>CM038719.1:2729629-2869629 GCA_021613375.1 Megaleporinus macrocephalus
GCCTTAGACAGCGAGATTTGGTTTGGTGGACTTCATCAGGAGAGAGCTGATGTTCAATGAAAGCTTCAATTCAACCACGTGTGTCGTGTTGGTCTTAAATTTCACTGTGAGTGGTTTTAAAAGATCTTACAGTCTTAAACTTCTCTTACTAAAACCTGCATGAACCCTGCTTAATGTGAAAGTCTACTTTATCTTGATTATAACTCCAGTTCTTCTGCTGCTTCAGGTATTCCGAACACACCCAGCTGCAGTCCAGACAGAGGACCGTGCAGGATGCCATCCAGAGCAAGCTGTCGGATTTGGACCAGTGGATCTCGCAGTACCAGGCAGCCTTTGCCAGTCTGGAGGCCACGCAGCTCGCCAGCCTGCTGCAGGAGATCAGCAGCCCCATCGACCTGGGTACTCCCTCAGTGTTTGTTGTTTGAGGTTATTGGAACATGGGCCTGTGTGTTAGTGGGGTAGTTGTTCAGTGTAGCGCTGGTTCATCTGGAGAACTGAACAGCTGAGCCAGCTTACCTTCACTCTCATCCAGATTATAGCCTCTGAAGTTGTCCACTTGGTTTGCAAAGCAGCAGACTGGAAGGAGTGACTGGTCTTTTGGTGTTAGCTTTAGCCCAACAAGAACCCAACGATGCTTACAGTCAGAGGAACCAGTAGATAGACAGCAGGAGAACAGTACTACAAGTAGACAGCACTAGACATGAACAGTAAGGAGGGAATCAGACTGTTTAACTAGTGGTGGAAGAGCGTTCCAGAGGTGGGGAGCAAATCTGAAGAATGCTCAATCACCAAAGCCGTGAAGGTTGAATGGAAATACTGTGTAGTAGTCTAGTGTAGTAGTCTAGCAGCAGAGGATCTGAAAGTGTGAAAAAGTCTGTAGTAAGAAAAGAGATCACAGAGGTAAGACTGTTAAACATCACATACGGTTCATACAAGGCTCTTAAGAGAAAGCCAGTGGAGATGCTGGTGAGCGGGTATAATACTACCTAGCCTCAGACTAGTTTCCACTAACTTTCTACCTTCATTACTGTCTTAATCACTCTGTACTATAGTTCATCTTAGTTATATCATATGTTTATATAAGCACACCTGAGCAGCTAAACAGAAGTACATGTTTGTACACTCAGTATATCAGTACTGTTTGAGTAGTTTGATCAGAGGAGGATAGCCCCCCCCCCGTGAGTCTTGGTTCCTTCCCAGATTACTGAGACGCTCTAGTTGGAGAGAGACTGCGCCACTGCTTGTTCCCGCCCACTGCAGCACGCGACAATAGCCAGAGGCTTAAAAATCCGCTAGCATAAATGCTAATGTCTGGAGTATAAAGTGTAAATGGTGAAGGACTCGTTACAGAGTTGATAATAAAATACTGTTCTGTGTGATTATATGACCAGAAACACATTAAAACTCCAGAGAATCAAAATAACTCACATTTTAAAACCACTTCACTGCTCCTAGATTAGCCTGCGGTGCATCATGGGATTGTATTAGCGGCTGAGGAAGCGTTCAATACTTCTTTAAAATCAGGTCTAAATAAGGTTCCTCAGTAGACAGCATGTTTAAGGTATGTTAGAATTGGGACAGTCTACATGTCGGGAGTGCATACTATGATGTAAAATGCTGCCTATGTAGGAGCTCAGTAGGATTTGAGACAGACCCTTGGTGAAGGGGCATCCCATAATGAGTCAGTGTGAACCTGCAGAAAGCAGAATGATTTTATTTGAGAGTAATAAATCATGATAAGGTTCAGAAGCTCCAGACGTTTAATTATACCCTGATAACATCACTGGTCATACGACCCACTACTGGTCCCACTGCCCCCACTCGTCTGTGGTAACGTATGCCTGTGTACAATTCACTGCTTGCTTGATTGGTTGTAACCCCAAGGCTGAAGAATGATCCGCAGTTCCGGGTCGTGATCAAATCTCTACTCTCTGTTCTCTGCAGGTCCTCCCAGCTACGTTCCAGCCACTACCTTCCTGCAGAACGCGGGTCAGGCTCACCTGATCAGCCAGTGTGAGGCTCTGGAGGCGGAGGTTACCGCCCTGTTGCAACAGCGCCGATCTCTGCTCCGCGGCTGCCTGGAGCACCTGCACAGCTATGCCACGGTGGCCCTGCTGTACCCGCGCGCCGTGCTGCACAGACACAGGGTGTACACCTGGAAGCAGTGGATGGAGGAGCTGGTGTGCGACATGACTGTGGATCACTGCCAGGCCGTCTATCACCAGTGAGTTGGGGCGGGAAGAGGGGGGAACGTGCCTGATTTAAGAGTTCCAGGGAGTCGGATCGCATATGTAGGGTTTATAAGAGGAATCACTGCTTCACACACCTGTTCAAATCAGTTCAGGTGTTCCTAGCACTTTCATGACCACAGGTGTATAAAAGCAGTACCTAGTCCTGCAGACTGCTTCTACACACATTAGTAAAGAGTGGGTCTCTCAGGAGCTCAGTGAACTCCAGCGTGGTACCGTGATAGGACACCACCTGTGCAACAAGTCCAGTGGTGAAGTTTCCTCACTACTAAATATTCCACAGTGGACTGTCAGTGGAGTTAGAACAAAGTGGAAGTGATTGAGAACGACAGCAGCTCAGACACCAAGTGGTAGAACACGTACAATGACAGAGCAGGTCAGCGGATGCTGAGGAGCATAGAGCACAGAGGTCACCAACTTTCTACAGAGTCCATCACTACAGACCTCCAAACTTCATGTGTTCTTCAGATCAGCTCAAGAACAGAGCGTAGAGAGCTTCATGGAATGGGTCTCCATGGCCGAGCAGCTCCGTCCAAGTCTTACATCACCAAGAACAATGCAGAGCGTTGGATGCAGTGGAGTAAAGCACACCACCACTGGACTCTAGAGCAGTGGAGACGTGTTCTCTGGAGTGACCAGTCACCCTTCTCTGTCTGGCAATTTGATGGACTAGTCTGGGTTTGGTGGTTGCCAGGAGAATGGTACTTGTCTGACTGCATTGTGCTGAGTGTAAAGTTTGGTGGAGGGGGGATTATGGTGTGGGGTTGTTTATCAGGAGGTGGGCTCGGTCCCTTAGTTCCAGTGAAAGAACTCTTAATTCTTCAGCAGACCAAGAGATTCTGGAGAACTTCATGCTCCCAACTTTGTGGGGACAGTTTGGAGACGGCCCCTTCCTGTTCCAACATGGCTGCCCACCAGTGCACAGAGCAGCCAAGACATGGAGGAGCGAGTTTGGTGTGGAAGAACTTGACTGGCCTGCACAGAGTCCAGACCTCAACCTGATAGAACACCTTTGGGATGAATTAGAGCGGAGACTGTGAGCCAGACCTTCTCGTCAGCCCATTCACCTGATTGAAACTGTACTCATTAAGGCCTTACTAATTAGCAGAGCAGGGCTGTGCGATTACACTGCTGACCGCCTGCCCTGAACGCTTCGGGAGAGTAAACACTAAGCAGAACCGGGCTCTTCGGGGTTCTTCTGAGGTTCTGATCTGTGAAATAATCTCTCGCTTTCTTTAATCCGCAGTTATGAGATGCAGTTCGCGCCCCAGCCGCCGGCTGCCACCTGCCAGTTCCTGTCCAGCGTGGAGATGGCCCTGCAGCACCACGCCTCCGAGACCAACACGCGGCTGCTGCGGCAGGTGGAGCGGCTGAAGGCAGAGGGCGCCAGCGTCCCCGTATGCGAGGAGCAGCTGCAGGAGATTGAGCGCTGCATCAAGGTCTTCCTGCATGAGGATGCTGAGCTGGCCTCCTTCAGCCTGGCTGGGATCATCGTCTCTGCTCTCTGCGCCCTCACCAGGTCAGTCGAAGCCGGTGTGAGGTGTGATGGGTGCTGAACTGTCGTTTGTGGTTTTATCATAGCTGTGTGAAGAGTTTTGAATGAGGTTTGGGCCTCTTTTTATTTGTGTATGTATATTAGGGCTGTGTATTGTGTATTAAGAACCTGGTGATACAATACATATCGTGATACAGCCGTCACAATTCAATATTTTCAATTATACTGCGATACTGCAAGCACAGTGATAAACTGCGACTACTACTATTAAACACACCACTGTATGAACAGGTTTATCAATGTTTACAATAGCACTGCGTCCTTGTGCTGCTTGTTAATGTTGGAGTGGAGCTGAAAATGGATTACAGCTGCCATCTAGTGGTCAGAGGTTTAAACACAACACACAATGATTCACTGTCTGCCAGGAATCTTTGCATGTAAACTTTTATTTAATAATGATACTGTTTTTGATAGTTGATACAGTATCACATATCGTGATATTCAATATTTTGATATTTTCTAACACACATTTTCTAAGTATATGTGAAGGTATGTTACTGCAACCCTCATGAGAACAATCAAGTCATGTGGAGTTTGTCATTCCATTGGTCTACACAGTAAAACACAAGTGTTCCTCCAGATCCATACATACAATACAATAGAGTTACCAAAAAATATTTAATAATAATAATAATAATCTTTTCATAGCAGCAGCAACTCTGTGCTTTCCATCAGTAATATCATAAATTCAAACCCAAGTTCAACTTTATTGTTACTACGATGTTAAAGTTTTACTAAAGCGCTGACTTGCGTGTAGTAAAAGAGACTCTGAGCTGGACTGTCTAATAGAAGCTGAACTGAGCTCCACAGTTTAGAAGCTGAAGAGGTGAAAGAGTCTCTCCAGGTTGTCTGTATGTTACCGAAGGTGTTTTTACAGAAGATCTAAGATCAGCAGCTGGAACATAAACAGAGAGACGTTCTGTGATGTACAGGGGTTGGACAATGAAACTGAAACACCTATCATTGTAGTGTGGGAGGTTTCATGGCTAAACTGGACCAGTCTGGTGGTCAATCTTCATTAACTGTACATTGCTCCAGTAAGAGCAGAGTGTGAAGTTCAGTTAGCAGGTAAGATCACAGTTTAGCTCAAAATATTACAATAACACAACATTATGGGACATACCAGTTCAAAAGAGGACAGATTGTTGGTGCATGTCTTGCTGGCACATCTGTTTCCAAGACAGCAAGTCTTTGTGATGTATCAAGAGCCACGGTATCCAGAGTAACGTCAGCAAACCACCAAGAAGGACCAACCACACCAACAGGATTAACTGTGGACGCGAGAGGAAGCTGTCTGAAAGGGATGTTGGGTTCTAACCCGGATTGTATCCAAAAAACATAAAACCACGGCTGATCAAATCACGGCAGTTAAATGTGCACCTCAGCTTCTCCTGTTTCACCAGAACTGTCCGTCAGGAGCTCCACAGGGTCAGTATACACGGCCGGGCTGCTATAGCCAAACCTTTGGTCACTCGTGCCAATGCCAACCGTCGGTTTCAATGGTGCAAGGAGCTCAAATCTTGGGCTGTGGACAATGTAAACATGTATTGTTCTCTGATGATCCACCTTTACTGTTTTCCCCACATCCGGGAGAGTTACGGAGTGGAGAAGCCCCAAAGAAGCAGACCACCCAGACTGTTGCATGCCCAGAGTGAAGCATGGGGGTGGATCAGTGATGGTTTGGGCTGCCATATCATAGCGTTCCCTTGGCCCAATACTTGTGCTAGATGGGCGCGTCACTGCCAAGGACTACCGAACCATTCTGAAGGACCATGTGCCTCCAATGGTTCCAACATTGTATCATGAAGGCGGTGCACCCATACACACAGCAAGACTGGAGAAACATTGGTTTGATGAACATGAAAGTGAAGTCACCAGATCTAAATATTATTGAGCCACTTTGGGGTGTTTTGGAGGAGCGAGTCCGGAAACGTTTTCCTCCACCAGCATCACGTAGTGACCTGGACACTGTCCTGCAAGAAGAATGGATTAAAATCGCTCTGACCACTGTGCAGGACTTGTATATGTCATTTCCAAGACCAATTGACACTGTATTGGCCGCAAAAGGAGGCCCTACACCATACTAATACATTATTGTGGTCTAAAACCAGGTGTTTCAGGTTCATTGTCCAACCCCTGTAGCAGGTTCTAGATTATTCTAGAGTTTATAGACGAGTACAGAAGTTTAAAGTCTGTTCTAAAAGATACAGGTAGTCAGTGCAGCTCTTTTAAACCAGGACTGATCTGAGATCTGTTTAGTGTCTTGTAACGTGCAGGTAGCCCTATTCTGACTGAGGTGGTCTCTGCTTCCTCTGTCAGGCGTAACCTGGTTATGGAAGGCGCAGCAGCGAGCGCAGGGGAGCAGCTGGTGGAGCTGACGTCCCGGGACGGAGCCTGGTTTCTGGAGGAGCTCTGCAGCATGAGCGGGAACATCACCTGTCTGGTGCAGCTGCTGAAGGAGTGCCAGCTCCAGTCTCACGACCTGGACGTCCTCAGCCCCGCCGACACCTCGCAGGCCGTCTACCTGGCCAATGGCGTTTACACCTGCTTACAGGTGAGCTTGTTTGTTTGTTTGCAGACCATGTTTTGATGAGTCTGTTTGCTGTCTCATGGTTCTGTTGGTGAAGCAGCTGATCACTCAGCGCTGACTGAAACACCTTGTTGTCGGTGCCGTTGCAGGAGCTCAACACCAACTTCCGTCAGATCATCTTCCCCGAGGCCCTGCGCTGCATGCTGAAGGGGGAGAGCACTCTGGAGACCATGCTGTCCGAGCTGGACACCCTCATAGAGCAGTGTGCCGACGGGGTTTCCCTGCAAGGCCTGGGGGACGCGCTACAGGCCCACCTCCGCAATGCAGCCATGGGTTTGGAGGAAGACGCAGACTCTCATTATCTGGATGTCACACGGTACGTTCCGTTCTTTACCTGACGATTAAATATTTATTATATTATATATTCCACTGAGAAAATTGTATATATATATATTTATATATATATATATATATATATATATATATATGAAATAATTATTATTATTATTGATATTCTCCACAAATCGTTCATCCATGGACAAAAAACCATGACAATATACAAATACATGTATATTAATTATATATTTCACTGAGAAAAAAAAATTATAATTTTATTTATATATATATATATATATATATATATATATATATATATATATATATATATATATATATATATATATATATATATATATAATAGATACAATAATTATTCTATAAGATATTCTCCACAAATCGTTCATCAATGGATGAACAAAGCCGCGTGATGTGTTTAACTGGAGTTGCCGGGTTGTTCGTATGCACTAAAATCAGACCAATCAGTCAATGATGCGTCGGGATGGCAGCGACACTCATAGCACACAAAACACACCGACTGTAGAAATACAGAGACCAAAGAAAACATAGTGGAGCTGAACTGAAAGGATGTGGACGGTCAGTTACTGTATATAACTGCAGTCTATACGCTCACAACTAACGAGAGGAGCTATAAGCAGAAGCAGAGCCTCCACTTCCCCCACAGGCCTTCGGGAGCACCTGTACAATCACTCGTTCAGTTTCAGGTGAAATCCACTTATTAGGTTTTTATTTATTGACTTATTTATTTATTATTAGGTCAAACAGCGTATACCCAACTTATGGCCCGTTGTTTACGTGTGTGTGTGTTCGCAGGTTGCTGCGTGTCCAGTACTCAGAGTTGATCCAGCCTCGAAACATTGACGGTTCAGTGCAGGACACTCCTAAAATGAGCGCAGGACAGATGCTGCTGGTGGCCTTTGACGGGATGTTTGCACAGCTGGAGACCGCTTTCGGGCTCCTGATTGAAAAGGTGAGTGTCTTTCATTACAAATATTAAATTAACACTGATCCTAGAACAGGACATAAATCACACATAACGGCAGAGTGCACCTCGGGCACCGTGCAGAAGCAAACTTGCATAACGACTCAGTTTACCATGTCAGTCTGTTCACTGCGTCTGCTTTGTGGTAGTGTTGCCATTAAAAGATGCTTTTATAATTATTTAAAAGTTATTTTATAATTGTTTAATATTTATTTTATAGTTTTATAATTGTTTTATAATTATTCTGTGGCTCGCTGTGCTCCTGTCCGATCCTCTCGTGCAGCTGAACTCTATGGACGTGCCTGCCGCTTGGAGGAAGGTGGACGTTATCCGGGAGGCGAGAGCCATGCAGGTGCACTTCTTTGACAGTGTGCAGACCCGGCAGGTCCTGGAGGAGATATTCTTCCTCAAGAGGCTCCAGACCATCCGCGACTTCTTCCGCCTCTGTGCCTCGTTTGCACAGACCTTGTCAGGTATGATGAGATAACAGTCTAGGTTGAGACACCCAGTACTCAGTACTCAACTCTCGCAACCAACTGTTTATAATTCAATACTCAACCCTCACGACCAACTGTTTATAATTCAGTACTCGCCCCTCACGACCAACTGTTTATAATTCAGTACTCCCCCCTCACGACCAACTGTTTATAATTCAATACTCAACCCTCGCGACCAACTGTTTATAATTCAGTACTCAACCCTCACGACCAACTGTTTATAATTCAATACTCAACCTTCACGACCAACTGTTTATAATTCAGTACTCAACCCTCACGACCAACTGTTTATAATTCAGTACTCAACCCTCGCGACCAACTGTTTATAATTCAGTACTCAACCCTCACGACCAACTGTTTATAATTCAATACTCAACCTTCACGACCAACTGTTTATAATTCAATACTCAACCTTCACGACCAACTGTTTATAATTCAGTACTCAACCCTCACGACCAACTGTTTATAATTCAATACTCGCCCCTCACGACCAACTGTTTATAATTCAGTACTCAACCCTCACGACCAACTGTTTATAATTCAGTACTCGCCCCTCACGACCAACTGTTTATAATTCAATACTCAACCCTCACGACCAACTGTTTATAATTCAGTACTCGCCCCTCACGACCAACTGTTTATAATTCAATACTCAACCCTCGCGACCAACTGTTTATAATTCAATACTCGCCCCTCACGATCAACTGTTTATAATTCAATACTCAACCCTCACGACCAACTGTTTATAATTCAATACTCGCCCCTCACGACCAACTGTTTATAATTCAGTACTCGCCCCTCACGACCAACTGTTTATAATTCAATACTCAACCCTCGCGACCAACTGTTTATAATTCAATACTCGCCCCTCACGACCAACTGTTTATAATTCAATACTCAACCCTCGCGACCAACTGTTTATAATTCAATACTCGCCCCTCACGACCAACTGTTTATAATTCAGTACTCAACCCTCGCGACCAACTGTTTATAATTCAGTACTCAACCTTCGCGACCAACTGTTTATAATTCAATACTCAACCCTCACGACCAACTGTTTATAATTCAGTACTCGCCCCTCACGACCAACTGTTTATAATTCAATACTCAACCCTCGCGACCAACTGTTTATAATTCAGTACTCGCCCCTCACGACCAACTGTTTATAATTCAGTACTCAACCCTCGCGACCAACTGTTTATAATTCAGTACTCAACCTTCGCGACCAACTGTTTATAATTCAATACTCGCCCCTCACGACCAACTGTTTATAATTCAATACTCGCCCCTCACGACCAACTGTTTATAATTCAATACTCGCCCCTCACGACCAACTGTTTATAATTCAATACTCGCCCCTCACGACCAACTGTTTATAATTCAATACTCGCCCCTCACGACCAACTGTTTATAATTCAGTACTCGCCCCTCACGACCAACTGTTTATAATTCAATACTCAACCCTCACGACCAACTGTTTATAATTCAGTACTCGCCCCTCACGACCAACTGTTTATAATTCAATACTCAACCCTCACGACCAACTGTTTATAATTCAATACTCAATCCTCACGACCAACTGTTTATAATTCAATACTCAATCCTCACGACCAACTGTTTATAATTCAATACTCGCCCCTCACGACCAACTGTTTATAATTCAATACTCACCCCTCACGATCAACTGTTTATAATTCAATACTCAACCCTCACGACCAACTGTTTATAATTCAATACTCGCCCCTCACGACCAACTGTTTATAATTCAATACTCAACCCTCACGACCAACTGTTTATAATTCAATACTCAACCCTCACGACCAACTGTTTATAATTCAATACTCGCCCCTCACGACCAACTGTTTATAATTCAGTACTCAACCCTCACGACCAACTGTTTATAATTCAATACTCAACCCTCACGACCAACTGTTTATAATTCAATACTCAACTCTCACGACCAACTGTTTATAACTCAATACTCAACCCTCACGACCAACTGTTTATAATTCAATACTCAATCCTCACGACCAACTGTTTATAATTCAATACTCAATCCTCACGACCAACTGTTTATAATTCAATACTCGCCCCTCACGACCAACTGTTTATAATTCAATACTCACCCCTCACGACCAACTGTTTGTAATTCAATACTCAATCCTCACGACCAACTGTTTATAATTCAATACTCAACCCTCACGACCAACTGTTTATAATTCAATACTCGCCCCTCACGACCAACTGTTTATAATTCAATACTCGCCCCTCACGACCAACTGTTTATAATTCAATACTCAATCCTCACGACCAACTGTTTATAATTCAATACTCGCCCCTCACGACCAACTGTTTATAATTCAATACTCACCCCTCACGACCAACTGTTTGTAATTCAATACTCGCCCCTCACGACCAACTGTTTATAATTCAATACTCGCCCCTCACGACCAACTGTTTATAATTCAATACTCGCCCCTCACGACCAACTGTTTATAATTCAATACTCGCCCCTCACGACCAACTGTTTATAATTCAATACTCGCCCCTCACGACCAACTGTTTATAATTCAATACTCAACCCTCACGACCAACTGTTTATAATTCAATACTCAACCCTCACGACCAACTGTTTATAATTCAATACTCAACCCTCACGACCAACTGTTTATAATTCAATACTCGCCCCTCACGATTGCACGAGTGTGAAGTCTGCTTGTAATGTGTAGCTTTGAGGTCACTAATGTACTTATTGGCTCGTTTGTTTATCTCAGGATTCCCCCTAGAAACTGACCTTGTCCTTCTCCATTTTCCTCAGGCACGTGCCCCCCTCCCACAGACGATCCCCCGCCGTCTAACGGCCCCGTCCCTATAGTGAAGCCCATGTACCGCGGCTCCACCGTGGTGAGCGAGGAGCAGATGACCCGGCCTATCAAAGCCTTCACTGCTGACTTTGTGAGGCAGATGCTGATGGGGCTGCCCACGCAGGCCCTGGGCCTGGCCCTCTGCAGCGCCCTGAGCGCCCTCGGCACGGACCTCATCGCCCAGGTCGAGGCCAAGGACTTCGGGGCTGAGGGAAAGGTTTCGCTGGATGACCTGTGCAAGAAAGCAGTGGAGCAGGGCGTGCAGGCCGGGCGGCTCTCTCAGCTCCTGCTGAACAGGGCCACGGTGCTGGCCAGCTCGTACGACACCGCCTGGAAGAAGCTGGATCTGGTCCGCCGTCTGGAGGTCAGCATAGACGCCTGCAAGGTCAGCCTGCAGAGAGTCCAGCTGCACATAGCCATGTTCCAGGTAAGAACTTCTGCAGGAACAGCAAGAAAAGTGTAGAAAAGTGATGGTAGCTCATAAACGACAGGGTTAGAGGTTGGGGGATGTGCTTAGAGTGGGTACAGGCTGTTGGTGGCTGTAGGTTGAAGGAAGGATTGAATGAAAGGTTGAGCCAAAAATGAATGGAATTATATGGAATGGAATTCTATGAGAGAAATGAGGGATGAATAAACAACAAGTAGAGGAGTGTGGGTCAGTATGTCTGTGGATTAGAGATTGGGGATCTGCACTGAGTGAGTACAGGCCATTTAAAAACCATAATGTTTGGGATCCTATGGGAGAAAGGAGGGATGAATAAAAGACAGATAGAGGAGTGCAGGTCAGTATGTCTGTGGATTAGAGATTGGGGATCTGCACTGAGTACAGGCCGTTTAAAAAAAACCATAATGTTTGGGTTCGGCAAAAAGTGAATGGGATCCTATGGGAGAAAGGAGGGATGAATAAACGACAGATAGAGGAGTGTGGGTCAGTATGTCTGTGGATTAGAGATTGGGGATCTGCACTGTAGTACAGGCAGTTGGGAGGCTGTAAATGAAACCATGATGTTTGGGTGTAACAGAAAATGAATAGGAGTCTATGGGGAGGAAAAAAGAGGGATGGAGGAAACGACAAACAGGCGAGTGCGGGTCGAACCAACACTGCAGTCGTGATCGGGGGTCTGCCCTAAGTGAGTGTCTGTGAAACTGTGTCTGTGGGTCGAGCAGAAGTTCAATAGACTGGTGTAAACTTTTTCATCCTATTCATTCTCTATGGGGGAAAATTCCAGGTCTGTTGGTTTTCCTGGAATCTGTGCATCCGATCCCAAAGCTGTATACAAGCCGGAATCAGAGAATCAGACCGAACAGTCTGGAGTTGGAACACAGTTGATATTTCAAAAACTGTGGGACGAGTGATGCGGTGAAGGCCTGGCAGAAAGCAAAAAACGAGTAACAGTATAGTTATATTATAACCCGCACTAACTGATCTGAGTTCAGCTCCAAAAACTGTTCAGGGCCTTTAACTCCACAGTGATTGGTTTAAATCACTATTTTCTGTAAATTACGATCCAGTCCTTTTAGTATGGTGAACATGAGCAGCACGTCCAATCTTTCTGGCTTGAACCTTGAATTCTGAGCGTAGACTGGCAGTTAGTTTTGGCGGTCTGGTCATATACACCCAGCACATGCCTGGTTCTGGTCCGACTCCTCTACAGTCCGATCCTCAGCTCAGGTTCAGTGGATTAGATTTCTGCACTGTGGTATTTATGATGGAGGCTACAGTTCAGTGTTCAGCAGTTGTGCTGATTATGTTAGGGTCCAGTCCGTGTTTTCCGTGCTGCCTGTGACTCTGATATCCCCCCACAGTGGCAGCATGAGGATGTGCTCGGAGCCCGGAGTCAGCCCATGACCGTCAGCCCTCCACCGCGCGCCATCATCCTCAGCAACATGAAGAAGAAGCTCTACAAGCTCAGCCAGGACGAAGCAGCCATCGCCAGCGTTCAGGTGCCCCGCCCTTCTCTCTCTCTCTCTCTCTCTCTCTCTCTGTCTCTCTGTTTCTCTCTCTCTCTCTCTGTTTTTCTCTCTCTCTCTCTCTCTCTCTCTCTCTCTCTCTCTCTCTCTCTCTCTCTCTCTGTTTTCTCCTCTTTCTCTCTGTCTCTCACCTCTTTGTCTCTTTTCCTCTCTCTCTCTCTTTCTCTCTCTCACTCTATCTCTCTTTCACTCTATCTCTCTCCTTTTTCTCTGTCTCTCACTCTCTTTTCCTCTCTCTCCTCTTTCTCTCTGTCTCTGTCTCTCACCTCTTTGTCTCTTTTCCCCTCTCTCTCTCTCTCTCGGACTCTCACCTCTCTGCCCCCCCCCCCTCTGTCAACTCTTTGTCTCTTTTCCCCTCTCTTTGTCTCTGACTCTCACCTCTCTGTCCCCCCCTCTTTCTCTCTCTCTTTTTCTCTGTCTCTCACCTCTTTGTCTCTCACCTCTTTGTCTCTTTTCCTCTCTCTCTCTCTCTCTCTCTCTCTCTCTCTCTCCTCTTTCTCTCTGTCTCTCACCTCTTTGTCTCTTTTCCCCTCTCTCTCTCTCTCTCTCTCTCTCTCTGATCACCAGCCCGCATGCATGTCCACATCACTGTGTCCTTTTGATCCTGCAGGAGAAGCTGGCGTCCTTAGAGGGCAGTATTGAGCAGAGGCTGAAGTGGGCGGGTGGTGCGAACCCAGCTCTCGCCCCAGTGCTGCAGGACTTCGAGGGCACCATCGCTGAACGGCGCGCCCTGGTGGTGAAGGAGAGCCAGCGAACCAGCCAGGTCACGTTTCTCTGCAGCACCGCCCTGAACTTCGAGGGTCTTCGCACACGCACGCCGGAGGCCCTGAGCATGGACGCCGCCCTCTTCGACCTGGTGAAGCGCTGCCAGGCTACCTGCTCCTACGCCGCCCAGTTCAGCACCTCCGTCTCCCCGCTGGAGCTGCAGCTGCTCCACAGACTGGTTCGTCCCTTTCAGCTAGTGACTTCCCCTTCTCCCTCACTGCTCGTTCTCCACGACTGCCGAGCTTAACCCTCGCAGGATAGTCTCGAAATCATAAACGACCCAAATAACTTTTTCAAATTTCAAATTTGGTGGGAAAAAACACTTATTGGAGGTAAATAATAAATCATAAAAAATAAAATAATAAATAAGTGAACACTAGTCACACTAGTCCAGATGCCTTGTTCCGTGCCCAGGCACGATTGTCGCCCCTCCCCCTGTTGACCTCTGTTCACATTGCACAACTGCTGATTTGGCCCCAGATACTTACGTCCCCGCTCAGAGGGTCTTTATACCCGTGATCTAGGTTTGTGTGCTTGAATAATTGTAAGTGGCGCGAGGGTCTGCACGGCAAACGTGTAGTCTCAGCTCCTGACCCCACATAAGGCACAGTCATGACGTGTGTCTGTGTACCAACACTTGCCAAGCAATAATAATTATATTAATAATAATAATAATAATAATAATAATAATGAGTAATGTGTTACTAGATGGATTATGACAAAATAAATAAATAAAATAGATAAAAATAAATCATTAAAATAAAATAAATAAATAAAAATATTGATAATAAACCTGATGTCAGTGCAAGTTCCAGACTTGGTCAGTAAATAAAATGTAGTTTATTTGCTGTTAGATATTTTTTGTATACAGGTTAGTCATTTATAGCATTTAAAATAATTGTTATTAGCGATAAATGGATTAATGTGTCATTTAAGCTTTTACCTGGTATGTAGTCTCTATGTTCCTGTGATATCAGGATACAGGGATTGTATAGAAGCACAGCCCCAGGTTGTAACGCTATTAAAGTAACTAGTAGGGAGTGCAGCTCTTATTTAAAACCCTGGCCTACTGAAAGTACTGGTACTAATCAGAAGTGGTATACTTCTCCACTATGTGTATACTGTGCAGTGCTACTACAGGCCCAAGCTTGTTGCTGCTCTGCTGAACACAAGTTTAGATGATCACCTTCTGAGCACACAGGGGGACACTGGGACACCTCTCTGAAACATAAGTGTGTGTGTGTAGTCGTTCGGTCGTGGAATAGAGATTTGCCCTCGTTCTGAAAGCTTTTAAAAACCTGTAGTGTACCTGATCAGGGTACAGCGCCCAGCCGTGCGTGCTTTTAGTTCTATTTTATACTTTTCTCAGTTTTAAAACTACACATTTGTTGAAAAGCATCTGCTGCGGCTGTGATAGTGCACTGTTCTGATCTACCGTTGGTGTCTCTGTAGAGTCCAGTGATGGAGCTGTCTATCGGCGGGCCCGAGTGGTTGGCGTGTGCTCAGAAGCATCTGTCCCAGGAGATGTCCAGCCAGAGGGCCCTGCAGGAGGAGCGAGAGCAGCAGCTGGACAGCGTCACTGAATCCCTGCAGCTTCTGGTGGACACCATCAAAGGCATCCTGTCCAATCACAACCGCCTGCTGGCTGATGTAAAGCACCTGCTACGTGCTATGGCCAAGGTAGGTTCACCTAGTGCGTTATTTATTGCTATTTAGCTTTATGCTATTTAGCGTTAGCATGCAAATCCATGCAGCTGCTTCTGTTCATTATGTCCTGCTTTGGTTTGGCAGGATGAGGAGAACGCCCTTGCAGAAGGAGAGGAAGTGACCTACGAAGGAAGCGTGCGTCAGTTCCTGTCTGAGTACAAGGCTTGGCAGGACAACGTGCAGATAGTGCTGTTCACGGTGGTGCAGGCCACGGGGCAGCCGCGTAGCCTGGAGCAGGTGGAGCTGCTGCAGGAGATCCCTGCCACACTCAAGGAGCTCAAAGTCCAGAGCCAGAGGTGAGCTGGGATCCTAAAAACAAGCAGCTTAAGGTTTTAAAGCCCTGCGCTCTCAAGCTGGCCGCGCACCGTGCCAGTGGAGGTTAAATGAGCTCCTGCAGGTTGATAGTAAGTTGGGGCGTCAGATCTGTCCGAGCTCTTACGGTGAGAGGAGTTCGTTTAGAACCAGCAATGCACACATTCTCAGTTGCACCACAGACATTACAGGGCATCTTAACTGTGGTGTGGTGTAAATTGGAGATGGACCGATCAGCGTTTTTGAGGCCGATTCTGATCGCCGATCATCTTTTAGCACCATCGGCCGTTAGCAGATACCGATCGAGGGCGGGGCTATATGCCACGGCAGGCTACATGCAGTTATTAGCGTAAGCAAGTCATGAAACATGGTCTAAACTGGTTTATTACCATTTTTAATGAGCTCATATAAAACAGCATAATATTTTTAACTAATTTAACTGTAAATAAACAAAGTACATCAAACAAACATCACCAATACTGTAATCATTACATTTAGACCCTTAATTTAAAAATAAAAAAGATAATTAAATAAATACAGTCAGAACTGCAGTCATTAAACTCAGACTCTGTTATTTTAAACTAAATCTGTAATCATTAAATGTAGAATATTGAATTGTTGCTGCTGTTCTGTTTGTACCGGTCAGATCTGGTCTGTAGGTGTTCTGGGTTATTAGTTTTGTGTTAGCTGTGTGTGTAGCTCTGCTGTTTACTGATACTCACTGTATTCAGTCAAGTGGTGTCTCTTTAGTGTCGTATCAGATTAATAGAGTTAAATGTCTTTGTCTTGGTTCGCCAACGAGAGACGCCGATTTTACTCATTTTAAAAACGTTCTGGATGAGTCTGAGTCACATACGGTAAACACTGCCAGACGGACAATGTTTTCTATCAGCACATGCCGCGAACACCACAAACTGTTCTCATGAGGCCACTGCTTTAGTCAGTCTGTGGAAAGTGAAAGGGTGTGTATTTCCACCTAGCGGTTCAGATAAGAATTGCAGGGAGCTGGCCGGAGGGGGTTTCAAGGAGGTCTCCTCTTCCTGGATGAAGCGCTAACTGGAAATACAGAAATTAGGCTCATTTAATGCCATCGATCGGCTCTCGGGATCGGCTAAATTGGAGAAACATTGGCCGATCAGCGACCAGATATTTTGATTAAAAATCGGCCAATACCAATACATCTAATACCAATACAGCCAGTCGATCTTTCCATCTCTAGTTTTGACCATGTGTTACGCTGCATTTACACTGCTCCGTCGCGTTGACTGTGACGTATCCCACTTATTTTCATGGGAAGCGTTGGTTCTGTCAGACGCGGCCACACAGTGTATCATGGGTCCGGTGTGTCGAGTTCAGGGGATGCGATGCGACAAAAAGTTGAGGAGAGGCAAACTTTATGCAAATGAATCCAGACAACGCAGGTGGAAATACATACCCTTTCATTTTCCACAGACTGACTAAAGCAGGGGCCTCGCAAAAATAGTCCCCGTGAAAGCATGTCGTCAGGCTGGCAGTGTTTTATCATGTGACAGACTCATCCAGTGTGTTCGAAAAAAATTAAAATCAACATGTCTTGTGGGGAAACCAGGACAAAGTCATTAAACACTTCAAAGTACACCACGCGGCTGAATACAATGAGTATCATCAAACAGCAGAGCTAGCATACACAGCTAGCACAAAACAAACAACCCAGAAACCCGTACAGACCAGATCTGACCGGTACGAACAGAACAGCAGCAGAAACAACCAGAGAGCTAAAGAACCACAGCCAGAGTGATTGAGTTTATAGCGGTAGATAACTTCATGTAGCCCCGCCCTCCATCTATCAGCTATCGGCCAATCACACTGAAAGGTGATCGGCGGTCGGAGTCGGGCTCAAAAACGCTGATCGGTCCGTCTCTAATCAAAACGTGATTATGGGCTTCGAGCGAATTATAAATTAACTACCTGTCAATGGATTATTGGAGAATGGGCTGATGTGTGAAGGAAGCTCTCCCTCTGGCGAGAACCTCCAGATTAAACTACACTGTAATCACGTCTCCACTTCCTGCATCTGTTGTTCTAAAAGAAACGCCCTCTGCAGGTTGGGAGAAGCAGCGGTGGACTGCGACTGCCAAACACGTGTAGCGTAATCGCTGCCTCTGACTCGTGCCTGGTTCTCGTTTTTGCAGCATCTACAACGGGTTGGTTGGTTTTGCGTCCCCCCTGGTCACTGAAAGAGGAAGCGACTGTGCAAGCCCCACCTCCACAGTGCAGACGAGCTTCGCTGCTGGTAGGAGAGGTTATCGTTATCAATATCTGTCGGTAATTGATATTCGTGTGGTGTGTAGAGATTCACGGTCTGATGTGTGTACCTGTACAGCGGTGCGGTGCAGTGCAGTGAAGACCCAGCCCGACAGCATGTCTCAGAACGCTCGCAAAGCCCTTCCTCGAAACTTCGAGACCCCAGCAGACACCCCGCCCAGCACCCTGCTCATTGCCACCAAAGGTCTGGCCCCGAGCCCCAAAAGAGCCGTGAGGGACCCTAAAACTGGGAAAGGTTTGTACATCACAAGTCTGTTCTTATATACAGGGTGAGTCAAAAGTCTTAGGACACGCTTCTATTTCAGAAAAGAAAGGGAAGATGACGTATCTGAATACCCCAACAAGTAACGGGCGAGGGGTCCTGTCTTTTAGGCTTTTAGGCCATCTTGAAAGCCGCCATATTGAATCAAGGGCAAGTGTTTCCAATGGGAAGGTGGTCGTGTAGCAGATTAAAGAAGACCAGAACTGTCTCAGAAATCAACTGATGCAATGAGATTTGCAATATCTCTTGTGGTTCAAACGTTATCAACACAGCTACAAGTTACAACAACAACCACATTGAACAAGTCAAGTTTATTTATATAGCGCTTTTTACAACGATGTTGTCACAAAGCAGCTTTACAGGAAATTTAAAAGCATGAAAAACATTAAATCACAGCTGTTTATCCCTTGTGAGTGAGCCAGAGGCAACGGTGGCAACAACACCTCCCTCAACTGGAGGAAGAAACCTTGGGAGGAACCAGACTCACAAGGGGAGACCTGTCCTCCTCTGATCAAACAGTATTTACAGTTTAATAAACTAAAGCTGAGTCTGAAGATAAAAGCTTTAGAAGCTGTACAGGTGCTACATCAGGTGGATAATACAGTGATGCAGTCAAGGTGGAGCAAATGGCACAAATGGAGAGGAGAACTGGTTGGTGCCAAAACAACATGTTCACCTTCAGCCATGTGTTCGGCATCAGGGACAGCACACTGGACATGTTGTTCAATGTGGTTGTTGCACCAGTCAAAGACAATTCTGGTCTTTAATCTGCTACACGACCACCTTCCCTTGATCCAATATTGTGGTTTAAAGATAGCAACCATGTTCAGGACAGCCTAAAAGATAGGCCCCCTCACCCGTTACTTCCTGGGGTATTCAGATACTTCACTTTCCATTTCCTTTCTGAAATGAGTGTCCGAAGACTTTTGACTCACCCTGTACTTTGTAGCAACACTGGATCTGCTTTAAATGCAGATCATTAGTTTCCAGTCAGATTCTGTTGGAGTGAGTGGCGGGAGTTGAGAAATCATCTTAAACAAGTGACCCAGACACTGAGGAGTTCTACCTCCAGGTTCTTGAAGAGCAGGACTGTAGTCAGTACTGACTGGACGGGATGTAGTTCAGAACTGTTCCTCTTTGTTCCTCCTTCGTTCAGCTGTACAAGAGAGGAACTCGTATGCTGTGAGCGTCTGGAAGAGGGTGAAGGCGAAGCTGGAGGGAAGGGACGTCGACCCTAACAGGAGAATGAGCGTCACTGAGCAGGTAGTTATTACTTCCTGATTAAATACTTTATAAATAAAAATAAATAAATATATACTTACACATGCTTCAGTCATACAGTACTGTAAAGTTTTAGTTACTTGGGGACGTTATTATATATAAAAGCTATTGTTTCCAGACAGGAACCTTTTATTTACTCAGTAAACACTTTATTATTAAATATTAAACAGTATTAATACAGTAAGTAGAGCTTTTACACTTTATTATTAAATATTAATCAGTATTAATAAAGTAGAGCTTTTACGCTTTATTATTAAATATTTAACAGTATTAATAGAGTAAGTAGTGCTTTTACACTTTATTATTAAATATTAATCAGTATTAATAGAGTAAGTAGAGTTTTTACACTTTATTATTAAATATTAAACAGTATTAATAGAGTAAGTAGAGCTTTTACACTTTATTATTAAATATTAATCAGTATTTATAGAGTAAGTAGAGCTTTTACACTTTATTATTAAATATTAATCAGTATTTATAGAGTAAGTAGAGCTTTTACTCTTTATTATTAAATATTAATCCGTATTAATAGAGTAAGTAGAGCTTTTACGCTTTATTATTAAATATTAATCAGTATTAATAGAGTAAGTAGAGCTTTTACGCTTTATTATTAAATATTAATCAGTATTAATAGAGTAAGTAGAGCTTTTACACTTTATTATTAAATATTAATCAGTATTAATAGAGTAAGTAGAGTTTTACATACGTCAGTGTGTTTATTTAACTCTTTCCAAGCTTCTCCTAAACAACCCAGTATTATTATCAGTTCTCATCTAATACCTGCTTTGACTGCTCAGTACTTCATTAAGATAAATCAAGATTTGCTGCTGAAGGAACTGAACACATTCATACAATGTCTGGGGCGTCCAGGAGAAATCTGGAACCTAACTTTGTTCTTCAAACTGGATCAAGATCTGATCTACTTCTCTCACAATAACATATTCAAAGCACACGCAGGTGAAGGTAGGCTTACAGTTTACCCGTACACAGGTAGGTGAAGGTAGGGTTACAGTTTACCTGTACACAGGTAGGTGAAGGTAGGGTTACAGTTTACCTGTACACAGGTAGGTGAAGGTAGTGTTACAGTTTACCTGTACACAGGTAGGTGAAGGTAGGGTTACAGTTTACCTGTACACAGGTAGGTGAAGGTAGGGTTACAGTTTACCTGTACACAGGTAGGTGAAGGTAGGGTTACAGTTTACTTGTACACAGGTAGGTGAAGGTAGTGTTACAGTTTACCTGTACACAGGTGGGTGAAGGTGGTGTTACAGTTTACCTGTACACAGGTAGGTGAAGGTAGTGTTAGGACCCTTATTGGTATGGTGTAAGGTAGTTACTCAGGTGGTGAATTAAACTCCAGTCTACAGTATAGAGGACAGCAGTGTAACATCTCTCTCTCTGTCTGTCTCTCTTTCTTTCCTTCTCTCTCTCTCTGTCTCTTTCTTTGCTTTTCTCTCTCTCTTTCTCTCTCTCCTCTCTTTCTTTGCTTTTCTCTCGCTCGCTCTCTCTCTTTGCTTTTCTCTCTCTCTCTCTCTCTCTCTCTTTCTTTGCTTTTCTCTCTCTCTTTCTCTCTCTCCTCTCTTTCTTTGCTTTTCTCTCGCTCGCTCTCTCTCTTTGCTTTTCTCTCTCTCTCTCTCTCTCTCTCTCTCTCTCTCTCTCTCTCTCTCTCTCTCTCTCTCTTTCTTTCTTTGCTTTTCTCTCTCTCTCTCAGGTGGATTACGTGATCAAAGAGGCTACGAACCTGGACAACCTGGCCCAGTTGTACGAAGGATGGACAGCGTGGGTGTGAACGGGATCCCTGTAGATCACTGCGGTCCAGCGAGGGTAGAAATCCACCAGAATCCACTGGGTCTGGGGCGACAGAGCCACAGCGCACCATGCGGGAAAGGGGGGGTGTAGAGGCCCTCCTGCGCGCCCACACGGGATCCCCGTAAAGCACAGCTGCATCCGGCGATCCAGCTAACACCAACGACATGGGTCTGCATCTGTCTTCCCGAGATGTGTGGGGAGCATACCGAGACGGGGAGGGGGGTGGGGGGGTGGGAACGAGGCATCCCAGCTTGAACTACCCCTCCGACCAACCCCTGTATAATCATCATCATCAACAACAACAAACAACAACAACACGTCTGTCGACTCAATAAACAGGATTTGTTGCCGCCGGAAACACTTTGCAGGAAAGCGCCGACTCCTGCTCCCGTCCTCTTTAGAGCAGAGAGCCCGCGCGCCTCTGGACTCGGCTAAAGAGGAGGCGGGACGCTGGGACGTGCGTCCGTTCCTCTGAGGATCCTCTGGCCTCTGTTTTTGGATGGCTCAGGGATGGCGAGAGCGCGGCGGCCGAGGCTGACGTGTGCCGGGGAAGGTGCGGAAGGTTCAAGCGGGACTCCATTCAAAGCCAGACGGCCGTTGGCAGAGAGCTCTTTGATCTCTAAACTCATTTGTCTCATTTGTAATCAAGACTTTTTTGCGCCCCCCCCCCTCAAACACTTTACCCCAACCCTCTTCTCCACGCTCGCAGCGTTTCTCACCAGGTTCACAGTTCAGTGGGGGGAGAGCCCGATGGCTTTCGGGGGGAAACAGATTAATGTTTGAACGCGTGTCACGCGTGAACGCTGTGCTTACAGGTGGTGAACGAGAACCGTCTTAGGTTGTTTTGTTTGTTTTCGTTTTGTTTTGGGTTGTTTTTTTGTTTTTTTTGATTGATTGATGGATTGGTTGATGGATTGGTTGATCTTTGGACGAGACTAGGTGGGACGAAATGTGAGACCCAGACGCAGATCTGTGCAGAATCGGTTTGGAAGCGCTTGTTTTTCTTTTCCTCAGTACGCAGCTCTGCGGCTCGTTGTGTAGTGTAGGTGTTCTCTCCCTCTCTCTTCTTTACTAGCCGTTTAGAGGCACCTTGTTTGACTTGCCTGTGGACGTGTGTCTCCTCTGATCCCCACTAAGCTTGCGTTTTACTGATCTTGACCTAGTTTTACATTTTTAGTGGGAGAAACGAGTCCTGGAATCGTGCTGTGGTGATGGTGAAAATATTGTCTCTTAATGATTTTACTCTTATTTTGTTTGCCAAATAAACCTGGATTTCAAACGTGAAGCTCATGGTTCCTTTATTTTCCTTGTTCATTTCTGTGACTCTGAGATGATGACCACCCTCCCGTCCTGCTGAGCGCTGTTGGAGGACTGACCATCAGTGCCTCCTCCCCACCCATCACCAACCAGCTCACCTGTCCATCTGTATCAACTGCTACACCCTCAGTTACATCACTGTTCACCATCCAGTAGCAGCATTGAGATAGGATGGGACTGTTTCAGCTCCACCCACTTTACATAAAGACTCGGCCAGAGACCGCCTCAGCCAGAGACCACCTCGGCCAGAGACCGCCTCTACCTGTGCAGCTTCTAAAGCTTTCAAAGCTGTCCAGAATTACTACAGTACGTACTATCTAGAACATTACATCTCTATTTACCTCAACTGTTAGTGCTAAACACAAAGAATTACATTCTCCTAAATATATTACTTCTGCTGGTTGCGTAAGCTAGTATCACACAGCAGGAACTATCTAGAACATTTTACATCTCTCTCTACCTCAACTGTTACCTTTGCAGTTACTAAAGCTTTTACCATCAAGATTACTACAGTACAGTATGATCTAGAACATTACATTGCTCTTTAACTCAGCTGTTAGTGGGCGCTAGTCCTAAACGGCAAGAGTAATCTAGAACATTACATCTCTGTTAATATATTACCCCAGCTGGTTGCGTAAACTAGTACTACACAGCAGGAACTATCTAGAACATTACATTCTCCTAAATATATTACCTCTGCTGGTTGCGTAAGCTAGTATCACACAGCAGGAACTATCTAGAACATTACATCTCTCTCTCTCTACCTCAACTGTTAGTGGGCACTAGTCCTAAAGAGCAAGAGTTTTCTAGAACATTACACTTCTGTTATTACATTACCTCCACTTGTTACGTAAGCTAGTACTACACAGCAGGAACTATCTAGAACATAACATTCTCCTAAATATATTACCTCTGCTGGTTGCGTAAATTAGTACAACACAGCAGCAACTATCTAGAACATTACATTCTCCTAAATATATTACCTCTGCTGGTTGCGTAAGCTAGTATCACACAGCAGGAACTATCTAGAACATTACATCTCTCTCTCTACCTCAACTGTTAGTGGGCACTAGTCCTAAAGAGCAAGAGTTTTCTAGAACATTACACTTATGTTCCTACATTACCTCCACTTGTTATGTAAGCTAGTACTACACAGCAGGAACTATTTAGAACATTACATCTCTCTTAACCGCAACTGTTAGTGAGCACTAGTCCTAAACGGCAAGAGATATCTAGAACATCACATCTTCGTTATGTTACATCAGCTGCTAGCATTAGCTAGTGCTTAACCCAAAAAACTATGTAGAACATCACATCTCTGTTAATATATTACCTCAGCTGTTAGCGTAAGCTGGTACTAAACAGCCAGCAGAAACTATCTAGAACATTACATTGCTCTTTAACTCAACTGTTAGTGGGCGCTAGTCCTAAACGGCAAGAGTAATCTAGAACATTACATCTCTGTTAATATATTACCCCAGCTGGTTTGCGTAAACTAGTACTACACAGCAGGAACTATCTAGAACATTACATTCTCCTAAATATATTACCTCTGCTGGTTGTGTAAATTAGTACGACACAGCAGAAACTATCTAGAACATTGTATTCTCCTTAATATATTACCTCAGCTGGTTGCGTAAGCTAGTATCACACAGCAGGAACTATCTAGAACATTACATTTCTCTCTACCTCAACTGTAAGTGGGCACTAGTCTTAAACAGCAAGAGTTTTCTAGAACATTAAACTTCTGTTACTACATTACCTCCACTTGTTACGTAAGCTAGTACTACACAGCAGAAACTATCTAGAATATTACATCTCCCTTTACCTCAACGGTTGGTGGACGCTAGTCCTAAACGGCAAGAGATATCTAGAACATCACATCTCTGTTATGTTACATCAGCTGCTAGCATTAGCTAGTGCTAAACCCAAATACTATGTAGAACACCACATCTCTGTGAATATATTACCTCAGCTGTTCTCATAAGCTGGTACTAAACTGCAGGAACTATCTAGAACACCACATCTCTGTGAATATATTACCTCAGCAGTTATAATAAGCTTGTACTAAACTGCAGGAACTATCTAGAACACCACATCTCTGTGAATATATTACCTCAGCAGTTAGTGTTTGCTAGTGCTAAACAGCCAAAGAAACAGCATTGTTATTTTTAAATACTTATATTTCTCTAGTTACTTGTATTGGGTGTATTGGTATTATAGTATAGTATATATTATAAAATGTTGTGTATATATATATATATATATATATATATATATATATATATATATATACAAATAAGTTGATCAAATTCACTTTTTGTCCTAAAGTGTTTTTAAGTATAATATCTTAATATCTATAAAATGCTTTATGATATACACAATAATATATACACTGTGATACAACTTCTGTTAAACTGGCCTACATGAGCAAACCAACTTGTGCAATTTAATTTTTTTCTATATGCCCCAACCAGAAAATAAATAAAAATACAACCTGCATTGTTAAAAAAAAACAAAATAATACACTTACAGGAGAGCATAAAATAAACAATAAATAAAATAAACACATGCGAGAGAATAAACAGCCGTTTGAGAATAAACAGCCGTTTTAATCCTCCGCGCATGTGAAAAACTACATTTCCCATGAAGCTTTGCGCGCGAGTTTCAGATAAAAACATCCTGCATGTAACCGTTAGTCTGCCAGAGAGCTGCGCAGTGCCGGGGCGAGGACGTGTTTATTGAAAGTGCTAGAAAAGGCTTGTAAAAATGGCAGAAGGCGATAATAAAAGTGCTAATCAGTTGGTAAGTGGTTTGGTTTACGTGTTTGGCGGCGAGAAAAAGAATATTTAATCGTTAAATAGCCGGTTAGCTTTGCGATAACAGCTCCTGTGTCCGAGCGGGTGAACGTTAGCCGCGATGCTAACTGGATTTTTTTTTCTTTACCTCAGGTTCGGTGTTTTCTTGTCTGTATAAGGTAATAAGTGTGGCTAGTGTGTAGTTAAAGTGTTTAATATGTTTGTAAAAGGTATGTCCTGCTTCGGTATTTCGAAAATAGTCGATTTTTTGTCGTTGGAATTTTCCCGTTCCACCTTAAATGGTGCAGCAGTTACATTCTGGCGCCTCAGGCTGCACCATTAAGGTGGAACGGGGAAATTCCCATCATTAAATGGATAGCCTCAACGAAAATACTAATATTCCACTATTTAAAACCACTAATGTGAATTAATATAGGCTGGTCGTCTTTAATGTGTGCCCTGTTTTCACCACTATGAGCCCTTTAGCGTAACCAACCTATAGGTGTGACCACCCACTTCCTTATCTCTGGGCTAACACAGGAACTAAACCCGTGTCCTCCAGTTAAAGGAGTCCACATGACTTGGGACCATGACTAAGGATGAAGGGGCTCAGCTATCTGAATGCTTTTCAGACAAAGCAGGTGGAGGATCCACATGGATGTAGCTCTGTAGCCTTTAGGCCTGCTGATGCTGGATGTGCAAGATCAAAGTGAAGCTCCACGAATTTTTAAAAATATTTTTCATTCAGAGCAGTTTGATGTGAAATGCTTCGGTCTAGAGATACTAACAGAGCCAGAATTGTTCACAGTGGTGGTGAATGGAACCAGACGTCCACCTCTAGAAAGCTATTACATGTAAAGCTTATGAGTGATGCTGTTTTGTGACATAAAATGTATTATTTGTAGATTTATCACGATTTTACCATCCTATACACAGTCGAGACATATTGTTATGATCACTAGCTAATATCCGTCAAAGCAGCTAGGTGGGCTGGGAAACTCAATAAGCTCCTGGTAGGTTGTCACAGGAGTGCATTCCGCAGCTGGAGGGAGCGTGGAGGAGCGTAGAGCCGACACCACCATCCAAAAGGTCCCACAGATGCTTAGTTGGGTTCAAGTCTGAGGAATTAGGGGTCCAGGGTGGTTGTCTTGCTCAGATCTTCCAACCAGTGTGGGTCGTTTCTAGTCGTGTGACGTGTCGCATCGCCTTGCTGGAACAATCCCATCCGCCCCAGTTAAGACCATCAACATGTATAGTGGGAGATCCCCAAGTACAGAGAAGATCCCCAAAACATTCCCTAGACCTGCCGCCGTCCAAAGTAGGATGTGGTCATTATACTGTGACTTGACTGTGTATAAACTCAGACACATGTAGATTAGATTAGATTTATGCTGTAGACACCCCTGGCTGCCATCACCACCACTGTAAAGAAATGAGTCTGAGTTTCTAACATTTCACACCACTCAGCCACTGAGTTATACTGAATATTTAGGAAAATTAGTTGAGTTTCTCCATTAAGATGAAATGTGGTCTAAATTTTTTATTTTAGGTGTAGAGGTCATTATTTTCTTTGGCCATTAAGGAGCTATTTAAAGTTTAGCCTAGTTTTGCCTGTCTGTGCAGTTGCCTTATGCAGGTTAGGGGTTGTTGTGAGCATATACACATCACATATGCTGGTATAGAGCATATACCACTCATGACCACACCTATTGGTTTGTTTGCAGTTTGGTTCTCTTATGATTTTGTTTTCTCACGTCGTCCAAGAGGAGAGTTTTACTACTACACTGGTCACCAGCCCTGCTACCCCTCCAATCACAATCTGCCGCACCTGCTCAAGCTAATTAACTGCTACAGTAGTCCCTGACTGGTTGGATCAGATGCAGTAGTGTTGGGGGGTGGAGGAGGAGCCTTTTTTTTTTTTTTTTTTAACTAAACTGTCCAGGAGCAGGGTTTGTGACCACTGTTCTAGAATGACATGTACATACAGTGGAGTGAAGAAAGTCTGAGACCATAATAATTATCCAAAATGATCTCTAAGCCTAGAAACTGAAGCAAATCTGTAAAATTGGCCAAGTTATTGAGTCTTATTCCTTTGTTCAACTTTGACTGGTCGGTGTGCCTACTAGTCTACTTGACTACTAAGTCAGTAGGTACTAGATTAGAGCCAGTACATACTTGAGCGGCAGACTAGTAGGCGAGTTTTAGTAGCCACACAATCTCGGACGCATTGCATCCATGTATTCATCCACGGCTACAGAGGAATCATGGGATAGCAAAGTGTGCTGCAGTCGCATACTGGCTGCCGATTCAGTAGGTCATCCAGGCTTATCGAGCTTATTGATCTAGTAGGCAATTTCAGATGCACCCAAAGACTGTTTGTACTCTTCGCTAAACTTGAGGGTTTTTCTAGTTATTCCTCTTCACCTACCTACCTACCTTACTGTTCTACCCTCCCTACCGGGTGTCACTGTTCTGAAGCTAGCCACATTACTATTAGTATAGTTCTCTAAACATGTCATTGTGTCTCAGGGCTTGCTGTGTGGTAAACGCTGTGGTCTTGCCTGCCTGACGGCCTTTGTTTGGACTCGTTTGTTCTGATCTCATCTTGTGAAAATTACACCAAAGGGAACGTTACACAGTGTGCTTCTTCTGGCTTGGCGAAATGGACCCGGTGGTTTCATGGAATTAAATGTTCTTTTAGATATAACGCTTCTCGTGGACTTTTAACACTGAAACTAATACATTATGTGATGCATGTACTGATGCAGGCTCTGTTCTGTGTTGCTGACTGTGAACCTTGTATATGATGCAGGCCCAGGAGACGGCTCAGCTCGAGGAGCAGCTGCAGGGATGGGGGGAGGTAATTTTGGCCGGAGACCAGTTCCTGCGGTGGGAGAAACCATGGTTCCCTGGTGCGCTGATGGGTGTCACCACAGTGCTTTTCCTGTGAGTATGCAGATAAGATGCAGTTCGTACTGCGACACCCACCCACAGTCTGCTCCTAACACGGTTTCGGCTGTCTTAGTCTCTCCGTGCACCTAACCTAATGATCAGAGATGGGTAGGTGGGTTTTTTACATCAACTACTTTTACAGGAACATCAGTTAGTGACTGATGTGAAGCTGTGATCATGTGAGCAGCGCAGTTCGATTGTCATGGTCCAACTAAGTCTTAATCGACTTAAGATTATCCTGGTGTGGCACAGGCCAGTGCTGGCCAGACTTTTTAATTTTTGGACTTGTGCTGAGATCATTTGCAACATTGTGTGTGGTTTTTCTGCCGTACCACATGCGATGTCCTTTTCCTCCTAAAGCTGATTTATGTAAATGAGCTCTGTTCTGATTGGTTGTGCCACATTTATAAAAGCACTCGAAACACTTCAGTATGAATGGGCGCAGCTAAACTCCTATGTGACTCAGACTCATCCAGGGCGTTCTGTAAAATTTGTAAAATCAGCATGGCTCATTTAACACTACTAATCTGATACTGCACTTAAGAGTACACCATGCGGCTGAATACAGTGAGTATCAGCAAACAGCAGAGCTAGCACGCGCAGCTAGCCCAAAGCACATAACCCAGAAACCCGTGCAGACCAGATCTGACCGGTACGAACAGAACGACAGCAGCAATAGCCAGAGAGCTAAAGGGACCACAGCCAGAGTGATTGAGTTCATAGCGCTAGATAGCCATGTTTCATACTTGCTTACGCTAGTAACTACATGTAGACCTGCCATTGATCGGTCCATCTCAAATTTTCAGTCTAACTGTGTGTGTATAAAGTGTAGTAATCAAGTATGTGCCCACAAGGTGAATGATACTACCCAGGCCTTAAGCCCATATCCAGTCAGACAAGATTATAACATTGCAATCTGGACTGTTTTGGGCTGCGTCTCAGTTCAGAAAGGAGACCTGAGGACTCAAATACCTATCTTGAAGAGTTAAGTGACTTAAGATTGGCCAGATACTTGCTGGGGCATATGGTGATCGTAATGCTCTGATGTTCTGCCATAGTTTTGTCATCATTTTATTTTCATCTGCGGTATGTAACATGGTGTTTTCTGTGCTTCCAAACCCATAAAGCACATGCGTCTACCACATACCAATTATGATGTCCTTATCTTAAACGGCAGAGTGCCCAGTAATTGATCACATGGCTAGTGAATGTCCACTTCAATTAGGCCTGTCCTGTCCTTACAATAGAGGGGATTCTTGTCTCTAGTAAGGGCTCAGACAGCCACTTTTATACACATTATTATGACCACTTCCTACTTTCGCTGGCTGCAGCGCGTAGCTCATGAAGGAAGTCACACGATGTGGTCAGAGTAACGTTTACGTGGCATTTTCTGGGTATGAACCCATCCTTCCAGATCACGTACACCATACATGCTGATTGTCTTTTCTGGGGCGGATGGGATCTTCCAGCAAGACGATGCCACACGTCACACGGCTAGAAATGTCCCACATTGGTTGGAAGAGCTGACCAAGACTTCCAAGTACTACCCTGAACCCTCAATTCCCCAGACTTGAACCCAAGTGAGCGTCTGTGGGACCACCTGGATGGTGGTGTTGTCTCTATGGATCCTCCTCCACGCTCCCTCCAGCAGCCGTGGGATGCACTGCAGTAATGTGAAAGATGTGCAGCGGGAGTTACAGTGAAGTGTAATATTAGTATGCACAGCTATCAGCTGCAGCATGTTTCTTGTATCTGACGTCTCAGACCAGGTGCTTGCGCTGCTCCAAACGTTCGGAGGAGGATTTTGAAGGATTACTCTGTGCTGCCTTCCAGCACTTTGCTAAAGCCGCAGTTTATAGTCCCACGGATTGTTTTGTTTTTAAAGATTAGGGCCGCTTTTCATGGTTTCTGCATAGTTTTAGCTTTAAATAAATATTTTTCAGGATTACGTCTGAGTGCAGCAGTTGCCGGTAGTAACTGGTTGTCTCAGCTACTGTTGATAAAAGCTAATTTGTAGGATTAAAGTGAAGTCTGGTGTGCAGAGCCAGTCTTGGCTTATAAGAATATACAACGTGATGTGCTGTGACAATCCTGGGTCTATTTTTATTTTAATAAGGAATGTTCACTTAATTTTAACCCTTATGATTATTGGTAATTCACATTAATTGTGGGGGGGAACTGTCTTTCCAGTGGAGAGAAAGCACAACTTGTATTCTTTAATCTTAGGCAGTGTGGCTCTGTCTTAATCCCCAAAGCCCTTGTGTTTCATCCAGCTGTCCTCTCTTCTCTGCCAGGCTTGTCTACTATTTGGACCCCTCTGTGCTGACTGGACTGTCCTGCACTGTGATGATTCTGTGCCTGGCTGACTATCTAGTGCCCACTCTCGCTCCACGCATCTTCGGCTCCAACAAATGGTACGTAGTTGTTGAAATCAGTTTCGCATGCCCAGACAGACAGTGGTGGTCGGGGAGTGTACAGGCGTCTCACAGGTCCTGGGACTTCTGGAATATCATATAATTGAACGAAGTCTGGAATGTTGGTCTAGCTTTGTAATGGAGTAGCCATCAAAATGTTATATGATGAAATATTGTGTTGTATCGTGTGACCTTGTTTTTTGGGGTTTTTTTTTCTTCTTTTCCCTGCCCAATTATCTTCTTCCTGGCAATCACGTCAGTCATGCTATGCAGTGTCATGTACAAACATGCCAAACGTTTCAGTAATAATTGTTCACCCTGTGTGAGCAGTGACAGTGAAGTTTTGTCCTGAAAACTAGTAAGCAAATCTCACAGTTGAGTTTTAAACACTGCGACTGGTTTTTGTCGTTCATTAAAGGCCAGCTTTTTAGTTAAAAGTCAGGGAGTATGACTTGGGGCTCTGTTGGAGCTGGATAGGTTTGGCCAGAGAGCGTTCGGTAATGTATCGAGTGCATAATTTGACTGGCCGGTTCGTACTGGATAAAGGATCTCTGTAGTTTTCCCAAATCACCCCAAAGAGCTTTCATCATCACAGACATTTACATCATATTATAACACACTAGTCTAACACACATGTACCTGATTGAAGGAGAAACTGTCCCAAATTGTGTAACATGCTCAACACAGATTACAGTAAAACATTCACTGCTGGAACGTATCATCTATAACCGATAACTGACAGATCTTCTCAGCAGAGACCATAAACCAACTCTTCACCAAGACCCAACAACAGCACTCCTAAACTCCTGTCATTAACAAAACACATACAACACCATATAAGAGAACATACATAGACAACAGACACAACTTCTCCAAACCAGTAAACTGAAATAAGTACATACAGAACAGATCACAACCTTTCCTGCTAGAACATGAGCCAGAGTGCAGACATGGCGTTCAAAACTAAACACTAACATCAGTATTATACGACAAAACTTCACAACCATAACACACTGTGTGACTTACTTGCATCTAGACTAGCATTAGGCTAATAAAGTGGGTTCATTCAGTTTACCAAATACCCCACAAGGCTTGTCACCAAAACCCAGTGGATTTCTTGTCATGAATCAAAAGGTTGAAGGTCAAAATGAGCTTCGTGTGAGCTGATAGTGTCGTCTTCACGTCACGATAACTTAAAAAAAACTGAATTCACATCTATGTGCTTGAATGCAAATACAAGTCACAGTAGCAGAATGTTTGTGGACTTAACTGTTGACTAGACTTCTGGGTAGATCACTTGAGTCTAGCCAGCATGAAAGCGGCTCCGTTTAAATTGAAGTATATCCATATCTGTGAGTGAGTATTTACATTGGGAGTATTATTATTTCAGCTAAAGCTACATTTACAAGTCAGTGAATCCTTTGCTTTACAGTAGTTGCCAACTTGCCTTTTTTTTTATTCCACATGAGTGTAGTGATCATTGGCGCTGAGCAACCTTGACACCCCTGTTTTTATAATGAATACTTGTTCATTTTCTTTGTAAAGAACATTTTGTTCTCCAGGATGAAAGCAGGGTTACCAAAGTCTACAGCATGCTCTGTGTCTGTATAGCGCTCTTCCTTTCTCGCAGGGGCAGATGATATAAATATCACACTGGTCTGCGTGGCCGGTTGAGGTAGAACCCTTATCTCTGATCACGCTTGTGGTTCAAGTACAACACAAAATTAAGTTGTTGCAGAGGTCTTTACCCTTAGAGTTTGCTTCTCATCTGTTTTAAACTAGGTTTGGAGCCATAACGTTTGGTTTTACCATATTTTTCTTTTTCTTTTTTTTTTCTTTTAAATCTGAGACCCAAAAAACCCAGACACACAGTTACACTGAGATGATAAATCCTGGTCAGTTTTCCACACTAAGAATATTGTAGATGTTTCTGGAGGATATATGTTGAGGGTGTTGAGTTATAGTATGCAAAAGCTTTTAGGTCATGTTTACTTCTGTAACGCTTTTTACAACAATGTTGTCCTAAAGGAGCTTTACAGAAGTTTAAAAACATAGTGTCCCTCTGTGAGCAAGCCAGAGGCTAAAAACTCCCTCAGACTGGAGGAAGAAACCTTGGGAGGAGCCAAGACTCACAATAGGAGACCGGTCCTCCTCTGGTCACACAGTATTAACAATTTAATCAAGTACAGTCAAAGTAGAACTGAAAGAATCAGAGTCTGGATAGTAAAAATATTTTCTTTTTTTTTCTTTTACAGTGTGTAAAAATACAGTAAATAAATTGTACTTTGTGCTTCAATTGTGCAGAAAAATATCATATTTTTAAGTTTATTTGCTGCACAAGTCTTTCAAAACTCTTGATTATGGTTGTATTTCCTCCTGGAGTCTTTGAGCAGTTTGAATAAGGTCCTTCTGTATGGTCATCTTCAGTGAAGTGCTGATCGGTATTAATATCAGCTGATTCAAGCTTTCAGTGCTGTGGTCAGTCTGCCCAGCGACCGCCCCTTCCTCAGCGCGAGTGCTGGCGTTGCTGACGAGCAGAGCACAGGTGCTGCTGGATGTGCGGCGTCAGACGGAGCTGCACTGACTCAGCAGTCACTTCCTCCCCGCTGCTTTGGGCTGTGATATCTGCAGACAGGCTGGGTTAGTGCAGATCAGAGCGGGGAGTCTATTTTCGAGTCTGGCCGTGTCCTTGTCCCGCCGCCTCCCGTATATATGGTCATGTTTTACGTCCAGGAATAAAAGTAACGCCTAAGCACGTATGCAGTCGAGTCTCTCGCTGCAAATATGGACAAGTGTGCTTTGCAGAAGTGCTACTGCTGCGTATGGGATTGTTTAAACGAGCGAGCTATGGGAGTTTATAAATATCTCTCATGTACAGGATCACGTTCCATTTAAATCCCTCGGAGTAATTAAAAAAATAGTAGAGACTTTAAACACGATGTACTCTGGGTTTTAAAGATGCTTTTCACATCATGAGAATTAAACTATACACTGTCAAAGCAGAATAGTTGTTAAAGAGCGTGTTATTAATTTATTTATAGACAGATAGTTGTGTGTGTGTGTGTGTTATGTATTAATTACTTGTTGTCCAAAGAGAAAAAAAATCTCAAGTGGTAACTTTACAGGAGAGGACAAAAGCGCCCTTCACTGTTCTTAGAAATTCAGACTTCAGGAGACTGGAGAGCTTCAGTGTTGACTTGAGTTTGACACACACAGAAATGTCTGAGTTAAGTTCAGTCGACCAGCGCCAGTCTGTTAGTGGTCTGAATCACCTGCGTGCAGAATCATAAACGGCCACAGCTTAGGTCATCGCTCTGTTACCAGTCCAGTCTCTAGCCCAATCTAGTCCAGCCTCTGACCCTGTCTAGTCTAGTCTGCAATTTCCCCCTGGGATCAATAAAGTATTTCTGATTCTCTAATCCTTTCTAGTCGAGTCTATCCTAGTCATCTTAGGTCATTGGTCTGTTGCCAGTCCACTCTCTAACCTGGTCTAGTCCATCCTCTAACCTTGTCTAGTCTAGTCTCTAATCCATTCTAGTCTAGTCTCTAATCCTATCTATCTTAGGTCATCGCTCTGTTGCCAGTCCAGTCTCTGACCCTTTCTAGTCTAGCCTAGGCTCTGACCCAGTCTAGTCTCTAACCTAATTTAGTCTCTAATCCTGTTTACTCTAGTCTCTAACCTAGTCTAGTCTCTAATCTTGTTTAGTCTAGTCTCTAACCCTGTCTAGTCTATCTCTGACTCAGTCTCTAATTAGTCTGACATGGTTTAAGTAGAAAACCAGTCAGTCAATTCTTGCTTTGGACACCTCAATACTGTAAGTCTGTAGAAGCTACTGCTGCTGTTCTTAGAACAATAGACTGACCACCACGGAGTCCAGAACCTCAACACTGAATGTGAATTTAGGATTACTTGGATTGTGAGAAGCAGAAACTTTAACCAGGTTCTAAGACTGAACTTCGGTTGTGTGGGGAAAATATCACAACGAAATTTGTTTTGTTTTTCTTAAATATACTGTCCATTTTAGTGGCACTGAAAAATAAATACTTTAATACTTAATAGCTATTTTACTGCAAGATATAAATGTTTCAGACATTTGCACATACTGTATAATATATATATGCGCTTGTAGGTCGAGTGTTTCATTTATGTGTTGTGTGCTTCCATCGCAGGACCACAGAGCAGCAGCAGCGCTTCCACCAGATCTGTGGGAACCTGGTGAAGACTCAGCGTCGCGTCCTGGGCTGGTGGAAGCGCCTGTTCGCCCTGAAGGAGGAGAAGCCAAAGATGGTAAACAACAGAGGCCTATTGTTTTACTGTGAACAGTTGCTCCGTTCTTCCTGACCTGTAACTGGGGTAAATGTGAGCAGTAGACAAATGTTCTTTTGTTTGGCAGCATTTGTCTCACCTTAAAACAACGTCATCAATATCTGCTCAACATGCTCTTTTAAATACACAGTCCAAAGACAAACAAGTCTCCAACGTGGTAACTTTGAGGAGAGACCAAAAAATGTTCTTTACTTTCAGTTTAAATTAATATAGACCGGTTTTATTGGAAGTGATTTTCTACAGTTCTACTGGTCCATTGCAGATGCATGTCATGATATACAGTGTAATACACATTTCACCCAGTTTCCTAACACTCTGGCTTTTGTTTCCCAACAGTACTTCCTGTCGGTAATCAGCAGTCTTGTGGTCGTGGCTTGGATTGGACAGCAGGTCCATAACCTCTTCCTCACTTACCTGATTGGTATGTATAGCCCTGTGCAGCTGTTATCTGGGGTTGGAGGTCACTGGGTGAAGAGCCAGCGTCCATGTTGCTGAGCTGTTCTTGTGCTACAGCAGTGAGAAAGCAGAAATGATCCAGGGCGTGTGGGGTTGGATATTTTGTAGTGTCAGAGTGGAACAATGTAATAATTATATGTAATGTGATGAGTCACTGAGTTAAGTGTGTGACAGGAGGTTCACGTGGTAAGTGTGAAAAGGAGGTTGAACAAAGAGGTTGTGGTATGTAGGCCAAGAAAACGGGCCACAGTAGTGATCCAAAAATATGCTGCTCATTTCTCTAAAGCTTTAATGAGGTCAAGCAGTGCATTTGAGATATATATATATATATATATATACACTACCGCTCAAAAGTTTAGGATCACTTTAGAATTTCATTTCATGCAATTTTTTTTATGTATTTCACAAACAATACTGTCCATTTCACAATGAATGTAAGTGTATCAGATGGTTTTTAAAGAATAAAAATGTTTGTATTAAAGTCTTATTATATATATATATATATATATATATATATATATATATATATATATATATATATATATATATATATATATATATATACTATATAAGGCTTATTTTACATATAGTCTATTATCAGTAATTCTCAGTCCTCTGTCTAAATCTCCTGGTACGACCACCAATCCAAGTTAAGGATGTTATTGGACTAATTGGTTGTTAGGACACTCTTGATCAATTGTGATGCACAGCTGAAAAACATTCTACTAATAAGTGAGTATAAAAGGGAACAACATTCTAGGTTAGTTTAGTATCTGAAGATCAGCAGTTGATGTCTTGCTGACCGACTCACAATGTCCAGAAAGAAACAACTTTCTTTAGAGACCCGTCAGTCCATTGTTGTGTTAAGGAAGAAGATACTCCATTAAAACAAGAACATTTCACTGTGATCCCAAACTTTTGAGCGTGTGTGTGTGTATGTATATGTGTGTGTGTGTGTGTATGTATGTATGTATACATATATACATCTCACTAACTGCTGAATCATCCCTTTTAGTTCAGGAGGACTCTGTTTGTTATTGAGCTCATACTAAATCTGATCCATTCTCTCAGTGATGTCTGCTGTGGTGCGTCTCGTGTGTTTCCCCTCATTCAGCTACACCGAGTGTAAGATGTGGGTTCCACACTGCCCTCTGCTGGAACACAAAGTTCTGACACCTTTTCTATCCTTTAGAGTCCCCTAGAATTTATCCTTTAATCAGGTTGTTTTTGTTTCTGTACCATTAAGACTGATGTATGTACATGAGCTCTGTTCTGATTGGCTGCCCTGTATTGCACCTTATTTGAAAAGTGACCTAGGCTAATGTGTTCAGTGTAAGTGAGTATTATAATATCAAATATATCATCAAACAAACTTAGGACCAATAAGTATTTGAAAGTTAAGTGTTTACACGCTGTAGAGAGGGAGAATTGGTTTCTCCATGACGTTGGTCGTGTAGAGGAGAAAGAACGAGGCTTCTGTTTCACTATGAGAAGCATTTCACACATGACCTCCTTTTGTGCTGTGGAGAAAAACAGGAATGCCAATTAAGCAAAGCTCCACCCTGTAAGTCGGCACAAGTTTGACAGGTAGCTTTAACTCGGTTGATATGTTTCAGCTTGCATGCTCATTGTTTATTTATTTTTTATTGATATATATATATATATATATATATATATATATATATATATATATATATATATATATATATATATATATATATATATATATATATATATATATATATATATATATAATTTTCTTTTTTACCCCCTCCAGTGAGCTTCCTTCTGCTCCTGCCCGGCCTCAACCAGCACGGCGTCATCACCAAGTACGCCGGCATGGCCAAGAGAGAGATCAACAAACTGCTGAAACAGAAGGAGAAGAAGAACGAGTGAAAGGGTGCTGCAGCGCGAAGACTGAAGGTTGACAGGAATTACGTTTCATGGCCATCCCCCCATCTGTACTTTAAATAATGGCGCCGACCAATCGAGTTCTGGCTTGAGCTCCAGTGATTTGGAGAAAGAAGCTAATCTGTAGGCTAGCAAACGGCTTAGACCCACGGCAGTCGCTCCTAGGCTTCGGTTCACTGTTCACATGTTTCACCCTGATTGGCAGAGCTTGGATACTTTCTGCTGTACTGATGCATCATCATATTTATCGTGTGTGTGTGTGTTTGTGTGTGTGTGTGTGCGCGTGCGAGTAGTGCTTAATGCATTCATTTAGCGAAATCCTGAACCCGTGATCGCTTTAAAGCCATTCCCTTTTTTAAGCCAGCGAGGCGACTACTGAACACATTCGGCTCTCCGTGTAGCTCACGGTAGCTGCACTCTCCTGTTCCCCGTGAGGCGTCTAGCTTTGTTTTTAGAACTGCACTGGATCCGTAGGAGAAACTGGATGTTACGAAGCTGTGCATTGGTGCCCTGTGAACGCTTGCATGAGGGGCGCTGACCCGTACTGCTGTGCTGATCTTCTCTCTCTCCTCCAGCCGTAGCCCCTCACGCTGACTCGTGGGTGACCTCTGTAAATATTCGTCTCTTTATCTGTGTACGTCCGTGTGTGTGTACGTCTTTAAGGTTTACTGTCTGGCTTGTCTTGAAGTCTTCACTCGTCTCGTCCTCTCACTCTCTCATTTCAACCTCTCTTTCCCCAATTCTTTATTCTACCTTAATAAACAGACGTAAGGAAGAGTCGTGTAAAACGTGTTGATTTTATATGTGAGCGTCTGTCGTAGGGGTGTAAGAATATATCGAATATCGGGATATTATGTTTGGTGATACTGTATCGATTCTCAAACACAGTATCCATACACAGATTTCTAGCAGACAGTGACTGATTGTGTGTTGTGTTTAAACCTCCGACCACTAGACGGCAGTGTTGTAATCCATTTTCAGCTCCACTCCAACATCAACAAGCAGCACAAGGGCGCAGTGCTATTGTTCATATAGTGGTGGGTTTTAATAGTAGGATTTGAAAATATATAAATAAATATTGCAATATATCACTTTACTAGCAGTATCGCAATATATTGACTCGTGAGCGCTGTATCACAATACGTATTGTATCACCAGGTTCTTGCTAATAGCCCTGGTCTGTCGTGTAGCTACTTAGGGAGAATATATTGACCGATGGGAGGTCAGTGTATGCATTTTATGTGATATGGAGGTTTAGTGCTGTTCCTTTTCAGGAATTTTGGAGATTATTCCAGTTCCTAGTGAGGAAAACAAGGAGGTTAATACTGGGGTTCTGGGTTTGTGTCATCATTCAGATTTAGCGTTTACAGTTATTTACCGTTTGTGTTGCACACAGAGGAATTTCAACTTGTTTAACCCGTGTCTCTCTCTCTCTCTCTCTCTCTCGTTCTCTCTCGTTCTCTCTCGTTCTCCTCCCCCCCCACCCCCAAATATATACACACACACTAGGGGACAGGGAAACACACTATGGGGGCAATGACACAAATACACACGCTTATACACTCTAGCCCCTAGAGTGTGTTTATTTCACTAGAATAATTTCAACAAAAATGTGTTATAAAATAATCATTAAATTAATAATAATGCTAATTGTTTTAATAAGACCTAAACCAAATCATATACTTTGATAATTGAATAATCACATACATTTTGACAAAAATACAAACAACTAAAACATCATGCAGTGTGCTTGTCTGTTCTTGTTGGTATTTTTAATTTATAGAGGAGAAATAAAGATCAAACACTGAATTATAAATTGTTATTATTATTATGCATTATTATACAGTGAACCTGCTTTGTTCGTCACTGAGGAGGTTTAGCTTCACACATTCCTGCCAAAGCTTTATTGCCTCGTTTTCTGTTACACAACATCATTTATTTACTTAGTTAGTTTATTTAGTTTATTATATAAATATTATGAACAACTAGGAGATAAGGTCAGAGAGGCCAGACTGAGGTGGTGTGGACGTGTCCAGAGGTGGGAGAAGGTTGTTAATGCCACTGCCAGGAAAAAGACAAAAAGGAGATAGAGATGCAATTCGAGAGGACATGGAACTAGTTGGTGTGAGGACAGAGTGAGATGACTGGCTGTGGTGACCCCTGAAAAAGGAAAAGCCGAAAGTGTCCGATTAGCTGGTTTCACCTCGCACTGCTGTTGTATGCGGAACAATACGGGCCAGCCAATCACAAGAGAACTCATTTACATAGATCAGCTTTGAGGACAGTAATAAAAGCAGTCTGTCTAAGTGACCTGATGATGTAGAAGTGAATTGTGACTCTGAGGTACATAAACATTAACGTGGATCGTTAACATAACATTGTAGGATTTGGGCCTTTAATGTGAGACCACCATCATCGACTGAGTAGATCAGTTCAGGCGGAGAGAGAGGCGGTCTGTCTCATAGCAGCAACCAGCCCAAAGCAGCCTCTCTCTAGACATCCTCCTCGGCTTCCCAGGACCGCCCGGACCTCCGTCCACTCCTGTGGGCCAAAACAGTCAGAGCCGACGTTAGTAACGGTAACAGTTCAGAAAGAGTGAACGTACAGTACAGACTGATCAGCCTCCACAGTTCACTCTTCTGTTATGCTACATACGTTTATCTGTCTGTATCAATTACAGAGTTTCAGAGGACGGGTGATTACCTACTGGTCTGAGGTCAGTACCTGATCATTTAGATAATTATAGACTACATGCTTCCATTTCTTGTTAATAACTTGAGTTGTATAGCAACCTCTAGAGAGATAGATAGATAGATAGATAGAGGCAGGCCTGATAGATAGATAGATAGATAGATAGATAGATAGATAGATAGATAGATAGATAGAAGCAGGCCAGATAGATAGATAGAAGCAGGCCAGATAGATAGAATCAGGCTAGATAGATAGATAGATGCAGACTGATAGATAGATAGATAGAAGCAGGCCAGATAGATAGATAGATAGAATCAGGCTAGATAGATAGACAGATGCAGGCTAATAGATAGATAGATAGATAGATAGATAGAAGCAGGCCAGATAAATAGATAGATAGAAGCAGGCCAGATAGATAGATAGATAGATAGATAGATAGATAGACAGATGCAGGCTAATAGATAGATAGATAGATAGATAGAAGCAGGCCAGATAGATAGATAGATAGATAGATAGATAGATAGATAGATAGATAGATAGATAGATAGATAGAAGCAGGCCAGATAGATAGATAGATAGATAGATAGAAGCAGGCTAGATAGATAGATAGATTGATTAATTGATAGATGCAGGCTGATAGATAGATAGATAGATAGATAGATAGACAGATGCAGGCTGATAGATAGACAGATGCAGGCTGATAGGTAGATAGATAGATAGATAGATAGATGAAGGCTGATAGATAGACAGATAGATAGATAGATAGACAGACAGACAGACAGATAGATGTAGGTGTTTTACCATACAGCAAACTAGACTCAATTATTCTGAATTTTTGGTGAAACAGGTGGACTTCCCCTTTAGGAGAGAGAGAGAGAGAGAGAGAGAGAGAGAGAGGGGCTTCAGGTACAGCACCTGTGAGGATGTCGTGCTGGTGCCAGACGGTGGTTTGGCCTGAAGCTCTGGTGGGCTGAGTGCTGGGGGCGGGGCTGCAGTGCTGTGTGTGGTAGGTGGTCCTGTAAGGTGGGGCTCCTGGAGGGTTAGTGATTTCCTTCATCACCAGGCCTTGGCGGTTCCTGTCGAGGTTCCTGGAGCTCAGGCCGCGCAGGACGCTTTGCTGGGTAGAAGGTGAGACATCACAGCGATTAGACACCTGCTGCCATCTACTGTTACATTAGAGCTGTACAGGACCGACTGGACGGTGTGAAGGAAGGACATGCTGTGTTTCTGTACCGGAGTCACGTCTTTAGGACTGTGGACGTCCCTCGAGTGTGTGGACCCGTATGAGGATCCTGTGGGGACGTTGCTGAGGTCCACACTGCCACGACGCTGGGAGAGATGATGTGGATCCCTCAGCTGAAATGTCAGCGACTGACCATCACGACTCCTCCCAGAGAAACTCTTTAAAGGACAAGTTCTTATTAAAATTCTAATTTCAGAGAATTTTTTTAATGATTTATTCAACGTTTAAGAAATTTGGTGAACAAGAATAAGAGGATAATGATTTATTTACATTATCTCTTTTCACTCACCCACTCTTTTACAGTCTTCTACCACATCGTTCTGGGCACATCTAACATTTCCTATTCTTACTGTCCTATTAGTTCATTTAAAATCTGTGAATTTTCACAGGACGCGCATATTAGAATTATTAATCTGCAACTAAATTAGCTTCTTATATCTGAAACCTCAGTCTCAAATGGTTCCCCACTCACTAGGTAGAGCACCAGGTGGGCCATGAAATACTTTCATATATACTGTTTATATTAGTCACAGCTGCATGGCTCTGTTTGTGTGCCTACATCTCCCATAATCCCCTGTTTTAGTGCCAACATGGTAAGCACAGGCTCAGGGGAAGAGTACAGAGCTATTACTGTATGCATATCTATATCTATATACAGGCAATTTATATTGAGACCACAAATTACTACACTGAGGTCATACATAATATATAATTAGGTTAAGTTTCTAACTTGTGGCCTCAATTCAATATAATAATGAATATATTATATAGAGTTAATATATATAGAGTTAATACATTAATTTAAATATATTTATTTCAAATAAATATAATACATAATAAATAAATATAAAAAGACTGTATGTGATTTATTTTTAAATGGAAAATGATTAGCCTGTGTCCTAAAATATGTGGCTGTTAAATCAGTGGCAGTTTTTAAATTATTAAATTAAAGTCACTTCTCATTTCTAATAAAGTGTTTGTAGCTGTAGCTGACAGTCTAAACTAATTACTACTGATTTTTCTAATAACTTATTTGATTATTTAGTACTTTATTCAGCTGTAAGAGATTCAGAACACATGCAGAAGCTGTGTTTTTATGGTTAGCTGTTTGCTAATGTAAGCTAGTTTTGAAGGGAAGCTAATGCTGTGGTAGCCTAGCCAGTACATTAGCGCTTATTTGAATATTAGAGCTTTTTTCTGAGGCAGATGTTTAACATGTGTAAAATAAGACAAGCTGGTTTTAAGAAGAGTCAAAGTATCAGCAGATATAAAACATTTTATGGGTAAAAGACATGAATGTCTAACGCAAACGCAGCTAAACACTGGCAGCTAGCAGTGAGCTGTGGTATCTCAGCAGTGTTGCGATATAGACACGCATCCCAAACATGAATCAGACCCCCAGTTTCAGATTAGATCACAGCCCAAATCAGACCCCCAGTTTCAGATTAGATCACAGCCCAAATCAGACCCCCAGTTTCAGATAAGATCACAGCCCAAATCAGACCCCCAGTTTCAGATTAGATCACAGCCTAAATCAGACACCCAGTTTCAGATTAGCTCACAGCCCAAATCAGACCCCCAGTTTCAGATTAGATCACAGCCCAAATCAGACACCCAGTTTCAGATTAGATCACAGCCCAAATCAGACCCCCAGTTTCAGATTAGATCACAGCCTAAATCAGACACCCAGTTTCAGATTAGCTCACAGCCCAAATCAGACCCCCAGTTTCAGATTAGATCACAGCCCAAATCAGACACCCAGTTTCAGATTAGATCACAGCCTAAATCAGACCCCCAGTTTCAGATTAGATCACAGCCCAAATCCGAGCCCCAGTTTCAGATTAGATCATAGCCCAAATCAGAGCCCCAGTTTCAGATTAGATCACAGCCCAAATCAGACCCCCAGTTTCAGATAAGATCACAGCCCAAATCAGACCCCCAGTTTCAGATTAGATCACAGCCCAAATCAGACCCCCAGTTTCAGATTAGATCACAGCCCAAATCAGAGCCCCAGTTTCAGATTAGATCACAGCCCACATCTCACTGCTTTAGTGTGGAAGATGTTTTACGTACTGACTGAAACAGTGGAGTCACATTATGATGAGCACCAGATATCTAATATCTAGAGTAGACGCCGTGTGCAGCACAGACAGCAGCTAGACGGGCTGGGAGACTCAGTAATGTCCTGGTAGGAGGTCACAGGTATCTGGAGGTATCATGCTGACTGCAGTGCATCCCACAGCTGCTGGAGGGAGCGTGGAGGAGGATATATAGAGCAAACACCACCATCAATGTGGTCCCACAGATGCTAAATCGGGTTCAAGTGTGGGGAATTAATGGTCCAGGGTAGTACTTGGAAGTCTTGGTCAGCTCTTCCAACCAATGAGGGACATTTCTAGTCATGTCTCTTGCTGGAAGATCCCATCCACCCCAGAGAAGACCATCAGCATGTATGGTGTACGTGATCTGCAAGGATGGATTTAGATCCAAATGGGTTGAGAGGGTCTTCCACATGGATAAGTGGGTCCAAAGAACATCGCCAAAACATTCCCAAGACCAGAACGCTACCGCCTGTGCACTGCCACCGTCCCGAGTAATCATAATAATGTGACTCGACCGTGTAGTAAGAGAAGAGAAGATCTCACTGTACTGTCTCACCTCAGTGTGGGTTGTACTGTAGGTAGTTTTGGTTTGGTCTCCTAGAGAAATGGTGCTCTGATGCAGTGACCGTCTACCTAAGACACGTTTCCTGTCAAGAAAATAGCCAATTCTGGAGTTATCACGAGTAAACGTGTCTCACAGTCAGCCGTTCTGTCTCACTGAGCCCTGAGAAACAACTATAACTGAACAGGAGTTATTATACAGCACTGCAGAGACGTCTACCTGTCCACACTCAGACTGTACAGGTGTTAGCAATCAGATTAAAGATAACAGATCTAGTTTTAATATTGAGAAACTTCTTCTCACCTCAAGTTCATCCTCCAACTATAGTCGCTTGTTGACTTTATGTTCCCATAGCAACATACACACTGTACACTGGCCAACCGTCTACGTCTTCCTCCAGCATTCTTCTTTCCTCTGTACATCAGGGATTATTTCTGTATCACAGCGTTTATGAAGCTTAATAAGCAGTAAAAACTGATTTACCAACACATAAATACATAATACCCAACACACTTTCCATAATACCAACACACTTTCCATAATACCCAACACACTTTCCATAATACCCAACACACTTTCCATAATACCCAACACACTGTTTATAATACCAACACACTTTCCATAATACCCATCACACTATCCATAATACCCAACACACTGTTTATAATACCAACACACTTTCCATAATACCCATCACACTATCCAAAATACCCAACATACTGTCCATAATACCCAACACACTGTTTATAATACCAACACACTTTCCATAATACCCATCACACTATCCAAAATACCCAACATACTGTCCATAATACCCAACACTCTGTCCATAATACCCATCACACTTTCCATAATACCCAACACTCTGTCCATAATACCCATCACACTTTCCATAATACCCAACACACTTTCTATAATACCCAACACACTGTTTATAATACCCAACACACTTTCCATAATACCCATCACACTATCCAAAATACCAAACATACTGTCCATAATACCCAACACTCTGTCCATAATACCCAACACACTGTTCATAATACCCAACACACTGTCCATAATACCCAACACACTATCCAAAATACCCAACATACTGTCCATAATACCCAACACTCTGTCCATAATACCCAACACACTGTTCATAATACCCAACACACTGTTCATAATACCCAACACACTTTCCATAATACCCAACACACTGTCAATAATACCCAACACACTGTCCATAATACCCAACATACTTTCCATAATACCAACACACTGTCAATAATACCCAACACACTGTCCATAATACCCAACACACTGTCAATAATACCCAACACACTGTCCATAATACCAACACACTGTCCATAATACCCAACATACTTTCCATAATACCAACACACTGTCAATAATACCCAACACACTGTCCATAATACCCAACACACTGTTTATAATACCAACACACTGTTTATAATACCAACACACTGTCCATAATACCCAACATACTTTCCATAATACCAACACACTGTCAATAATACCAACACACTGTCCATAATACCCAACACACTGTCCATAATACCCAAAACATTGTTTATAATACCCAACACACTGTCCATAATACCCAACACACTGTTTATAATACCCAACACACTGTCCATAATACCAAACAAACTGTCCATAATACCAACACACTGTCCATAATACCCAACATACTGTTTATAATACCCAACACACTGTCCATAATACCAAACAAACTGTCCATAATACCAACACACTGTCCATAATACCCAACACACTGTCCATAATACCCAACATACTGTTTATAATACCCAACACACTGTCCATAATACCAAACAAACTGTCCATAATACCAACACACTGTCCATAATACCAACACACTGTCCATAATACCAACACACTGTCCATAATACCCAACATACTGTTTATAATACCCAACACACTGTCCATAATACCCAACACACTGTTTATAATACCCAACACACTGTCCATAATACCCAACACACTGTCCATAATACCAAACAAACTGTCCATAATACCCAACACACTGTCCATAATACCCAACACACTGTCCATAATACCAAACAAACTGTCCATAATACCAACACACTGTCCATAATACCCAACACACTGTCCATAATACCAAACAAACTGTCCATAATACCAACACACTGTTCATAATACCAAACACTCTGTCCAATAGTACACAAGACAGTATCCCATAATACCCAACATACTTTCCATAATACCAACACACTGTCAATAATACCCAACACACTGTCCATAATACCCAACACACTGTTTATAATACCAACACACTGTTTATAATACCAACACACTGTCCATAATACCCAACATACTTTCCATAATACCAACACACTGTCAATAATACCAACACACTGTCCATAATACCCAACACACTGTCCATAATACCCAAAACATTGTTTATAATACCCAACACACTGTCCATAATACCCAACACACTGTTTATAATACCCAACACACTGTCCATAATACCAAACAAACTGTCCATAATACCAACACACTGTCCATAATACCCAACATACTGTTTATAATACCCAACACACTGTCCATAATACCAAACAAACTGTCCATAATACCAACACACTGTCCATAATACCCAACACACTGTCCATAATACCCAACATACTGTTTATAATACCCAACACACTGTCCATAATACCAAACAAACTGTCCATAATACCAACACACTGTCCATAATACCAACACACTGTCCATAATACCAACACACTGTCCATAATACCCAACATACTGTTTATAATACCCAACACACTGTCCATAATACCCAACACACTGTTTATAATACCCAACACACTGTCCATAATACCCAACACACTGTCCATAATACCAAACAAACTGTCCATAATACCCAACACACTGTCCATAATACCCAACACACTGTCCATAATACCAAACAAACTGTCCATAATACCAACACACTGTCCATAATACCCAACACACTGTCCATAATACCAAACAAACTGTCCATAATACCAACACACTGTTCATAATACCAAACACTCTGTCCAATAGTACACAAGACAGTATCCCATAATACCCAACATACTTTCCATAATACCAACACACTGTCAATAATACCCAACACACTGTCCATAATACCCAACACACTGTCAATAATACCCAACACACTTTCCATAATACCAACACACTGTTTATAATACCAACACACTGTTTATAATACCAACACACTGTCCATAATACCCAACATACTTTCCATAATACCAACACACTGTCAATAATACCAACACACTGTCCATAATACCCAACACACTGTCCATAATACCCAAAACATTGTTTATAATACCCAACACACTGTCCATAATACCCAACACACTGTTTATAATACCCAACACACTGTCCATAATACCAAACAAACTGTCCATAATACCAACACACTGTCCATAATACCCAACATACTGTTTATAATACCCAACACACTGTCCATAATACCAAACAAAACTGTCCATAATACCAACACACTGTCCATAATACCCAACACACTGTCCATAATACCCAACATACTGTTTATAATACCCAACACACTGTCCATAATACCAAACAAACTGTCCATAATACCAACACACTGTCCATAATACCAACACACTGTCCATAATACCAACACACTGTCCATAATACCCAACATACTGTTTATAATACCCAACACACTGTCCATAATACCCAACACACTGTTTATAATACCCAACACACTGTCCATAATACCCAACACACTGTCCATAATACCAAACAAACTGTCCATAATACCCAACACACTGTCCATAATACCCAACACACTGTCCATAATACCAAACAAACTGTCCATAATACCAACACACTGTCCATAATACCCAACACACTGTCCATAATACCAAACAAACTGTCCATAATACCAACACACTGTTCATAATACCAAACACTCTGTCCAATAGTACACAAGACAGTATCCCATAATACCCAACATACTGTCCCATAATTCCCAACATACTATCCATAACACCCATCACACTATCCATAATACCAACACACTGGCCATAATACCCAACATACTGTTTATAATACCCAACACACTGTCCATAATACCCAACACACTGTTTATAAAACCCAACACACTGTCCATAATACCCAACACACTGTTTATAATACCCAACACACTGTCCCATAATACCCAACACACTGTCCATAATACCAAACAAACTGTCCATAATACCAACACACTGTCCATAATACCCAACACACTGTCCATAATACCAAACAAACTGTCCATAATACCAACACTGTCCATAATACCAAACACACTGTCCAATAGTACACAAGACAGTATCCCATAATACCCAACATACTGTCCCATAATACCCAACATACTATCCATAACACCAACACACTGTCCATAATACCAACACACTGGCCATAATACCCAACATACTGTTTATAATACCCAACACACTGTTTATAATACCAACACACTGTTTATAATACCCAACACACTGTCCATAATACCCAACACACTGTTTATAATACCCAACACACTGTCCCATAATACCCAACACACTGTCCATAATACCAAACAAACTGTCCATAATACCAACACACTGTCCATAATACCAAACAAACTGTCCATAATACCAACACACTGTCCATAATACCCAACACACTGTCCATAATACCCAACACACTGTTTATAATACCCAACACACTGTCCATAATACCCAACACACTGTTTATAATACCCAACACACTGTCCCATAATACCCAACACACTGTCCATAATACCAAACAAACTGTCCATAATACCAACACACTGTCCATAATACCAAACAAACTGTCCATAATACCAACACACTGTCAATAATACCAAACACACTGTCCATAATACCCAACACACTGTCCATAATACCAAACAAACTGTCCATAATACCAACACACTGTCAATAATACCAACACACTGTCCAATAGTACACAAGACAGTATCCCATAATACCCAACATACTGTCCCATAATACCCAACATACTATCCATAACACCCATCACACTATCCATAATACCAACACACTGGCCATAATACCCAACATACTGTTTATAATACCCAACACACTGTCCATAATACCCAACACACTGTCCATAATACCCAACACACTGTCCATAATACCCAACACACTGTTTATAATACCCAACACACTGTCCATAATACCAACACACTGTCCATAATACCAAACAAACTGTCCATAATACCAACACACTGTCCATAATACCAACACACTGGCCATAATACCCAACATACTGTTTATAATACCCAACACACTGTCCATAATACCAACACACTGGCCATAATACCCAACATACTGTTTATAATACCCAACACACTGTCCATAATACCCAACACACTGTCCATAATACCCAACACACTGTCCATAATACCCAACACACTGTTTATAATACCCAACACACTGTCCCATAACACCAACACACTGTCCATAATACCAAACAAACTGTCCATAATACCAACACACTGTCCATAATACCCAACATACTGTTTATAATACCCAACACACTGTCCATAATACCAAACAAACTGTCCATAATACCAAACAAACTGTCCATAACACCAACACACTGTCCATAATACCAAACAAACTGTCCATAATACCAACACACTGTCCATAATACCCAACATACTGTTTATAATACCAAACAAACTGTCCATAATACCAACACACTGTCCATAATACCAAACAAACTGTCCATAATACCAACACACTGTCCATAATACCCAACATACTGTTTATAATACCAAACAAACTGTCCATAACACCAACACACTGTCCATAATACCAAACAAACTGTCCATAATACCAACACACTGTCCATAATACCCAACATACTGTTTATAATACCCAACACACTGTCCATAATACCAAACAAACTGTCCATAATACCAAACAAACTGTCCATAACACCAAACACACTGTCCATAATACCCAACAGTTCATAGCACTTAACACATTGTTCCCATAATACCCAACACTGTCCACACAATAGCCCCCAGTTTCCCCACACACAATATCTGAGTCCCACTAAATCAGCATCACTGTTTATGTGTAATTCACAGCAGTTCACTTTATTTTCACACCATGTTTACGCTGTAAGAACTGAATAAAGGAATAATCTCAGTGAATGTTTGGTGTTTATTGTGTTTAGATAAGAGCCCATTTGCTGTGTTGGGCTGTTTGGAGCAGCTGCACAAAGGCAGTGCGATGTGCGCAGTGCAGTGTGGGATAGTGGAGGACTGCGACCGGTAACAGAAATGGTGAGTGAGGCTCAGAAACAACGAGCTGCGTTTAATTTCAGCGCTTTAACGCGAGTTCTGTCCACGTTTACTGTCTGTCCAGCTTTTCCGTGTGTCTGTGCGGTGCCTGTACGTGTCGAGTCCGGTGAAGGAGAGAGAAGCGCTGACTGGACACATCTTTGTTTCGCAATATTTTTAGCATGCTAACGACAGTTAGCTTCCAGTAAATGATGCAGTGTTTCCTCTCAGCTGCCGGACTAAAGGGCTGATTTCTGGCTTTAGCTGCTCGACAGAGACCTTAACACTTAAAGCACTGATTATGTAGCCGGATATACTTTAATTTCACCTCATACTTTATTATTTTATCCTACAGGACTCTTACATTACCTGCCTCCTGGTTAGCTAGCAGGCTAGGCTACAGCAGGCAGCGCTAACAGAGCCGAGCAGAGTCCGGCAGTCAGAATCAGACAGAGAGCAGAAGAACCCGGGTCCAGCGGGGCTTCAGGAGGCTGGAGAGGCTTCTTACTCTGTAGTGTTAATTTTCTGTTCCACCTTAAAGACGAATTGAAAAGCTGTGCCGTTTAAGGTGGAGCGGAAAATTGGAACAGGAATCTGGCGAGAGACCAACTTCAGCCTCGTGCTGGCTGTGGCTCTGAACTGACTGAATCTACTACTGAAGAAATAACAGAGGCGTGTTTTGGTCTTTTCAGATCTGAAACTGTCAGAATTTACAGAGTTAAGTCGGAGTTGAAGCTGTTAGGCTTGCTGGAGATTGTTGGTAGCCCCTGTGTTGTAACTGGTGTAGGCCAGTTGTTCCAGTCCAGCTCACTTACAGTCCCGTCATGAAAGTAACAGGAGGATGTTTGAGAAGAAAGAAGCTAAAGTGTACAGGGAATATTCCTAGAAACACTGGTGAACTTCTAGAAAACACTGGTATACGCTTGGAGAATACTGGTTTTCTCATAGAGAACATTAGTTTACTCCTAGAAACACTGGTGAACTCCTAGAAAACACTGGTATACGCTTGGAGAATACTGGTTTTCTCATAGAGAACATTAGTTTACTCCTAGAAACACTGGTGTACTCCTAGAGAAGACTGGTTTACTCCTAGAGAACATTGGTGTACTCCTGGAAACACTGGTTAACTCTTGGAGTAGACTGGTTTACTCCTAGAGAATACTGGTTTACTCCTGAAAACACTGGTTTACTCCTAGAGAATACTGGTTTACTCCTGAAAACACTGGTTTACTCCTAGAGAATACTGGTTTACTCCTGAAAACACTGGTATACTCCTAGAGAATACTGGTTTACTCCTAGAGAATACTGGTTTACTCCTAGAGAATACTTGTTTACTCCTAGAGAATACTGGTTTACTCCTAGAGAATACTGGTTTACTCCTAGAGAACATTGGTGTATTCCTGAAAACACTGGTTTACTCCTAGAGAATACTGGTTTACTGCTAGAGAACACTGGTGTGCTCTTAGAGAAGACTGGTTTACTCCAAGAAACACTGGTGTACTCTTGGAGAATACTGGTGTACTCTTGGAGTAGACTGGTTTACTCCTAGAGAATACTGGTTTACTCCTAGAAAAGGCTGGTGTACTCCTATAAGACACTGGTTCTCATAGAGAACACTGGTTTACTCCTAGAGAACATTGGTGTATTCCTGAAAACACTGGTTTACTGCTAGAGAACACTGGTGTGCTCTTAGAGAATACTGGTGTACTCTTGGAGTAGACTGGTTTACTACTAGAAGACACTGGTGTACTTCTAGAGAAGACTGGTTTACTCTTAGAAAAAACACTGGTGTACTAATTGAGAAGACTAGTGTACTGTTGGAGAAGACTGGTGTACTCCTACAAGACACTGGTTCAATCCTAGAAAACACTGTGAGATGACTTGCTAACTCCTAGAGAAGACTGGCTTACTCCTAGAAAACACTGGTGTACTCTTGGAGAAGACTGGCTTACTCCTAGAAAACACTGGTGTACTCTTGGAGAAGACTGGCTTACTCTTGAACAACACTGGTTTACTTCTTAAAAAAAAAAAACCCACTGGTGTACTCCTGGAAACACTGCTCTAGGATAAATGGTTGTTAAGTACCTACTGGTTTAATATTTACCTACAGGTCTTACTCAGTAGTTAAATTATCATACAGTTCCACAACATTTTAATAACTAGTTGTTGTTGAAGTGTTTGGATCCTCTGTTGAAAGAAATGAGATGCAGTGACTCTGTTGTACTGAAAAAGTATTGATTATAGTATTTCTTCTATTTATTTATTTTGTTTAAAAGTAACTAAGTTTATAAGTGCTTTGTTAAATGAAACATGAAAGTGAAGTAATTGTTTAACCATACAAAACTTTACATTAATTTCCTAAAAACTTGCAACAAAATCAGTAGGAGTTGTTTTATAGTGTACTGCTGCGGAAATGTCCAGTTTCAGAGTTAAGGAATTGTTTTTGGATATAGTTATACTTTGGGGTCACTAAAAGGCCCCCAGTGCTGCACAGTCACGATAACTAAGTTGGCATGCGGCATTATCACAATTTTAAAAATACTTCAATATTCTTAGTACAGCAGTAACACACTGTCCAATGAAAAACAATGATCTCCATTTATTCCAGTTTTAAGTTTTCTACGTCGTTTGAGCTCGACAGCTGTTCTTTACGTTGTGTAAAGGTTTCCTGATGAAAGGACCAATAGAAATTCTCCAGAAAAGATTAATCCTCTTTACATGAACTTACATTGAAAGTGAAGTGAGTTTTTGCTCTCTACTCTGAAGTTACTGGTTTGTAGATACTTGATATTCTTTGGACAGTGATGATATATTTTTCTACAAAGAAGTTTTATCTAACGAGAGAAAGTTTATAGTCTGTTCATTAAAATCTTTATTACCATTAACAGCTTATTTTAAATGTATACTGTACAGAGTTAATAACTGTGTATTGATGTGACATTGCCACGAAAATATCACTATACTCTACTATACTCTACTCTACTCCACTATACTCTACTATACTGTACTCTACTATACTCTACTCTACTCCACTATACTCTACTATACTCTACTATACTGTACTCTACTATACTCTACTATACTCTACTATACTCTACTATACTATACTCTACTCTACTCTACTCCACTATACTCTACTATACCGTACTCTACTATACTCCACTATACTCCACTATACTCCACTATACTCCACTATACTCTACTATACTGTACTATACTGTACTCTACTATACTCTACTATACTCTACTCTACTCCACTATACTCTACTATACTCCACTATACTCTACTCTACTGTACTATACTATACTCTACTGTACTATACTATACTCTACTGTACTATACTATACTCTACTATACTGTACTCTACTCTACTCTACTCCACTATACTCCACTATACTCCACTATACTCTACTATACTCCACTATACTCTACTATACTCTACTATACTATACTCCACTATACTCTACTATACTCTACTCTACTCCACTATACTCTACTATACTGTACTCTACTATACTCTACTCTACTCCACTATACTCTACTATACTCTACTATACTGTACTCTACTATACTCTACCCTACTCCACTATACTCTACTATACTGTACTCTACTATACTCTACTCTACTCCACTATACTCTACTATACTGTACTATACTGTACTCTACTATACTCTACTATACTCTACTATACTATACTCTACTCTACTCTACTCCACTATACTCTACTATACCGTACTCTACTATACTCCACTATACTCCACTATACTCTACTATACTGTACTATACTGTACTCTACTATACTCTACTATACTCTACTATACTCTACTCTACTCCACTATACTCTACTATACTCCACTATACTGTACTCTACTGTACTATACTCTACTCTACTGTACTATACTATACTCTACTGTACTATACTATACTCTACTGTACTATACTATACTCTACTATACTGTACTCTACTCCACTATACTCTACTATACTGTACTCTACTATACTCTACTCTACTCCACTATACTCTACTATACTCTACTATACTGTACTCTACTATACTCTACCCTACTCCACTATACTCTACTATACTGTACTCTACTATACTCTACTCTACTCCACTATACTGTACTATACTGTACTATACTGTACTATACTGTACTATACTGTACTCTACTATACTCTACTATACTCTACTATACTCTACTATACTGTACTCTACTATACTCTACTCTACTCTACTCTACTCCACTATACTCTACTATACCGTACTCTACTATACTCTACTCTACTCCACTATACTCTACTATACTGTACTCTACTGTACTCTACTGTACTCTACTATACTCTACTATACTCTACTATACTCTACTCTACTCCACTATACTCTACTATACTCCACTATACTGTACTCTACTGTACTATACTCTACTCTACTGTACTATACTATACTCTACTGTACTATACTATACTCTACTGTACTATACTATACTCTACTATACTGTACTCTACTCTACTCTACTCTACTCCACTATACTCCACTATACTCTACTATACTCCACTATACTCTACTATACTCTACTATACTATACTCCACTATACTGTACTCTACAATACTCTACTCTACTCCACTATACTCTACTATACTGTACTCTACTATACTCTACTCTACTCCACTATACTGCACTCTACTCTACTCTACTATACTCTACTCTACTCCACTATACTCCACTATACTCTACTATACTGTACTCTACTATACTGTACTCTACTATACTGTACTCTACTGTACTCTTCTCTACTGTACTCTACTGTACTCTACTGTACTCTACTGTACTCTACTGTACTCTACTGTCTCTGCCACTTCTACTTATTTTACCGTAGTGCCCAATAGTGCGATAGGTGCACAGTTGATTGTCTGCTGCCTTCATGGTCTATGTAGTTCATCTGATTCTCTGTATACTTTATTACTCTGTTCTTTAATGATCAGGACCCCCACAGGACCACCACAGAGCAGATACTATTAGGGAGGTGGATCATTCTCGGTACACTGCAGTGACACTGACGTGGTGGTAGTGTGTTAGTGTGTGTTATGCTGGTGTGCTACTGCTGGACTGAGAATCGTCCACCAACCAAAACTATCCAGACAGCAGTGTTCTGTGAGCACTGATGATGTAATTAAGTCACACTTTGAACTGGTTTGTAATCAGTAGAGAAATTTGAGATTTAATATATACAGTATGGTTTCTAAAGGAGCTCAAGTTGATGTAACATCAGAGATCTTCTTGTTTTTGACTGTTAAGGCTGTTCGTAGGTCTGATAGGATGACGTGAGAATTCTCCTGTGAGGTATGAAGAGTCTGTATCTTGTCTCTCTCTCTTCTCTCAGGATGTGTTTTTGATGATCAGACGTCACAAGACGACCATCTTCACAGATGCTAAGGAGTCGACCACAGTGTATGAGCTCAAGCGTATCGTGGAAGGCATCCTGAAGCGGCCGCCGGAGGAACAGAGACTTTACAAGGTCAGCACAGAACGGGCTAACAGAACAAGCCGGACATGGGATACTGAATTTCAGCGCTGGTGGAGAATTACATTCGAAAATCTTTGTTCTGGGTTTAGGCTCCCTCAGACACAGCACAGCAGATCATCTTTCAGCCAAATCACAGATATAGTGTCAGAAATTAGACCACGTGAAACATGTTCCCATGCTCAGGTTGACTTTTGACCTTGGTGTAGTAAACAACACATTTACAACAAAGTCAAAACGCCTTTAACACCTACTTTTTTTGTTGCTGAACTTAAAACACACCCACCTTTATTCCACGTTAATTATCCCTGTGTTTTAGTCTGAGCATGCACAAGAATTTCAAACCTGAGCTTAGAAGTAGGGCTGTGCGATATTGACAAATTGATATCTCGATATTTTCTGTAATTTTGTAGATACAATAAATATTTTGCATTATTTAAAAATGTGTTTGTAAAAATCTTTTACTAGCTGACACTACAATATATATATATATTGGAAATTACAGATTTTATACAAAGATTTTTTTTATTATATGTGAACTGAAGCTGGCATGCAGTGATTGTGTTTATGACCTTCGGAGACAAGAATTTCTGGAAGATTTTTTTCTCTTTTTATTCTCTTAGAAAAAAAAATCTTTTCTCTAAGAGAAAAAAATCTTCCAGAAATTCTTGTCTCCGAAGGTCATAAACACAATCACTGCATGCCAGCTTCAGTTTATATATATATATTTATTTATATATCTATATATATATATCCATCCATACACTGTTTTTTGCTTTATTTGATTGCTGGTAGCTGTTTCTCGGTCAGTAGCTTACTCAATAATGTCAGCTCATGCATCGTTAACACAGCAATTAAGATATTATCATTGACGATAACTCCCCTGCTTAGAAGCTAAAGCTACAGACAAACATTGGATGTCATTAGTAACCCTTTTTCTGAAATACATCTCCACAACTTTTCTCAAACTGCTCAGAGCTCTGGTGTCACTTGTGAGAGCTATAAAAATTCACACATTATGGCAAATTTGGACATATAGATGATAGGACTGTGTATTGAACCTGGCAATACAATACGTATTGTGATACAGCGGTCACGATTCAATATATCACGATATAAAACACCACTACACAAACAGGTTTATCAATGCTACAATAGCATTGCACCCTTGTGCTGCTTGTTAATGTTGGAGTGGAGCTGAAAATGGATTCCAACACTGCCATCTAGTGGTCAGAGGTTTAAACACAACACACAATGATTCACTGTCTGCCAGGAATCTAATCCCCTAAAGATGGTACAGATTATGTTCATAGTTTCTGTTAATCTTGATTTCTTTAACTGACTATCTTTGAATGTATGAATATGTATTAATAGAAACAACAACAAAGCCTGCATCTTCAGTCCGACTTTTTATAAACATATATTGACATAAAATTAAATGAAAGAAAATCAGTCAATTTCTGTGTTTTAGTTTAAATACTCAAGCATTGAAAACTTGGAATGTTTTTCTTTTAATGACTGCACGAGTTTTCATGTCTGTGAAGGTCACTCAGGCATGTTGATGTAGTTTGTGACCTTGACTGTAAGCTGTAAACAAAAAAATACATATTTATTAATAATTTTATACAACATTATGGCGAATTGAGTTTTTCAGCGCACACAGTTCACACAGGCATTTGGATGCTACAGACTGTGTTCATAACATTTGTTTATATGTAGCTGTTAGTCTTGATATGTATGTGTGAATGTTTATTAATAGAAACAAATGAAGTGCTTACATCTTCAGTCAGACCTTTATTACACTGCTAGCATCAGCTAGAGGAGTGTAAGGCCTCCCCTGCAGTGGACTGTGGACCAGTAGAACTGCCTTCTGTGGTACTGAGTGGTATTGATTGAAGTAGGATCAGGTTTCTAGTATAAAACCTTCCCAGAATAGTAGAAGCCATTTCTGCTGCGGAGTGGGAGCAAATATGATATAAATTCCTCTGATTTCAGAAGATCAATCAATCAATCAATCAATCAATCAACCTTTATTTTAGCTCAGACGTACATTGAGGGCAACCCTCTTTTTCAGTATAGCCAAGCATTTACATGAACAGGGATTGATATGACAAAGAAAATGAAAACAAAATTTAATCATTATAAATTAAAACAACTGAGAAGAAAGTAGCTATTAAATGAAAATTAAAATTAAAATAACAGTGCATAAATAGAAATAATAATACTAAAAATAGAAGTTAATTTAGTAAGATAAAATTAAGATAAAAAGTAGAAATAGTTCAAAAGAAATTAAAGGGAAAAATAAGCTATAATAATAAAATAAAAAAACAAATAAAATAAAATTATAAAGAAAAATAAAGCTAAAGCAAGACATAAAACATTAGGAATAAGTAAGATTAAGTAAAACGGGTACAGGCTGTCTGAAGGTGGTTGGATATTAAAAGTTTAAAATGATTGAGTGACACCAGTAAAGCTAAGATTTAGTATTTCCTGTAGTAGATTTTCCCAGTTCAGTAAAAACTCTTGGTAGCTGGCAGCTGTTCCAATCACTAGAGCGAGTCTGATAATTACTGTTATTTATTCTCACCAATAAAGTGATGTATTCTTACAAATGACCGGAGAGTGTTTTATAAATAAAAATCAACCAATGCGTTTCCCTTCGTACTGCTAAGAAAGTCTGAAAGAATTATTGTCTACAAACTTCTGGACACACGGATTTGTAACCTGTATCCTACACTGTCTGATATCATCACCTACAGGATGACATGTTGCTAGAAGACAGCAAGACTCTAGGAGACTGTGGATTCACAAACCAGACGGCAAGACCCCAGGCTCCAGCCACAGTAGGGCTGGCCTTTCGCGTCGGTGGTGAGTATATGTTCTTTTTTCCACCAGCCATAGACTTTTAAACAGTAGCTGTGAGTGAGTACTAGGTAGGTGCTGCACAGTAGAACAGCAGCTGGTGTGTTTAAGTCTCTGATAGGTGGGAATTTTCTCTGTTATCACTATCATCATACACTCTTCAGTGCACACATTATTATGAGCACCAGATACTATCCACAGACAGCAGCTAGACGGACTGGGAGACTCAGTAAGGTCCTGGTAGGAGGTCACAGGTATCTGAAGGTATCATGCTGACTGCAGTGCATCCCACAGATGCTGGAGGGAGCATGGTGGAGCCAACACCACCATCCAGGTGGTCCCACAGATGCTCAAGTATCAGGAATAAGGGGTCCAGGATGGTACTTGGAAGTCTTGGTCAGCTCTTCCAACCAGTGTTGGACATTCCTAGTATGGATGTATGGTGTACATGATCTCTTAGGATGGATTCAGACCCAAATTGGTTGGGAGTGTCTTCCACATGGATGGCAAACGGTGGGAAAGTAGGACTCAATTACAGATGGAGGAAACAACAGGTTATTGAGCTTCTGTATGGATTATAGTATAAACGTATTGAGACGTGGTTATAATGACGTTATTGATACCGGAAACAGCAATGCGTTAATTATTGGTTGTTGTTATTGGATGTGATTGTGGCGCGAACAGGGATAAACAAGGTACAATCTACTATCTATTATCTATTTAAAATGAGAGCTAGCCAGCATCCGCATGAGTGGGTTAGTTTACCACTGCACGACTACTAGCTTTGGTACTCGTGTTGGACATAACAGTTTTCCACTGATCATATTAATATCGTCAGTATGCAGCATACCAGGACAGCAAAACAAGGCCAAATACATAGCAGGTCCAATGTAACAGATCCCACCTTGATCCCAAATATTGAATATCGGGAGATTATGTTTAGTGATACTGTATCAATTCTCAAAAACACAGTATCGATACACAGGTTTTGGCTGACAGTGAATCATTGTGTGTTGTGTTTAAAGCTCTGACCACTAGATGTCAGTGTTTTAGTCCATTTTTAGCTCCACTCCAACATTAACAAGCAGCACAAGGACGCAGTGCTATTGATTAAACATTGATAAACCTGTTCATACAGTGGTGTGTTTTAATAGTAGGATTTGAAAAATCACAGTATATCACTTTGCAGTATCGCAGTATATCATGATATACTGAATCGTAACCGCTGTATCACGATATGTATTGTATTGCCACGTACTGTCCAATACACAGCCCTATTGAAGAATATATTGTGTATATATTAATTATATTATATTATTAAGGAAGCCTTAATTAATTCATGTAACAGACTTCATACTGACTGATGCAGCTCTTCAGTCTGTTAGTCTTGATATGTTTATAGTAAGACTATAATAAGATGGGTTGTTGAGATGGGTTGTTGATAAACAGTAGGTGCTCACGTTACTGTAGTAGGTGTGTGCAGTATGTGGTCGCTGTCCAAAAATTACTATATCTCCATTTTTGTCCATTTTCTTTTGTTTTTCTGCATCATTTACACACGACAGCTGCTCTTTATGTGCTGTGAAAGCTTCACGATGAATGGACCAATAGAAACGCTCCACAGTCGCATGCAGTAACACCCCCTGACACTGACTTACATTGAAAGTAAACACAGTCACTGTTTCTGAGATGCTTGTCGTCGCCCGCGCTCCGAACTGACGGTGCTCTCTGCTTCCTCAGATGATGCGTTCGAGCCCCTGCGAGTGGAACCTTTCTCCAGCCCTCCCGAACTGCCTGACGTGATGAAGCCCCAGGACTCCGGCAGCACCGCCAACGAGCAGGCGGTGCAGTGAAGCGACGGAGGGACGGACGACGGAGGGCAGGAGGGGGGAGATAAAGGGAGGGATAAATTGGGGGAGACGTCAGGCATGTAGAGGAATTGTTCGAACACGACGGTGAATGGGGGGGGGGCTGGGCTTGGGGGGTGGGTGGGGGCGGGCGTTGGGGGGGGTGCATGAGATAAGACTGATCCTGTGTGACGCTCTGACTTTTGCTGAAAATTTGAAACTATTCTCCTTCGCAGCCCTTCTCTAGCCACCGGCTCTCTGACCGACCGCGCTGACCTCCAACCCTTCACGCACCCGGCCAAGTCTCTGCTCGGCGCCGAGCTTACGAGCCGCCGCCGCCGCCGCCCCGGGCACGTTTTTTGATTTGCTCACGCGTCTCCTTGCATTTCTGGAAAAATCGCTCGTCGGTCAGTGGTCTAGAGGGGGGCTGGCGGTAGACTATTTAAAAATCATACCTTTTTTTTTTTTGTTTTTTTTATTATTATTATTATTTAATTCACGTGTTTAAGGTTGGAAAGTTGAGCTTTATGTGCTTCGTGTGTTTTTTGGCCTTGTGTTAAAGGGTGGGGGGAGGGGGGTGGGATGTAGTTCCAGGGCCGAGGTGGCTGTAGACGTACGCGGCGGCGCCCCCTCTGGAAGTCCTATTACCGGTATATTCTGTGTTTAACGGATATCGATATTATTCCTACTCGTCGTCGTCGAGGGTCCTTTGTTCCGGGGACGCGACAGCTGGGGGTCTTCTTTACCCTCTAATTTAGAGAAATCGCGCATGAGCTCAGAAATCACCACGGACGGCGAGTCCGTATCCCCCGGTAAGCCCGCGCTCCACAGCCGAGTCGTAGATTCCTTGTACAAAAAAGAAAAACAAACAAACAAACAATGGATTTGTATTTTGGTTCTTTGGCTTCTTGACGTGTTTCTGGTTTTCTTTGCGCTCTCGTGCTGGACGTCCGTCTCCCGTCGCGTCCGCTCGGTTTGGAAAAACAAAGCAGTGTCATTTCGTTCGATTCCCTGATTTTGTATTTAAACCAAAGGGGGACGGTGTAAATGCACGGTTGATGATGATGATGATTATTATTATTGTTATTATTATTATTTTCTCTCTCTTTTGTTTGTGTGTGTGTGCGTGTTGTGTTCGTGTGAAGGAATGGCTTCAGTTACATTCTGCAGACGTGTAAGAAGAGCAAGGCGTACTCGCGTAAAGCCGTCGATGTTTAGTTTTAATGAAATGCTGACATGGTGTTCATCCCGGCAGCGGAACTCCTGCCGTCTTGTTTTTGAGAACTCGCTCCTTCTCCGTGGTGGCAGTGCTGGTTCCTCACCGCGTTCTGTGATATAAAAAAACAAAACCCTGATGAACAAAGCAATGCAGCGTTATCTGTAATCCAGTTTAAATTAAAAACAACCCTTTTCACACTTGTAACCTCCATCGTTTATTTTTTTTGTTGCTTCTTTGTTGATTATTGGATGAAAGTCGTATGTTTTAGTAATACATTTACATTTAAGGCATTTAGCAGACGCTCTTATCCAGAGTGACTTACAAAAGTGCTTAGTGTTCAGTCAGAGTATGAATCTCTATCTAGTACAAACAGGTTTAAGTCCAAACTACTCTTATACTCAAACTCTGCCATAAACTAGTGCCAGTGCTGATACCTAGAAAGAAGACAATGCAATTCCTAGCAAGACTGGAACACCTACAGAGAAGAGAACAAATACAAGACTACATACAGTATCAGTGCAGTACTTAGCCAGTGCTCCTAGAAGATCAAGTGCAATTACAGTTTATACCATACTTTAGTAGATTAGTGTTTATAAGTGCTTTACAAAGAGTGCTTACTTATTCTTCAGTCTGTGTTTGAAGACCGCGAGAGAGTTTGTTGTTCGGACCGCCAGTGGAAGTTCATTCCACCATCTGGGCTCCAGGACAGAGAAGCGTCTTGTTGCGTGTCCTCCATGAATCTTGAGTGATGGTGGGTCAAGCCAAGCTGTACTTGAAGCGCGAAGGGCTCGAGGTGTGGATCGATTTTTGACCATTGCCATAAGGTCAGGAGGAGCTGGTCCATTCTTGGCTTTGTAGGCATCAGAACTTTAAACTGAATGCGAGCAGCTACAGGAAGCCAGTGAAGGGAGCGCAGCAGTGGAGTGATGTGAGTGAACTTGGGAAGATTGAAGACGAGCCGTGCTGCTACATTCTGGATCAGTTGAAGGTCCTGATGGTCTGTCGAGGAAGACCAGCCAGGAGTGAGTTGCAGTAGTCGAGCCTTGAGATGACAAGAGACTGGACGAGCACCTGGGACGCCTCCTGAGAGAGGAAGGGTCGGATGCGTCTGATGTTGTGGAGAAGGTATCTGCATGACCGAGTCAGGTTGGTAATGTGGGCTGAGAACGATAACTGGTTATCCAGAGTCACACCAAGGTTTCTTGCATCTTCAGACGGAACAATCAAAGAGTTCTCGAATGAGATGGCAAGATCCTGCTGAGGACCTGTAGTTCCAGTGATGAAGAGCAACTCAGTCTTGCTGGGATTGAGCTTCAGATGATGAGCTGTCATCCATGAAGAGATGTCGGTCAGACATGCAGAGATACGACTGCAAACCTGAGTATCAGACAATAATGTGTAACAATTCAATTCAGTTCGAGTTTAGTTGTGTGTTTACATCAGTGTCATTACAGAAAACATACAGTGTGCGTCTGAAATCGTCTACATGTTTACTAATCAGTAGTAAATCAGTAGGTGAGCGTGGCTAGTATGTCTGAATACTCAGTAGTAAATCATTAGGTGAGCGTGGCTAGTATGTCTGAATACTCAGTAGTAAATCAGTAGGCGAGCGCGGCTAGTATGTCTGAATACTCAGTAGTAAATCATTAGGTGAGCGTGGCTAGTATGTCTGAATACTCAGTAGTAAATCAGTAGGAGAGCGCGGCTAGTATGTCTGAATACTCAGTAGTAAATCAGTAGGCGAGCGTGGCTAGTATGTCTGAATACTCAGTAGTAAATCAGTAGGCGAGCGCGGCTAGTATGTCTGAATACTCAGTAGTAAATCAGTAGGCGAGCGTGGCTAGTATGTCTGAATACTCAGTAGTAAATCAGTAGGCGAGCGTGGCTAGTATGTCTGAATACTCAGTAGTAAATCAGTAGGTGAGCGCGGCTAGTATGTCTGAATACTCAGTAGTAAATCAGTAGGCGAGCGTGGCTAGTATGTCTGAATACTCAGTAGTAAATCAGTAGGCGAGCGTGGCTAGTATGTCTGAATACTCAGTAGTAAATCAGTAGGCGAGCGTGGCTAGTATGTCTGAATACTCAGTAGTAAATCAGTAGGTGAGCGCGGCTAGTATGTCTGAATACTCAGTAGTAAATCAGTAGGCGAGCGTGGCTAGTATGTCTGAATACTCAGTAGTGAAATCAGTAGGCGAGCGTGGCTAGTATGTCTGAATACTCAGTAGTAAATCAGTAGGCGAGCGTGGCTAGTATGTCTGAATACTCAGTAGTAAATCAGTAGGTGAGCGCGGCTAGTATGTCTGAATACTCAGTAGTAAATCAGTAGGCGAGCATGGCTAGTATGTCTGAATACTCAGTAGTAAATCAGTAGGCGAGCGCGGCTAGTATGTCTGAATACTCAGTAGTAAATCATTAGGTGAGCGTGGCTAGTATGTCTGAATACTCAGTAGTAAATCAGTAGGAGAGCGCGGCTAGTATGTCTGAATACTCAGTAGTAAATCAGTAGGCGAGCGTGGCTAGTATGTCTGAATACTCAGTAGTAAATCAGTAGGCGAGCGTGGCTAGTATGTCTGAATACTCAGTAGTAAATCAGTAGGCGAGCGTGGCTAGTATGTCTGAATACTCAGTAGTAAATCAGTAGGTGAGCGCGGCTAGTATGTCTGAATACTCAGTAGTAAATCAGTAGGCGAGCGTGGCTAGTATGTCTGAATACTCAGTAGTGAAATCAGTAGGCGAGCGTGGCTAGTATGTCTGAATACTCAGTAGTAAATCAGTAGGCGAGCGTGGCTAGTATGTCTGAATACTCAGTAGTAAATCAGTAGGCGAGCGCGGCTAGTATGTCTGAATACTCAGTAGTAAATCAGTAGGCGAGCGTGGCTAGTATGTCTGAATACTCAGTAGTAAATCAGTAGGCGAGCGCGGCTAGTATGTCTGAATACTCAGTAGTAAATCAGTAGGCGAGCGTGGCTAGTATGTCTGAATACTCAGTAGTAAATCAGTAGGCGAGCGTGGCTAGTATGTCTGAATACTCAGTAGTAAATCAGTAGGTGAGCGCGGCTAGTATGTCTGAATACTCAGTAGTAAATCAGTAGGAGAGCGTGGCTAGTATGTCTGAATACTCAGTAGTAAATCAGTAGGTGAGCGCGGCTAGTATGTCTGAATACTCAGTAGTGAAATCAGTAGGCGAGCGTGGCTAGTATGTCTGAATACTCAGTAGTAAATCAGTAGGCGAGCGTGGCTAGTATGTCTGAATACTCAGTAGTAAATCAGTAGGTGAGCGCGGCTAGTATGTCTGAATACTCAGTAGTAAATCAGTAGGCGAGCGTGGCTAGTATGTCTGAATACTCAGTAGTAAATCAGTAGGCGAGCGCGGCTAGTATGTTTGAATACTCAGTAGTGAAATCAGTAGGCGAGCGCGGCTAGTATGTCTGAATACTCAGTAGTAAATCAGTAGGCGAGCGTGGCTAGTATGTCTGAATAGTCAGTAGTAAATCAGTAGGCAAGCGTGGCTAGTATGTCTGAATACTCAGTAGTAAATCAGTAGGCGAGCGTGACTAGTATGTCTGAATACTCAGTAGTAAATCAGTAGGCGAGCGTGGCTAGTATGTCTGAATACTCAGTAGTAAATCAGTAGGCGAGCGCGGCTAGTATGTCTGAATACTCAGTAGTAAATCAGTAGGTGAGCGCGGCTAGTATGTCTGAATACTCAGTAGTAAATCAGTAGGTGAGCGCGGCTAGTATGTCTGAATACTCAGTAGTAAATCAGTAGGTGAGCGCGGCTAGTATGTCTGAATACTCAGTAGTAAATCAGTAGGCGAGCGCGGCTAGTATGTCTGAACACTCAGTAGTAAATCAGTAGGTGAGCGCGGCTAGTATGTCTGAATACTCAGTAGCAAATCAGTAGGCGAGCGCGGCTAGTATGTCTGAATACTCAGTAGTAAATCAGTAGGCGAGCGCGGCTAGTATGTCTGAATACTCAGTAGTAAATCTGTAGGTGAGCGTGACTAGTATGTCTGAATACTCAGTAGTAAATCAGTAGGTGAGCGTGGCTAGTGTGTCTGAATACTCAGTAGTAAATCAGTAGGCGCGCGGCTAGTATGTCTAAATACTCAGTAGTAAATCAGTAGGCGCGCGGCTAGTATGTCTGAATACTCAGTAGTAAATCAGTAGGTGAGCGTGGCTAGTGTGTCTGAATACTCAGTAGTAAATCAGTAGGTGAGCGTGGCTAGTGTGTCTGAATACTCAGTAGTAAATCAGTAGGTGAGCGTGGCTAGTGTGTCTGAACACTCAGTAGTAAATCAGTAGGCGAGCGTGGCTAGTGTGTCTGAATACTCAGTAGTAAATCAGTAGGTGAGCGCGGCTAGTGTGTCTGAACACTCAGTAGTAAATCAGTAGGTGAGCGCGGCTAGTATGTCTGAATACTCAGTAGTAAATCAGTAGGCGAGGGCAGCTAGTACGTCTGAACACTCAGTAGTAAATCAGTAGGCAAGCACGGCTAGTACGTCTGAATACTCAGTAGTAAATCAGTAGGCGAGCGTGGCTAGTATGTCTGAACACTCAGTAGTAAATCAGTAGGCGAGCGTGGCTAGTGTGTCTGAATACTCAGTAGTAAATCAGTAGGCGAGCGTGGCTAGTATGTCTGAACACTCAGTAGTAAATCAGTAGGTGAGCGCGGCTAGTACGTCTGAATACTCAGTAGTAAATCAGTAGGTGAGCGTGGCTAGTATGTCTGAATACTCAGTAGTAAATCAGTAGGCGAGCGTGGCTAGTATGTCTGAACACTCAGTAGTAAATCAGTAGGCGAGCGCGGCTAGTACGTCTGGATACTCAGTAGTAAATCAGTAGGCGAGCGTGGCTAGTACGTCTGAATACTCAGTAGTAAATCAGTAGGCGAGCGCGGCTAGTATGTCTGAACACTCAGTAGTAAATCAGTAGGTGAGCGCGGCTAGTATGTCTGAATACTCAGTAGCAAATCAGTAGGCGAGCGCGGCTAGTATGTCTGAATACTCAGTAGTAAATCTGTAGGTGAGCACGGCTAGTATGTCTGAATACTCAGTAGTAAATCAGTAGGTGAGCGCGGCTAGTATGTCTGAATACTCAGTAGTAAATCAGTAGGTGAGCGCGGCTAGTATGTCTGAATACTCAGTAGTAAATCAGTAGGTGAGCGCGGCTAGTATGTCTGAATACTCAGTAGTAAATCAGTAGGTGAGCGCGGCTAGTATGTCTGAACACTCAGTAGTAAATCAGTAGGTGAGCGCGGCTAGTACGTCTGAATACTCAGTAGTAAATCAGTAGGCGAGCGTGGCTAGTATGTCTGAATACTCAGTAGTAAATCAGTAGGTGAGCGTGGCTAGTGTGTCTGAATACTCAGTAGTAAATCAGTAGGTGAGCGTGGCTAGTGTGTCTGAACACTCAGTAGTAAATCAGTAGGCGAGCGTGGCTAGTGTGTCTGAATACTCAGTAGTAAATCAGTAGGTGAGCGCGGCTAGTATGTCTGAACACTCAGTAGTAAATCAGTAGGTGAGCGCGGCTAGTATGTCTGAATACTCAGTAGTAAATCAGTAGGCGAGTGTGGCTAGTATGTCTGAATACTCAGTAGTAAATCAGTAGGCGAGGGCAGCTAGTACGTCTGAACACTCAGTAGTAAATCAGTAGGCAAGCGCGGCTAGTACGTCTGAATACTCAGTAGTAAATCAGTAGGCGAGCGTGGCTAGTATGTCTGAACACTCAGTAGTAAATCAGTAGGCGAGCGTGGCTAGTGTGTCTGAATACTCAGTAGTAAATCAGTAGGCGAGCGTGGCTAGTATGTCTGAACACTCAGTAGTAAATCAGTAGGTGAGCGCGGCTAGTACGTCTGAATACTCAGTAGTAAATCAGTAGGTGAGCGTGGCTAGTATGTCTGAATACTCAGTAGTAAATCAGTAGGCGAGCGTGGCTAGTACGTCTGAACACTCAGTAGTAAATCAGTAGGCGAGCGTGGCTAGTACGTCTGAATACTCAGTAGTAAATCAGTAGGCGAGCGTGGCTAGTATGTCTGAACACTCAGTAGTAAATCAGTAGGCGAGCGTGGCTAGTATGTCTGAACACTCAGTAGTAAATCAGTAGGCGAGCGCGGCTAGTATGTCTGAATACTCAGTAGTAAATCAGTAGGCGAGCGTGGCTAGTATGTCTGAATACTCAGTAGTAAATCAGTAGGTGAGCGTGGCTAGTATGTCTGAATACTCAGTAGTAAATCAGTAGGCGAGCGCGGCTAGTATGTCTGAATACTCAGTAGTAAATCAGTAGGCGAGCGTGGCTAGTATGTCTGAATACTCAGTAGTAAATCAGTAGGCGAGCGCGGCTAGTATGTCTGAATACTCAGTAGTAAATCAGTAGGCGAGCGTGGCTAGTATGTCTGAATACTCAGTAGTAAATCAGTAGGCGAGCGCGGCTAGTATGTCTGAATACTCAGTAGTAAATCAGTAGGCGAGCGTGGCTAGTATGTCTGAATACTCAGTAGTAAATCAGTAGGCGAGCGCGGCTAGTATGTCTGAATACTCAGTAGTAAATCAGTAGGCGAGTGTGGCTAGTATGTCTGAATACTCAGTAGTAAATCAGTAGGCGAGCGTGGCTAGTATGTCTGAATACTCAGTAGTAAATCAGTAGGCGAGCGCGGCTAGTATGTCTGAATACTCAGTAGTAAATCAGTAGGCGAGTGTGGCTAGTATGTCTGAATACTCAGTAGTAAATCAGTAGGCGAGCGTGGCTAGTATGTCTGAATACTCAGTAGTAAATCAGTAGGCGAGCGTGGCTAGTATGTCTGAATACTCAGTAGTAAATCAGTAGGCGAGCGTGGCTAGTATGTCTGAATACTCAGTAGTAAATCAGTAGGCGAGCGTGGCTAGTATGTCTGAATACTCAGTAGGTATTGAGTAGTAGTGAACGGTACCCAGATCACCTCCTGAATCAGCAGCTATTGTTCTGTAGGTGAACACAGCACACTGTGTATCCCATGATTCACCTGGAGTGGTGGATGAATTCAGAGTGGAGTAAATAAACGGTGTAAAGCTGAACGTCGGCTGTGTGTACGTAGCTACGGCTACTGAACTGCTGCTACAGAAGTTAGCGCCACTGCTGAGATAAACAATGATTACATTCCTCCTGTTTCATCTTCTCTGATCTACAGCTCCACACCATCTGATACATAATCAGATAAAAACTCAGATCAGACTCACTAAAAGATCTAAATCTGTCAGTAAACGAGCTTTTTAATGAATAGCAGGACTTTTACGGTGGTGGTCTGACGTGTTGAGTCACAGGACGCTGGTAATATGGTGGACGTAGTACGTCTGAGATTGTGCAGCTACTAAAACTCACCTACTGAAATTATCTACTGGTCTACCGCTCCAGCAGCACGTACTGACTCTAATCTAGTACCTACTGACCAGTAGGAGATTTTGGATGCACCCATGGTTACAGGATGTATCTCCCCCCACTGTAAGCAAGCCAGAGGCGACAGTGGCAAGTAAAACTGCCTCAGACTGGAGGAAGAAACCTTGGGAGGAACTAAAGAAGACTCACAGAGGAGACCCGTCCTCCTCTGGTCATACAGTGTTTACAGCTTATTAAGATACGTTCAAAGTAGAGCTGAGAGAGTCTCTGTTTAAAGTCTGGACGGTAAACGCTTCAGAGACTGCACGGATAGAGGCAGTCTCAGACTGAGGCAGTGTAAAAAGCAAGAGTGAACAGAAACTGTCCCATCGTATCTCAAAGCTGGTACATCTGGATGATACAGTGGTGCAGTCGAGGGTGTAGCAGATGGTACGAATGAAGAGGAGGAGGTCCTGATGGTCAGTCTTTCACCAGCATTGGGCAGAACAGAAGAGAGTTCAGATAGTGATGGTCCAAATGAGGAAGGAGACCAGTTCAGAGTGTAAGTGTTATTACTGAAGATGCTGCAGCACCTGATCTGAGAAGGTCTGAATTCGACTGTACAGTTCTATAGTGGTTACCTCCAGGTTTGGGGCAGATTGGGAGGTTCTTGCTGCCTGTGTCTGAACAGACTCACAACATTTTTTACAACAGTCCTCTCTACATACTAGGGTTACCACCTCGGACGCTTGATCAATGGCTTGAATTTTTTTATTGATTGATTTTTGGCTAAATTCTGTGAATGTGTTGGTATTAATCTGATTCAGTCTCCGATGGTTCAACCTGATCTTCTCAGTTCTCATCTAAAGGTGCTTCTAATACATAAACCTCACCAGTACCTGTGCTTTGAACCTGCATTAAAATGGACTGGGCTGGGCTAACTGGACTGAACTGAACTGGACTGGGCTAAGAACACTGACGCCCTCTACAAGAAGAGCCAAAGTCGTCTCTATTTTCTGAGGTGTCTGAGGTCCTTCAACATCTGCAGGACTATGCTGAGGATCTTTTATGAGTCTGTAGTTACCAGTGCCATCCTATACGCTGTTGCATGCTGGGGCAGCAGGCTGAGGGTAGCAGACGCCAACAGACTTGATAAACTGATCCGCAGAGCCAGTGATGTTGTGGGTGGAGCTGGACTCACTGACGGCAGTGTCTGAGAGGAGGACGCTGTCTAAGCTGCAGGCCATCATGGAGAATGGCTCCCACCCTCTTTATCACACAGTGAGGAGACGCAGGAGCACATTCAGCGAGAGACTCATTCAACCAACATGCTCTACAGACACCACAGGAGGTCATTCCTACCATCAGACTTTATAACTCCTCCCTTAACTATCAGACTTTATAACTCCTCCCTTAACGTACGACACCTTTCACACGTACAGTGATACCAGTAGAACTATAATTTAATTATGTGTGCAACAACTCAAAGGTGCAATAACTCCTTACTTCTAAACTCTTACTGCTGTATACAGTATATCTGTACTTATTACTATAGACACAGTCACTTTACATTTTATTCTTTACATTTCATTCTTCTATTGTAATATAAGACATATATGTGTACATACTACACATTTCTTTTATGTTGTAAATTATTATTAGAGTGTTTATTCTTCTTCTGCTACTGTAAAAACTGCAATTTCCCCCTGGGATCAATAAAGTATTTCTGATTCTGATTCTGATTCTGAAAATACAACATACTGCACAATAAGATAATCTTTATAAGTGGGAAAATTAGTTACAGCAACAAAGGGATAGCAAGGCACTCAGTATAAACAACAGATAAATAAACAGTACAGTATATATAATATAAATAATAAAAGTCAAGAACTCAACTAATGATACAGAGCAACCAATCAGATCAGATCTCATTTACATATACCAGATTAAAGCTAAACATGAATCAAGGTTGTGTACTTTCATAAGAACATTTCTTAAGTGAACTTCAGGCAGGAAAAACAAAAACAAGGAAAATGTGGCACATGGGCCCTTTAATTCCAGCTTGGTGCACCGGCCCTGGTGCGCATGCGCAGTGTCTGTGGGGCTGGTTGGTGCTGGAGATGTTGTAGTTAGTCGGGTTTAAATCTTTAGTTTAGTTTTAGGACGGAATGACTTCTCCGGGTTTGGTACGTACACAGAGCTGAGTTAAACTCAGTGTGCAGCTTTATAAACTTACAGGTCCGCTTAACCACAGTAGCGTGTACAGTTAGCCTAGCCGGCTAGCTAGCAGTATAAATCCTCGGTTTGTTTAGATTTTCAGCGGAAATAACGTTTAAATCCGCCCCGCGTTCACTTTTACTCCCGCAGCCGGTTTATATACTGTACTGTACTATATACCGTACTATAGTTCATATACTCACCGGCCACTTTATTAGAAACACCTACATTCTCTTTCTACTAACCGGCCACTTTATTAGAAACACCTACATTCTCTTTCTACTCACCGGCCACTTTATTAGAAACACCTACATTCTCTTTCTACTAACTGGTCACTTTATTAGAAACACCTACATTCTCTTTCTACTAACCGGCCACTTTATTAGAAACACCTACATTCTCTTTCTACTAACCGGCCACTTTATTAGAAACACCTACATTCTCTTTCTACTAACCGGCCACTTTATTAGAAACACCTACATTCTCTTTCTACTAACCGGCCACTTTATTAGAAACACCTACATTCTCTTTCTACTCACCGGCCACTTTATTAGAAACACCTACATTCTCTTTCTACTAACCGGCCACTTTATTAGAAACACCTACATTCTCTTTCTACTAACTGGTCACTTTATTAGAAACACCTACCCTGTTCTGTATTTCCACTGACTGGCCAGTTTATTAGAAACACCTACCCTGTACTGTACTTCCACTGATTGACCAGTTTATTAGAAACACCTACCCTGTACTGTACTTCCACTGACTGGCCAGTTTATTAGAAACACCTACCTTGTACTGTACTTTCACTGATTGGCCACTTTATTAGAAACGCCCACCTTGTACTTTTACTAAGTGGCCACTTTATTAGAAACACTTAGCTTCTACTCCCAATAACTGGCCACATTATTAGAAACACCTACCTTTTCTTTCTACTTACTGGCCACTTTATTAGAAACACCTACATTGTACTGTTCTTCCACCAACTGGCCACTTTATTAGAAACACCTACATTGTACTGTACTTCCACCAACTGGCCACTTTATTAGAAACACCTACATTGTACTGTACTTCCTCCAACTGGCCACTTTATTAGAAACACCCACCTTGTACTTTTACTAAGTGCCCACTGTATCTGTCTGTTTGCCTTATATGTAATCAAGTAGCTATATTAGTTATATATATATTTATATATTTATATTTAAGTGATGTTCTTGTGGCATTTCCGGTAAAGTGGCCAGTGTTCCCTGTATGCTTTTCTGCAGATGGAGTTTCGTAGGTCCTGTCTTGGAGCTGCTGGCCGACTGATGATGGACATCATGCAGTTTGACTGGGAGCCTCTGGGTCACTGGGAGCTGGACCAGCGCCTGGACCAGGCAGTGGAGGAGATGATCGAGGCTGACCTGATGTCCAGTGTCCAGACTCAGTGTAGCCCTGTTTTGATGCAGGTGTCTCCACAAGACGACTTCATACCTTTCACACAAGAGCAAGCACAGACGGTGACCATTCAGGTGTCTGAGGAACCAGCGTCCACTGTTTTCCAGGAGGAGCAGGAGGAGCACGTCAGTGAGATAGAGGGAAACCCGGAAGTTCAGGTGGGTCTCCAGCTGCTGATAATATAGAGTGATGCATTATTTCTAATGTTCAGAACAAGTGAATAAGATACAAGTGAACACCATACTAACCACTACACCACCATACTAACCACTACACCACCATACTGACCACTACACCACCATACTAACCACTACACCACCATACTGACCACTACACCACCATACTAACCACTACACCACCATACTAACCACTACACCACCATACTAACCACTACACCACCGTACTAACCACTACACCACCGTACTAACCACTACACCACCATACTAACCACTACACCACCGTACTAACACTACACCACCATACTAACCACTACACCACCATACTAACCACTACACCACCATACTAACCACTACACCACCATACTAACCACTACACCACCGTACTAACCACTACACCACCGTACTAACACTACACCACCATACTAACCACTACACCACCATACTAACCACTACACCACCATACTAACCACTACACCACCGTACTAACCACCACACCACCGTACTAACCACTACACCACCATACTAACCACTACACCACCATACTAACCACTACACCACCGTACTAACCACTACACCACCGTACTAACCACTACACCACCATACTAACCACTACACCACCATACTAACCACTACACCACCGTACTAACCACCACACCACCGTACTAACCACTACACCACCATACTAACCACTACACCACCATACTAACCACTACACCACCGTACTAACCACTACACCACCGTACTAACCACTACACCACCGTACTAACCACTACACCACCATACTAACCACTACACCACCGTACTAACCACTACACCACCGTACTAACCACTACACCACCATACTAACCACTACACCACCGTACTAACCACTACACCACCGTACTAACCACTACACCACCATACTAACCACTACACCACCATACTAACACTACACCACCATACTGACCACTACACCACCATACTGACCACTACACCACCTTACTAACCACTACACCACCGTACTAACCACTACACCACCATACTAACCACTACACCACCATACTAACCACTACACCACCATACTGACCACTACACCACCGTACTAACCACTACACCACCGTACTAACCACTACACCACCATACTAACCACTACACCACCATACTAACCACTACACCACCGTACTAACCACTACACCACCATACTGACCACTACACCACCGTACTAACCACTACACCACCGTACAAACACTACACCACCATACTAACACTACACCACCATACTGACCACTACACCACCATACTGACCACTACACCACCGTACTGACCACTACACCACCGTACTAACACTACACCACCATACTAACCACTACACCACCATACTAACACTACACCACCATACTAACCACTACACCACCGTACTAACCACTACACCACCATACTAACCACTACACCACCATACTAACCACTACACCCCCATACTAACCACTACACCACCATACTAACCACTACACCACCGTACTAACACTACACCACCGTACTAACACTACACCACCATACTGACCACTACACCACCATACTGACCACTACACCACCATACTGACCACTACACCACCATACTGACCACTACACCACCATACTAACACTACACCACCATACTAACCACTACACCACCGTACTAACCACTACACCACCATACTAACCACTACACCCCCATACTAACCACTACACCACCATACTAACCACTACACCACCATACTGACCACTACACCACCGTACTGACCACTACACCACCGTACTAACCACTACACCACTATACTAACCACTACACCACCATACTGACCACTACACCACCATACTAACCACTACACCACTATACTAACCACTACACCACCGTACTGACCACTACACCACCATACTAACCACTACACCACCATACTAACCACTACACCACCATACTGACCACTACACCACCACACTTACCACTACACCACCATACTAACCACTACACCACCATACTGACCACTACACCACCATACTGACCACTACACCACCGTACTGACCACTACACCACCATACTAACCACTACACCACCATACTAACCACTACACCACCATACTGACCACTACACCACCATACTAACCACTACACCACCATACTGACCTCTACACCACCGTACTAACCACTACACCACCATACTGACCACTACACCACCGTACTAACCACTACACCACCATACTAACCACTACACCACCGTACTAACCACTACACCACCGTACTGACCACTACACCACCATACTAACCACTACACCACCATACTAACCACTACACCACCATACTGACCTCTACACCACCGTACTAACCACTACACCACCATACTGACCACTACACCACCGTACTAACCACTACACCACCATACTAACCACTACACCACCATACTAACCACTACACCACCATACTAACCACTACACCACCGTACTAACCACTACACCACCATACTAACCACTACACCACCATACTGACCACTACACCACCGTACTAACCACTACACCACCATACTAACCACTACACCACCATACTAACCACTACACCACCATACTAACCACTACACCACCATACTAACCACTACACCACCATACTAACCACTACACCACCATGCAGACGTAGTAAGTCTGCTGCTCCAGTACGTACTGACTCTAATCTAGTACCTACTGACTAGTAGGTGATGTTAATTCCAGGGTTCAGTTTGTCTGCAGGCTCGTAATTCCTTTCACTTCTGGTTCTCAGTACATCACAGCTCTCCTGCAGAACTCCAGCTCCAGCCACAGTCAGAGCCGGCTGACCGGGAGAGCCCGTCTGTCCCTGCCTCACACCGTCTTCCTGTCTCTCACCCTGCTGTCCAAACGCCTCAGCTACCGCACCGTCTCCTCCACCTTCCGCCTGGAGAAGGGCAACATCCACAGGATCTTCTTCTCCTTCTGCGACCGGGTCAACGCCCTGCAGGACCAGCTGATCCGGTGGCCCACTGGTGAGTAGACGTCGGGGCAGTTGTTTGATATGGGTCACTTTATTCCAGCTGATGTGGTCACTGTTATTTCATTAATGCTGATCGTACGGTATAGGGGTGTGTTTAAAAATCTATTTAATCGATTCATTTGAATAATCTGATATCGATTCGTATAAACCCGAGATCGATCTTAAAAATTAGCATTCTCAGACCACCTTCTCATATCACCCACCCACTGTGTTATTAACCTCAGACCACCTTCTCATATCACCCACCCACTGAGTTATTAACCTCAGACCACCTTCTCATATCACCCACCCACTGTGTTATTAACCTCAGACCACCTTCTCATATCACCCACCCACTGTGTTATTAACCTCAGACCACCTTCTCATATCATCCACCCACTGTGTTATTAACCTCAGACCACCTTCTCATATCACCCACCCACTGTGTTATTAACCTCGGAGGAGACAGTGTTGTCCCATTAGAACTTCTTACTGTCTCTCTGGTCTCCTCCCATGTAACTGTATTCATTTTGGTTAGCTGAGCGGAAGTTCTAACACAAAGGCGGAACAAAAACACTCTTGAAAGTGGGCGTGGCCAAATACGGTGTATATAAACATATAAACACTAATGTCTTTAGTAATGGTAGGTTGAGTGTTTCTTGTACATTTACCACATTAGTTCTCTGAAAATTTCTTTTCATATTCAAACAAAACATATTATTGTAACTGAAATATCCCTAAATGAATCCATATTGAATTGAATCGAATCAGAAATCGAATTGAATTGGGAACTTGTGAATCGGGATCGAATCGATCCAGGAAATCAGTGGTCTTTTAAAAGACTACAGTCTGGCTTCCTCTCACATCTAAACACTAGTCACAGACTTTTAGTCACAGACTATGATTTTGTAAAGACTGGGGGTCTTTCAGAGTCACTGTTTACAACAAGACTGCTACTCGATTCCTTCTGAGATTATTTCTCATTTATATGACTGAAGTTAGCATATTCAGCTAATACAGTACGGTTAGCTGCTAGGCTAATTGTAAACACTGTAGCCCCGTTCGGCTGGGATTTCAAGAGCTTCAGCGAGTTCTGTCCACCTTTTTTCCTTTTCCACTCTGTCGTGGTATAAATGTAAGGACATGTGAAAGAGGCACTATTGCTCACTCCACAGCTCGCTCCACAGCTCACTCCACAGCTCACTCCACAGCTTGCTCCACAGCTCACTCCACAGCTCCACCAGTTTCTCCTCCTTATGTACAATCCAGGAGAACCACAGTTTATGAACCCTCGCCGGACTCCCCTCCACATCTAACTTCTTTACCCGCCAGACGTTCCTGTACTTGCCTCGCGGCGTCCTGTTTGGTGGTGAACAGAGCTCTCCTATTGGTTGTCATCAATGTTCACGTCACTATTTGTGTGAGCCAAGACTTCAGGCCACGGAGATACGTCCCTCAGAATAGGTGCAGAAGTCTTGCAGAAGGTCCAGACAGGTCATACACGCTCACAGAGCTACCAAACTTGGCACATGTCGTCCTCTCATAGGGACGGCCAACATCTTGGAGTTTGGTGACTGTAGGCCAGACAACCAAGGACTAATGGTCTGAGAGATTTTGGTGATCTGGGAGACATACTGGTTGTGTCTAAAACGTCATACATTCCTGCCATATACTGCTACTGAGGCAGGTAGGAACCCAGTGAAGTCTGAATCTAATGTTTGTTTAAAAATGCTTCATGCTGTGGTCCTGCAGCTTCATGAAGGTGGTGTAGATATATCATTCACTGCATTAAATATCCCATAATCCTCTGTGTTAGTTTGGTGACTCTAGGGCCAAAGGTTGTGGAGATACGGCCCTCAGAATAGGTTTTCAAGTCTTGCAGAAGCCATGACTGGACATTGTGTATATGACCAGGTCCAGATAGGTCATACAGGGTCACAGAGCTACCAAACTTGGCAGACATTGTCCTTTCATGGGGACGGCCAACATATTGGAGTTCGGTGACACTAGTTCAAGCGACCAAATAGCAATGGCCTGAGACATTTTGGTAATCCGAGGACATTGTGAAATTAATCCCTAACATCACATTTTTAAAAACCCTGTAACCCTAACCCTAACCCTAACCTTAACCCTAACCCTAACCCTAACCCTAACCCTAACCCTATCCCTATCCCTAACCCTAACCCTATCCCTGTCCCTAACCCTAACCCTGTCCCTATCCCTATCCCTAACCCTATCCCTATCCCTAACCCTAACCCTAACCCTATCCTTATCTCTAACCCTAACCCTAACCCTATCCCTAACCCTAACCCTAACCCTATCCCTAACCCTAACCCTAACCCTGTCCCTGTCCCTGTCCCTGTCCCTAACCCTAACCCTAACCCTATCTTAGCAGGGGAAGGATGTAGTTGCAGCAAACCTGACACACTTTGAGAGATCACTACTCTCAATGTTACAGGAGTGTGAAGTCCAGGACCTCAAGACTGACCAACAGTTTCTACTCACAGGCCATCAGACTTCTGAACACCTCACGCACTACCTCTCCAACCTCTCCTACCTGAACTGGTTTTAACTGTACCTCACACTTACTGTACTGCTGTTTACATACAGTACTGTTTACACTCACTGTCCACTGTATCAGCTCCACTGACCATACAGGACCTCCACTCACTGTCCACTGTATCAGCTCCACTGACCATACAGGACCTCCACTCACTGTCCACTGTATCAGCTCCACTGACCATACAGGAGCTCCACCTACAGACTGTAGTTCATCTGATTCTCTGTATACTTTATTACTCTGTTCTTTAATGATCAGGACCCCCACAGGACCACCACAGAGCAGGTACTATTAGGTAGGTGGGTCATTCTCAGCACTGCAGTGACACTGACATGGTAGTGGTGTGTTAGTGTGTGTTGTGCTGTTGTGAGTGGATCAGACACAGCAGTGCTGCTGCTGGAGTGTTTAAACACCTCAGTGGAGCAGTGTGTTCACTCTGGAGTGATGGGTCTCCATCTAGTACCTCACACTGAGTACCTTTGGGATGAGATCAGTACCTGACCTCACTAATACTCAATCAAATCCTCACAGCAATGTTCAACATCAGTACCAGACCTCACTAACACTCAATCAAATCCTCACAGCAATGTTCAACATCAGTACCAGACCTCACTAACACTCAATCAAATCCTCACAGCAATGTTCAGCATCAGTACGTGACCTCACTAACACTCAATCAAATCCTCACAGCAATGTTCAACATCAGTACCTGACCTCACTAATACTCAATCAAATCCTCACAGCAATGTTCAACATCAGTACCTGCCCTCACTAATACTCAATCAAATCCTCACAGCAGTGTTCAACATCAGTACCAGACCTCACTAACACTCAATCAAATCCTCACAGCAATGTTCAACATCAGTACCTGACCTCACTAACACTCAATCAAATCCTCACAGCAATGTTCAACATCAGTACCTGACCGCACTAACACTCAATCAAATCCTCACAGCAATGTTCAACATCAGTACCTGCCCTCACTAACACTCAATCAAATCCTCACAGCAATGTTCAACATCAGTACCTGACCTCACTAACACTCAATCAAATCCTCACAGCAATGTTCAACATCAGTACCTGACCTCACTAACACTCAATCAAATCCTCACAGCAATGTTCATTAAAGAAGAAATGCTGGATATGTGTATTTAACTTTGAACTGAACTATTGACTGTATTGTTTTGTCTTCACGTCTGTAGGTGGGGAGGCCGTAGCCCACCTGCTTCCCTTCTCTAGCTGGCTGGGTTGGGATGAAAGGCTGGAGGAGAGGGGTTTACCTCGAGTGTTGGGAGTGCTGGGCCACACCCGCATCCCCATCCGCCTCCCAGTGAGCAAGCAGGATGGGGAGGGCGCCGTGCCGGACACCAAGAGGCTGAAGAAGGAGCCTCATCCGGACTCCTGGCTGAACCTGGAGCTGGTGTGCAGCGGAGACGGTCGGATTGTCCACTGCCACATCAGCAGGGGTTCTGACCGGGACAGGGGGCTCGCCCTGAGCGACAAGCTCCAGCAGAACCCTGAACTCATGCCCCCGGGGACCTGCCTGCTAGCCAGAGTGGGATATCCCCTCACCGGACACATACTGACCCCCTTCTCTCCGGGACGCACCCCACAGGAGAACCTGTATAACCGGTCAGTGGAGACCCACCTGGGCCGCTTTGACCAGGCAGTGGCTGACCTGAAGGAACGCTTTCAGAAGCTGAGGTATCTGGACATGGGCAACTTCGAGAGGGCGAAGGCCGTGGTGCTGACCTCCTGTATCCTCCACAATGTGTTCCTGGATATGGGTCATGTGACCAAAGGGCAGGTGGACAGGGAGGTGAGGGAAGAAGAAGAAGAAGGGCGGAGAGAGGATGCTGGGATACGTCTGAGAGATGCTGTTATGAATCTGCTGTACAGCGCTCTGGAGGCGGAGTCACATTAACATAACGATGAGAGTGAGATAGTCCAGTCGATTAGATGTAAACAGAGCCAGACAGGTCTGGAGTGAAACTTTGCAGTCTCTGAATTAGGTTGGAGATAGAAGCCGGGAGTCGGGACTGAACCTGTATGTTTCATTTACAGCCCAGAATAACCAGTAAATCTACTGGTTTTAATGTGGAGTGTTGACTGTTTTTCCATCTCAACCATTTATTACTGCAGGTGTGTTTATGGTCAGTGACTCCAGATACACACCAAACCACCAGGTGGTTCAGTGTGAATGTTTAGTGCGAGCGGTTTAGTGTAAATGATTAGTGTGAGGGTTCAGTGTGAATGTTTAGTGTGAATGTTTAGTGTAAATGATTAGTGCGAGCGGTTTAGTGTAAATGATTAGTGTGAATGTTTAGTGTAAATGATTAGTGCGAGTGGTTCAGTGCGAGCGGTTTAGTGTGAATGTTTAGTGTAAATGATTAGTGCGAGTGGTTCAGTGTGAATGTTTAGTGTGAGTGGTTCAGTGTAAATGATTAGTGCAAGCGGTTCAGTGTAAATGATTAGTGTGAATGGTTCAGTGTGAATGTTTAGTGTAAGGGTTCAGTGTGAATGTTTAGTGCGAGTGGTTCAGTGTAAATGATTAGTGCAAGCGGTTCAGTGTGAATGTTTAGTGCGAGTGGTTCAGTGTAAATGATTAGTGCAAGCGGTTCAGTGTGAATGATTAGTGTGAGTGGTTCAGTGTGAATGATTAGTGTGAGGGTTCAGTGTGAATGTTTAGTGCGAGCGGTTTAGTGTGAATGTTTAGTGTGAATGTTTAGTGTAAATGATTAGTGTGAGTGGTTCAGTGTGAATGATTAGTGTGAATGTTTAGTGCAAATTATTAGTGCAAGTGGTTCAGTGTGAATGTTTAGTGTGAGTGGTTCAGTGTAAATGATTAGTGCAAGCGGTTCAGTGTAAATGATTAGTGTGAATGTTTAGTGTGAGGGTTCAGTGTAAATGTTTAGTGCGAGCGGTTCAGTGTGAATGTTTAGTGCGAGCGGTTCAGTGTAAATGATTAGTGCGAGCGGTTCAGTGTGAATGATTAGTGTGAATGTTTAGTGTGAGTGGTTCAGTGTAAATGATTAGTGCGAGCGGTTCAGTGTGAATGATTAGTGCGAGCGGTTCAGTGTGAATGTTTAGTGCGAGCGGTTCAGTGTAAATGATTAGTGCGAGCGGTTCAGTGTGAATGATTAGTGCGAGTGGTTCAGTGTAAATGTTTAGTGTGAGTGGTTCAGTGTAAATGATTAGTGTGAGCGGTTCAGTGTAAATGTTTAGTGTGAGTGATTCAGTGTGAATGATTAGTGCGAGCGGTTCAGTGTAAATGTTTAGTGTGAGCGGTTCAGTGTAAATGTTTAGTGCGAGCGGTTCAGTGTGAATGATTAGTGCGAGTGGTTCAGTGTAAATGTTTAGTGTGAGTGGTTCAGTGTGAATGGTTAGTGCGAGCGGTTCAGTGTGAATGATTAGTGCGAGCGGTTCAGTGTGAATGTTTAGTGTGAGCGATTCAGTGTAAATGTTTAGTGCGAGCGGTTCAGTGTGAATGATTAGTGCGAGTGGTTCAGTGTAAATGTTTAGTGCGAGCGGTTCAGTGTAAATGTTTAGTGTGAGCGATTCAGTGTAAATGTTTAGTGCGAGCGGTTCAGTGTGAATGATTAGTGCGAGTGGTTCAGTGTAAATGTTTAGTGTGAGTGGTTCAGTGTGAATGGTTAGTGTGAGCGATTCAGTGTAAATGGTTAGTGCGAGCGATTCAGTGTGAATGATTAGTGCGAGTGGTTCAGTGTAAATGTTTAGTGCGAGCGGTTCAGTGTGAATGATTAGTGCGAGCGGTTCAGTGTGAATGTTTAGTGCGAGCGGTTCAGTGTGAATGATTAGTGCGAGGGTTCAGTGTGAATGATTAGTGCGAGGGTTCAGTGTGAATGTTTAGTGCGAGCGGTTCAGTGTGAATGATTAGTGCGAGGGTTCAGTGTGAATGATTAGTGCGAGGGTTCAGTGTGAATGATTAGTGCGAGCGGTTCAGTGTGAATGATTAGTGCGAGGGTTCAGTGTGAATGATTAGTGCGAGGGTTCAGTGTGAATGATTAGTGCGAGCGGTTCAGTGTAAATGATTAGTATGAATGATTAGTGTGAATGATTAGTGCGAGCGGTTCAGTGTGAATGATTAGTGCGAGCGGTTCAGTGTGAATGATTAGTGCGAGGGTTCAGTGTGAATGATTAGTGCGAGGGTTCAGTGTGAATGATTAGTGCGAGCGGTTTAGTGTGAATGATTAGTGCGAGGGTTCAGTGTGAATGATTAGTGCGAGTGGTGTTTTCTTGTGAAAACATAGTATCACTCCTACATGCTCACAAATCTTGGAGTGGAGTTACAGCTGGTTCAGTGTTGCAGTTTCAGGACGTGTAAAGCGCTCGTTGTGATTCCTGTGGAATTAAAAATGGAATAAAAGGTCTTTGGCTGAAAGTGACCTAAACATGTAATTCTTTATATTGTTGTTTATATTTAGAAGTAGTGCCTTGTGGACCTGGCTTGTCACTTTCATTTAGCTGGCTGAGGATTCTCCACAAGGGGGCACTGTCAGCACTTATGAGTGGTGCTTCACATCAGTGACACTGTGTTGCTGTTTCCCATTTTCATATACATATATACACACACAATGCAATTTATGAAATTGTGCTATTTTATGTATTTTTATTTTTTTTAACTTTTCATTTACAGGCGACACGTACACACGTCTTATAAACAATCGAGTCCAACTCTTGACCACACACTCCTGATGTCCAGATACGATACCAAATGACTGTGTTCTTTATTTCAGAAGGAATGAGGAGCAGTGTAAACAGAGGAAAACAGTACAATTCAGTTTCTTAGGAATACCAGAACATAAGAATACAGCTGCAGCACTGTATTAATTACTGATTTTACCGTAGGGTGACTAATTAACCATTAACAACTAACAAAAACATTCATTTAAACTAATTCCATTTCCAATAAACAACAAACTAAATAAAAATTTAACACACAGCTAGGAACAGTGGCTTTACCTGGATGAAACTGGCACTTTATATAAATATAAATGATAAAAACTCGGTTATGTATTTTCTGTTTTATAACTTAAGAAATAAGATAATAAGGTAACGTATGGAAACACTGCTGACATTTTAAACCGTACTGTTTTGAATTCACTGCTTTTGTGATGTCACAAAAATAAACTCATTTATATACAGTATATCTGCCCATTCAGCCTACAGCAGTTTAGCCCCACCCATTTACACTACAGTTACAAGCAGGGTTTCAGTCCAGCTTTTTCACTGGAGTGCAATATAGCAGAGCCAATCAGAGCAGAGCTCATTTACATATATATATCAGTCTTAAAGGCACAGCCTGTTTATTTCTGTACAACAGAACGAGGTTGAAAATGGTCATGAAGACTGTTTTTGCTGCAGGAGAGCTCACAAACGTGGGCGGCGGGGAATGAAATGTGAGACGGACGTTGGACATGGGCCCTTTAATGTTGAGAGGAAAGTGAGGACAGATGGTCGGAGACTGTGGACTCCTTGGACACCTGGGCGGTGCCGTCCTGCGCCAGGCTGCTGATGGCCCTGGCCAGATTATTAATGGCCTCGATCTTCCGTTCCTCCAGAGCCTTCTGCTGCGCCCACATGTTCAGCTTCCTCTCCTGCAGCTCCAGATACAACTGCAGGACATCCTGAGGGGGTCTGCTCGGAGGGACGGCGGCGGCTGTGAGGGTCGGCGTGGGCAGTATGGGCGTGTAGCGTTTGCTGGCCATGGCTTTGCCCACCTTGGTGCTGCTCAGCTTGGCTCGGCGCTGAGCCTCGATCTCCTCGTAGCTCCGGCCCAGCACTTCGTGTAAGGTCTTGAAGAACTCCCAGTGGACGCTGTGGGCCCCGAGCCGCTTGGCCCGCTCCGCGTTCTTCCTGTAGGTCGCCAGCATGTTTCTCCACTTGAGGTCGCACTCGAACGCCTTCACCGCGACGTCCTGGTAGCCCTCGGCTCTTAACCTGGCCGTCACCCTCTCAGCCACCGTCTCCCAGAGCTTCTTCTTCTTGCACACGGGCTGGTCAAACTCGTGGTCCATGTCCAGGCGAACCCGAACCAGGTGCCATGTAGCTTGCAGGGTCCAGACAAACTCTTTGGGGGGTAAAAACAATGAAGAATTATACGTTTATTTTTGTTTATTTTGATATTAATTAAATGTAATAAGCAGGTGGACACCAGGTGTTTCTTTGTGTGTTATGGTGTTCTTGTTTTTAGGGATTTGGGACGTCAACAAATGGCTCTGACTGTAAAACAACCATAAAACAGTGTCTTTTACGCATCCGGCATCAAATAATATTCATTTCTATACATACAAATCTATTTGGTTGCTCTACTTTTGGGGAAAATTTTCTGACTAATATTATGAATTTAAATTGCAATTACTTTCCATAAATTAAACATCTGGCCAGTTTTGTGGGACAGAATATTCACTATTTCTGGCCTGAACCCTAAACGCTGTATGCCAGACTGCAGGTAAGCTGGGGCTGTGATGTCCCAACCCATATTGGTGGCCAACACTAGTGGGTTCCTTTCACCTACAGACGGGTCACGTGGTAAATGTCCATATTTAAAATATAACAGTCCTAACACAGTGTATACCTGTCTAGTCCTAAAGGTCAAATATGACTACAATTATGTTTATTACTAGTGAGAGGTGTAAAGTAACAAAGTACAAATACTTCACTACCTTACTTAAGTAGAAATTTTAGTTATTTATACTTTACTGGAGTAATTATATATTAGCTGACTTTTTACTTCTACTCCTTACATTTACACTCCATTATCAGTACTTTCTACTCCTTACATTTACACTCCATTATCAGTACTTTCTACTCCTTACATTTACACTCCATTATCAGCACTTTCTACTCCTTACATTTACACTCCTTTATCAGTACTTTCTACTCCTTACATTTACACTCCATTATCAGTACTTTCTACTCCTTACATTTACACTCCAATATCAGTACTTTCTACTCCTTACATTTACACTCCATTATCTGTACTTTCTACTCCTTACATTTACACTCCATTATCAGTACTTTCTACTCCTTACATTTACACTCCATTATCAATACATTCTACGCTTTACATTTACACTCCAATATCAGTACTTTCTACTCCTTACATTTACACTCCATTATCAATACATTCTACGCTTTACATTTACACTCCATTATCAGTACTTTCTACTCCTTATATTTACACTCCATTATCAGTACTTTCTTCTCCTTACATTTACACTCCATTATCAGTACTTTCTACTCCTTACATTTACACTCCATTATCAGTACTTTCTACTCCTTACATTTACACTCCATTATCAATACATTCTACGCTTTACATTTACACTCCATTATCAGTACTTTCTACTCCTTACATTTACACTCCATTATCAGTACTTTCTACTCCTTACATTTACGCTCCATTATCAGTACTTTCTACTCCTTACATTTACGCTCCATTATCTGTACTTTCTTCTCCTTACATTTACACTCCATTATCAGTACTTTCTACTCCTTACATTTACACTCCATTATCAATACATTCTACGCTTTACATTTACACTCCATTATCAGTACTTTCTACTACTTACATTTACACTCCATTATCAGTACTTTCTACTCCTTACATTTACACTCCATTATTAGTACTTTCTACTCCTTACATTTACACTCCATTATCAGTACTTTCTACTCCTTACATTTACACTCCAATATCAGTACTTTCTACTCCTTACATTTACACTCCATTATCTGTACTTTCTACTCCTTACATTTACACTCCATTATCAGTACTTTCTACTCCTTACATTTACACTCCATTATCAATACATTCTACGCTTTACATTTACACTCCAATATCAGTACTTTCTACTCCTTACATTTACACTCCATTATCAATACATTCTACGCTTTACATTTACACTCCATTATCAGTACTTTCTACTACTTACATTTACACTCCATTATCAGTACTTTCTACTCCTTACATTTACACTCCATTATCAGTACTTTCTACTCCTTACATTTACACTCCATTATCAGTACTTTCTTCTCCTTACATTCACGCTCCATTATCATACTTTAAGTAGTTCTGAAATCAGTACTTTTACACTTTTACTGGAGTAAAAAGCTTCAGTTGATACTTCAACTTCTATAGAAGTATTTTTAAACCCTAGTATCTATACTTCTACCTGAGTAATGGATGGGAATACTTTTGACACCTTTGTTAGTAGTATTATTACTATTAGTAGTAGCTAACCTACTGTACAGTACTGATAGAAATATGAACACTTGTTTTAGAAAAGTTGTTTTCTCTGCTGTAAATAATAATAATAATAATAATAATAATAATAATAATAATATCTTCTCTTAACTCGCACTGAATGTCAGCCCTAGACTAGAAATTTTGAAAAAAATCAGTGGGATTCCCCTTCAGGTTGGCACAGGGGTGTTTATAAAAGGGAGGGAAAGTGAGGAAGTGAATAATTCCCCCTTTGGGGCAGAATGTTGGTAGCTTGTGAAACTTGCCACGAGGCTGGAGTTCACTTCTAATTCGAAAATCAGTTCCACCTTAAATAATGCAGCAGGTATAATCTGGCTCCTGAGAAGCGAACAGAGCGAAACTAGTCCAGTCTGTTTTCAGAGTTTTGTTTTTAAAAAAGTTATTCAAATTTCACTGCCAACCCATGTGGATACAGTCAAACCCCCGCGCTGCGATGCCATCGCTCTCTCGTGCTGCTCACCGCCTCCATCACATGTACCTGTTCTGCACTTCTCCGAGTCCTGCGTCGAAACCGTAGCCGTCGACTCTTCGACCTCAATACCCTCCGTGACGATCGACTCGATCACTTCCATCGCCTCGAATCGATTTTAACCTTTATTATTCGCGGTTTGTGCCGCTAAGTCGTGGATTTTAACAACGCCGGATCCGCAGCGATGACTTCCCCCGCGACATCGATGACTATAACAACGGTCTGATTTGTTGTCCTAATCCGGGACGGCCTCGCGGGGAGCATGATGGGAAATGGAGTCGTCACGGAACCCCGGGCGAACCCGCGTCTGCGTTTGTAAGGACGCTCGCGCTCTGTTTAAGCTATAATCTCTCGCCAGATTAATCGATGCGTGTATTGGTCTCAAACTAAATGCGTAGGTTTGGTGAAAAAACGCGATTAAAACCGTGAGAGCCGCCAACCGGGACTACACTACCCATAAAGCAACAGCAGCCAGCCGCGCGTGCTCTCCCCCCCGCTTCTCTCTCTCGTCGTCGTTCGGCGAAAGATGGCGTCAGCGCAAAACCGAGCCGATTGCGTTTGTTTTAAGGTACGAAACGGGCCGCGAGGGAGGTAGAAATCCGTTGAATCGTTCTCATTTCGCGACACAATACCGACACACACGCGAGCTGTAGGTTCTGAACAGTCGCCGCTTTGGTTTAGTTTGTGCGCGGCCTACTTTCGGGCCTGGTGTTATTCACCGAGCGGAGGAGCGAGGCGACGAAAGACTACAACTCCCAGCATCCTTTGCGGCGTGTTTGCGGTAAATGTGCGTGCTCGTTCTGGCTGTTGTAGTTTTTTAATATTCTCAACGCCTCATTTAAGTTTTTTTTTAAAGCTTGGAAAAAACTGACTTTGTATTTATTATTATTATTATTATCATTATTATTATTATTATTATTATTATCTTTCCCACAACATCATGTTCAGTTACCACTTCTCAAACCTATTTATAGAAGTTGTGGAAAATAAGGAGTAAGAGTGGGAATCAGAATTGTCTTGATCTTGATTGGGTTGGGTTGGGTTGGGTTGGGTTGGGTTGGGTGGGACTCGGGACCTGCAGGCGGACGGACCGACCATGGCGGCGCAGGCAGGGGGTGAACGAAAGCACCCAAAAGGTACAGCAGGTACTAAAGAGGCCTCCTCTGCATCCCTGGAAGCCTCGCTGTCGTGGTGCCTGGCCCAGCTGACCAAGTCCAACTCCAGCGGTGGACTGACTGGGGCCGACAATAAACTCATCAACGGCAGAGAGACCAGCAGAGAGGCTGATAAGAGGCTGAAGGCCGGGCAGTGGCGGGCCCTGGTGGCCATCCGGACCCAGCACATCAAAGGTGGGAGAAGTAGGATAGCGCAGTACCAGGCCAAGGGGGGGCTGCCTCCGCTCTTAGACATCTTACGCAGGCCTGAAAGCTCCAGGAAGATCTTGGATCTGGCTCTCAGCATCCTGGCCAACTGCTGCACGGAGAAGGAGACTCGAGCCGAGGTAAGAGGAGGCAGATGGCGTCGGAGGCGGAGTAACTATCAGAGTGTTTGTCTTTTCACTGACCTGCTTAACATAGAAAGTGTATGTTTGGCAGCGTGTTCTCACATGAAGCTGCTTTTCGTTTCTTTCAGGTGAGGAAGCTGGATGGTGTTGCTGTTGTGGGTAAGTTATAGTTTAAGCCCATACGGTCGCAGGTTTATTACATCCTGAGGTTTTTTATTCTGTAACCACATGACAGACATTGTAGCCTAGCCAGATTTTCCCCGAGATATAATAAAAGTCTGGATAAAAGACTGTACTGGGCGTATACAGTGGTTAAATATTAAGTGAACTGCTTTGCTTTGGGACCAGTACAGCTCAGAACTTAATGATTTCCATTTTTATGGGATTTATAAGTGACTTGTTTATCGTTTGCAGTGGAAGTCCTGAAGAGACATGCCTCGGTGGAGACGGTGGAGAATCGAGCCGCTCGCGCTTTAGGGAATCTTGCCATGGACCCCGAGGGCTCTGCACAGGTTCACTCTGCAGGTCTGTAGGCATCACGTTACACTGACCTGACCCTCTGAATTATTATCATGTGCTGCTTTTGGAGGCAGCTCAGTATGTGAAGCGCTTTTAATATAATAGAAACCACCTCCTCATATCTCCACTCACTGTCCACTGTATCAGCTCCACTGACCATACAGGACCTCCACTCACTGTCCACTGTATCAGCTCCACTGATCATACAGGACCTCCACTCACTGTCCACTGTATCAGCTCCACTGATCATACAGGACCTCCACTCACTGTCCACTGTATCAGCTCCACTGACCATACAGGACCTACACTCACTGTCCACTGTATCAGCTCCACTGACCATACAGGACCTCCACTCACTGTCCACTGTATCAGCTCCACTGACCATACAGGACCTACACTCACTGTCCACTGTATCAGCTCCACTGACCATACAGGACCTACACTCACTGTCCACTGTATCAGCTCCACTGACCATACAGGACCTACACTCACTGTCCACTGTATCACTGACCATACAGGAGCTCCATTTACAGACTGTAGTTCGTCTGATTCTCTGTATACTTTATTACTCTGTTCTTTAATGATCAGGACCCCCACAGGACCCCCACAGAGCAGATACTAATAGGGAGGTGGGTCATTCTCAGCACTGCAGTGACACTGATGTGGTGCTGGTGTGAGTGCATCAGACACAGCAGTGCAGCTGGGCTGTGAATAGTCCACCACCCAAATAATACCTTCTCTTCTGTAAATACATCCTCACGTCTTCTCCCTCACCGTATACAGGTCCTCATTAAAGCCACACAGACTTTACACAGCTGAAAGCAGCACTTCAAGCAGGTGCTGTACTAAAACTCGACTCTGTGTAGCACGTAAACATCGTGCAGGCGTGTGGACAGTACACTTCAACAATCATTTATAAACGAGACGCCGTGAATTTGAGAAATGGAAACAACAGAGCATTGTACACACCAGAGATCGGCCGATATGGGTTTTTCTATAGGCGATATTTTTGGCTGAAATTTGAATTTAACATCATTTATTAAAACTGACTTAAATATTTTGATCTGTCCTCCAAAAAATATTACTGCTGGAAGAATGTAACACACATCTCTTTAAACCCATCACTAACAAGTTGAGAGAGAGAGGGAGAGAAACAGAAACTCAGAAACACAGAGCGAGAGAGACAGACCGAGTGAGAAGGGGAGAGAGAGAGGGAGCGGTTAGCTTTAGCCCCGGAGCTAATGTGTGTTACACTAGAGCAGTTAGCTTTAGCCCCGGAGCTAATGTGTGTTACACTAGAGCAGTTAGCTTTAGCCCCGGAGCTAATGTGTGTTACACTAGAGCAGTTAGCTTTAGACCGGGAGCTAATGTGTGTATTACACTAGAGCAGTTAGCTTTAGCCCCGGAGCTAACCTTTGTATTACACTAGAGCAGTTAGCTTTAGCCCCGGAGCTAAAGTGTGTATTACACTAGAGCAGTTAGCTTTAGCCCCGGAGCTAACGTGTGTGTTACACTAGAGCAGTTAGCTTTAGCCCCGGACCTAACGTGTGTGTTACACTAGAGCAGTTAGCTTTAGCCCCAGAGCTAACGTGTGTATTACACTAGAGCAGTTAGCTTTAGCCCCGGAGCTAATGTGTGTATTACACTAAAGCAGTTAGCTTTAGCCCCGGAGCTAACCTTTGTATTACACTAGAGCAGTTAGCTTTAGCCCCGGAGCTAAAGTGTGTATTACACTAGAGCAGTTAGCTTTAGCCCCGGAGCTAATTTGTGTATTACACTAGAGCAGTTAGCTTTAGCCCCGGAGCTAATGTGTGTATTACACTAGAGCAGTTAGCTTTAGCCCCGGAGCTAACGTGTGTGTTACACTAGAGCAGTTAGCTTTAGCCCCGGACCTAATGTGTGTGTTACACTAGAGCAGTTAGCTTTAGCCCCGGAGCTAACGTGTGTATTACACTAGAGCAGTTAGCTTTAGCCCCGGAGCTAATGTGTGTATTACACTAAAGCAGTTAGCTTTAGCCCCGGAGCTAAAGTGTGTATTACACTAGAGCAATTAGCTTTAGCCCCCGAGCTAACGTGTGTGTTACACTAGAGCAGTTAGCTTTAGCCCCGGAGCTAACGTGTGTGTTACACTAGAGCAGTTAGCTTTAGCCCCGGAGCTAACGTGTGTGTTACACTAGAGCAGTTAGCTTTAGCCCCGGAGCTAATGTTTGTATTACATTAGAGCAGTTAGCTTTAGCCCCGGAGCTAATTTGTGTATTACATTAGAGCAGTTAGCTTTAGCCCCGGAGCTAATGTGTGTTTTACATTAGAGCAGTTAGCTTTAGCCCCGGAGCTAATGTGTGTATTACACTAGAGCAGTTAGCTTTAGCCCCGGAGCTAAGCAGTAACACATCCGCTCTGGTTCACGTCTACGGCCGAGACTAGAAACACATAACAGCCTCATTAAAAACGTTATTGTTCGCTATAAATTATTCATTTTCACTTATTTTGGCCAAACAGTTACAAAAGGTTTGGCTTGGGGTCCTTCACATGCGGCACATGGGCTGCCCGCGGACGTGCCTGACTTTAAATCTGCGCTACCAAACACTGATATCGGTCGATGAAGATATATAAAAAAAAAATATCGGCCCGATATATCGGACGATCTCTACTACACAGTGAAGTCTTTAACCACGTAGACAAACCTGTGTGACCCTAATGAAGACCTGTGTGTGATCAAAGCAGGTTGATGAAAGCTTTGGGGATGTTGCTTAGAACGTTTATCTCTACAGCTCTAAACTGATAATATGGACACCTAACATGACCACTTTGCCTCTCTCACGCAGGTGGTGTCCCCCCCCTTCTCCTCTGCCTGACCCTCTCCAACTCTCCATCTTGTGCCTCGCCTTCATCCCCTTCCTCCCCTTCCTCTCCCTCTGCCTTGCCCCTGGCTCCAGCGCCCGCCTCCCCCAAACTGGAGCGCGCTCAGTCGGCAGCCCGCGCTCTGCTCTACCTGTCGGACACGCCAGCCAACCGCCTCTCGCTGCTGTCCCAGGGAGCCCTGCCGGCTCTGGCGCTCTTCATTGCCCCGGAGTATCCGTCGAGCCTGAGGCGGGCGTCGCTGCGCGCCCTCCACGAGCTCACCCGAGGCTGCGGCGCCGAGTGCGCCCGAGAGGTGTCCGGGTCTGGGGCGCTGGCTCAGCTCGGGCTCCTGGCTTCAGGAGAAGCAGAAAAGCCTCTGGAGGAGCTGGCCTTGAAGACTTTGGCTAACCTGTGCTCTCAAGGCTGCTTGCGCCCCCTGGTGGGCTCACTGGGTGTCATTCAGAAGTTTGCGGAAGAAGTTAAAAAAGACCCCTTGAGGTCGGGCGTGTTTTTCAAGGCTTTGTGTCTCTGCTGCAAAGAGGCGGTGAACCGGGCCAAAGTGAAAGAGATCGGCGGGCTGGAGGTGCTGATCGGCTTCCTGGCCACCCATCCGAACCATCCGCTCACGCGATTGGCTGTCTTGGCATGTGTGGACTTCGTCTACGATGAGTCAGCCCTGGAGCAGCTGCAGGAACTGGGCCTGGTGCCACTTCTGGTCAGCCGGCTGGTGGAACTCGCCAAAGGAGAAGAGCCCAGCGCGGGCAAACTGGACGCCGGCCTGTCTTCCAGTTCCAACTCCGAGCTGATGACATCCTGTTTCGATTCCTTTGACTTCCCGCCCCTGGAGGGGAACAAACGGGAGGAGATGGGGAAGGAACAAGGCCCGGGCTCCTCCAGCTTCCTTAGCCTCAGGTGAGCATTGAAATTTAGAAATTTGATACTTGCTGGGACCTCATTTCATACTAAGCAACACAGTGGAGTCACATTATTATGACCACTTCCACTTTGGCCTGTGGCAGCTTTATGATCTGGAGAATGTATTGGGTCATTCTCTGGACCCCCATGTGGAAGACGCACTCAATCAATCTGGGTCTGAATCCATCCTTGAAGATCACGTACACCATACATGCTGATGGTCTTCCCTGGGGCGGATGGGAGGCAAGACAGTGTCCCACATTGGTTGGAAGAGCTGACCAAGCCTTCCAAGTACTACCCTGGACCCCCAATTCCCCCAGACTTGAGCCCATTTGAGCATCTGTGGGACCACCTGGATGGTGGTGTTGGCTCTATTGATCCTCCTCCACGCTCCCTCCAGCAGCTGTGGGATGCACTGCGGTCAGCCTGACTGTGACCACCTACCAGGACCTTACTGAGTCTCCCAGTCCGTCTAGCTGCTGTCCATGCTGCTCACGGCGGACACTCCGGATATTAGCTGGTGGTCATAATAATGTGACTCCACTGTGTATAGTCTAATTTAGAGCTATTTTTTGGGTGAATTCAGTCTCTGATGATCATCTGCTGCTGTGTGCTTGTTTTTAGGTCCTGGCTAGTGTCTGAGGGCTTGATCTCGTCTGAAGGGGAGCTGATGGAATCCCCCTGTGGGACGGATGGAGATTCGGGGACCCCTCATTCGTCCTGCTCTCCTTCCTCAACGTCATCTCTCACCCCTCTCTCTGATGCACCCTCCCCAGCACCGGCTCTGCTGAAGCCCATATCCTCCCCCAGACCCAAACCCTGCCGCCTCCCTTCCTCTGCTTCCCCTGCCCCAGTGACCCCGCAGAGCGCCCTGAATAAAACCTCCCCCAACTCCTCTCCCTCTTTAATCCCCACCTGCACCTCCACTCCCCAACACAAACCTCCAGCCACCCCCATCTCCCCACTGAAGGTCTCCTCTCCTCCTAGGAAGCGGCCTCGCACGTCCTCTTCCTCCTCCTCTTCATCTTCTTCATCCACCGCCTCTCGCTCCAGTCTGCTCTCGCTGGAGGCCCCGCCAGTGATGCCAAAGACCCCAATCTATCAGCACCCATACTTTCCCGAGCCCTGGGCCCCCGAGTCCCCCATCCTGCTGCTGCTGTCCCGCTTCTCTCACGCCACAGACCCCAGCGGAGCGCTCATAAACGCCCCCGTCATCTCCGGGCTGCTCTACTACCTCACCCACCACCAGGACCCCAGCAGCCGCTGCTTCCGCATGCTGGGCAGGCTCAGCTGCAACCCCAACTGCCTGCAGGCTCTGATTAGGACCGGGGCCGTGGCTCTGGTCCGACACAGGCTGTGCCTGCGAGGGAGGGAGGGAAGGAAAACCGATAGACAGTCCGACCGAGTGAAGGTCAAAGTCAAACAGCTGGGTGCGTCTTTAGAATCTTCTGGGTTTTTTCACGTATGGTTGCTTTGATCTTCTCATTTTTGATGCAGTGGTTGATCTTCATTTCTGGTCTTCTAAGAAATGTCTCCAGAAAACGTTATAACCTGTATTTCAGTCGTTTAAACTGGAAGAGGACAGTTCAGTTCTGTACTGTATAATATCTGTGGTGTCCTTTTCTTGTAGGTCAGGGGCTTCTGAGCAATGTCCGTGTTCAGAGTGAGACTGGATTTGGCACTGGAGTTCTCAGCCACATCGTTCTCTCAGGCTCAGAATCAGACAAACTCTACTGTGTCCTCTCTCTGCCTTTGATAACCAGGTAGGTTCACCTGTCTTGCTGCCATATAGCTAGAGCTGGGCGATAAATGGATTTTATCAATGAATTCGAATTTACAGTTAAGGACGATGAGTTTTTATGAGAATCGGATTTCTCTCAGTTTTAACTTCCTCCACCGACGCCCTGCTTTGGGCTTCCGTAGTTCAGAGTGATCACTGCTCCCCAACGGGTGCTTGCAATAGACACACAAACAACATGCTAGCGAGTGGGGGAAAGCCAGAATTTGTCCCCAAGAAAGGAGCAACTTCCTCCGTGATCTGGAATCGGTTCGGTTTTGCAGCATCGGACTCGGACCAAACCAGTCCTCGCTGTAAGGCGTGTTTGAAAACGGTTTCTTCCAAATGAAGCAGCACAAGAAACTTATTCCACCTTAAACAGAAGCGTTAAGAGGAGTGGGAGAAGTGCTGCCCCCAGCGGAACCAGCACACCACCCAATATACAACTAGCAACCGTCCCCAACAAGTTTTCCAACTGTGGTGCACGTTGGAAGGTAATCACTTTAGAAAACAACATATGTTAACCAAAGTGCTGTCCAGTAATGAATATGCATTCAGCTGAGCCAGACGTACATAAAAACAAACAAAACCATAACATTAACTCTCAACTACATTAAAAGCCAAAGAATAAAAATAAGATTTTAGACGGGATTTTAAAACTAGCAGTGTTAGCTTGACATGTAGTGGCAACTCATTCCATAGTTTAGAGGCTATAACTGAAAACACACGTCCACCCCTGTGCCTGGATTTAGGCACCACCAAAAGAAGCTGTGATGGAAGTGACCGTGATGGAATGTATGGCTGCAAAAGGTCAGAGAGGTAGGTTGGAGCTAAGCCACTCAATGACTTATAAGTAGAGCTGGAAAATTCAATCGAAAATTTTTTTTTATTTATTTTTTTTTTTCCATTATCTTTTTATTGGATTTTTTCAGGGATACATATATAAAATGTATAAAATAGAATAAAAAGGAAAAATTAAATATACTAAAATAATAATTAAAAAAAAAAAAATAATCAAAAAAAGTTTTTTTTGTTTTTTTTAAAATAAACAATACATATCAGGCCACTCCGTATAGTTCACAATATATACAGCAACTGGACAGGGCATATGGAATTACAAACAAGGGATCAAAGAGGCAAATAAATAAGTCATGTGATAAGTAGGCTCAAATTTCCAAATACACGAGACCAGATCTTCCAGAAGTTTCCTGAGTTATGGTGCAAATCAAATGTTAGTTTCTCCAAAGGTAAAAACTTAGTTATCTGTGTAAACCACATCCTGACTGGGGGCACCTCAGATTTAGACCACAGCAATAGAATGCATTTTTATCGGTCTATTTTTAATCAAAATATGTGATCGGCCGATATTTCTTCAGTTTTAGCTGATCAGAGAGCTGATCGATAGCGTAAAACAAATGAACCTAATTTCTGTATTTCCAGCTAGAGTTTCATTGAAACCCCTGCCAGCTTCCTGCAATTCCTATCTGAACCACTGGGTGGAAACACATACCTTTTAATTTTCCACAGACTGACTGAAGCAGCGGCCTTGCGAGAACAGTTTGCGTTCATGGGATGCACTGATAGAAAACATCGTCCGCCTGGCAGTTTGTTACCGTATGTGACTCTGACTCATCCAGGACGTTTTTAAAATTAGTAAAAAAGACAAAGATATTTAACACTACTAATCTTATACGACACTTCAGAGACACCACACAGCTGAATACAGTGAGTACCAGTAAACAGCAGAGCTACACACACAGCTAACACAAAACTAATAACCCAGAAACCCATACAGACCAGATCTGACCGGTACGAACAGAACAGCAGCTACAATTCAATATTCTACATTTAATGATTACAGATTTAGTTTAAAATAACAGAGTCTGAGTTTAATCACTGCAGCTTTTACTGTATTTATTTATCTTTTTTAGTTTTAAATTAAGGGTCTAAATGTAATAATTGCAGTATTGATAGTTTGATTTACTGTTTATTTACTGATAATTTAGTTAAAAATATGATGCTGTTTCATAAAAATGGTAATAAACCAGTTTAGACCATGTTTCATGACTTGCTTGTGCTAATAACTACATGTAGCCCTGCCGTGGCATATAGCCCCGCCCTCGATTGGTATTGGCTATCGGTCGATCGTGCTGAAAGGTGATTGCGAACGGAATCGGCCTCAAAAAAGCTAATCGGTTCATCTCTACTTATAAACAAAGAACAAAATCTTAAAATCAATCCTAAAATGGACAGGAAGCTAATGAAAGGAAGCCAGTATAGATGCTGTAGCGATGCTTATTGCAAAAGACATGGCGCCCATATATACGGGAAAAGTCAGACAGGTGTAAAAACAGGGTGGAAAGGTTTTAGAGCAGGAGTACGAGCTAAAGTTTCCACAACTGCATAACATCACACGCCAAAGAGTCACTAGAGAGCTGGAGGAGGAGGACGTGTCGTATCATGCCGCCACCACTGACCTGTGGTCCAGCTGAACGTTGCAGCCCTACATGAGTTTAATGATACATTTTGTTAACGACACCTGGGCTCTGCAAAGCGTCTGCCTTCAAACAGCAATAAATCAATTAAAATCTAAAATCTGACTTTTTGTGAAAAAATTACTATTTTTTTTAAATTCCATATTGCCCAGCTCTACATAGAGCTTATATAGGGCTCAAGGGTTATTGAGATGCTACAAGATTCAATGCTGGGAGTACCTAAAGCCCAGTTTTCCTCTGAGAATAAATTATGGATCTGTTGTCTTTCCTTCCACAGTAACAGAGTTCTTCTGAAGAAGCTGCTTCTGGATAGCGGAGGCTTGACTTTCGCTCTTGAGCCCCTCGACTGTCTGGATGGCGACGGCGATGACAGTGACCCCTCTCCCAAATGCAGAACATTCCTCTCGGCTTGGATGTGTCCAACGGAACAGGAGTCAATCCCCAAACTACATTCCCTGTACGTCTCCCTTCTGATTGGCTGCCTCTCCAGTATACTGGCGTGTTCCAAGGTGGAGCTGGAAAGAAGAAAGACTGGTGTAGACGCTGCAGTGGAGGCACCTCAGAGTCCTATCAAAAATCCTCCGACTGAGGACAAGGAGTCCGGTCACTGTCCCCAGACCCCCTGCCCTTACCAAGCCTCGGCCCACGACCTCAGCTTTCTCCTGGATGACGGAACGCTGCTCACAGCCAATCGGGAAGCGGTCGCTGGAGACGAGAGCGTGGAAGAAGTCGGATCAGAATACTTCCGAGCTCTGCTGAGGGGCGGCTTTGGCGAGGCCACCAAGTCCGACTCCATTCCCATCGGAGACGTGAGCCGAGGGATGCTGCTGCCTGTGCTTCATTATCTTCACGGCTGTCGGATGACAGTGAATGAGGGGGATGGACGTTGTCCTGTTTTGAGGCCGTTGGTCTCCGGAGGTCTAAAAGGGCACAAGGTTTTCCAGAGAAGCCCCCTGGCGGAGGTAATGATAGGAGCCAGCAGGTTTTTGGTGCCTGGCTTGCAGAAGGCGGCTGAGGACCTGTGCGTATCCCTGCTGTCTTCCGTGGCTTCGTCAGTTCCGAGCAGCCCGTGTAAAATAAGTGAGCTGACGAAAAAGACCAGGCTTGACGCGGGGTCCGCGTGCAGAGAGTCCAAGCCCACGGCGGACGGACAGCCGTCTGAGCAAAGACCCAAGAGTTCCAAACAACACTGCAAGCTGCTGGAGCAGTCTCATGTGGATGAGGGCACTGAGCTTGGCTCCTTGCGGTCTCTTCTTCCCCAGGCCTACTCCTTCTCCCAGCGCTTCTCCTACTCCAGGCTCGCCCGGGTTTGTCTGTTGATACTGCTGCGGCCTCAAGAGGCCCAAAGCGCCCCGCTGCCTCCATCCCTGTCCGCAGACTGCCTCCTCCGGCTGGCCAGGGAGGTGGACAGCACCGAGAACTTGCGCCAGGACCTTCTCGATCTGGCCGCTGTGGCACTGAGTTAATGCTGCTAACGGGATTGGAGGGAGCGAGCTCTCCGGTTGGGGTTTTTTGATCAACCTGGAATGACGAAGGAAGCGTGAGGAGCAAAATTAACTTTGATAATAACTGGTACGATTGACTTTCCATGTATTTGTTCAGCTTTCCGACGATCAGGGAGCGGAGCATGCTCAACATCCTGGAATTATAGAGGCATTACGATTGACTTGCCATGCATTTCTATCCCCAACATGCCAGCAAAGCTGATGGGATACTCGTTTAGCATTGATCGGCATGTCGTGTCACGTTAGTTGTGGAAGACTTGAACAGTTCAACGATTGAAGAGGCTCAACTAGAATTTCAAGGCTCTACCTAAAATCTGAGTGTTGGGTTTCAGAGCGGGAATGAATGCTGCTGGAGGCATCCAAGGGAAAGGGGTTCAAGGGCAGCGGCTGAATGGAAAAGCCGAGGACACGTTTGGGTTTAAACTGAGCTGAATGCATTGAAGACCCAAACAACTGAACTGAGAGCGTCGTTTCGGGGCTGCTGGGATCAGAAATACATCAGTTTTAGTTTTATTTCCGTTTTTGGACCATTTTTCCCCTAAAGTGCAGAAATGAAGTCCATTTATTAGAAATATTTTTCGTTTTTTGGCCCCTGATCACTGTCAGTGTGCTCACGTATCGTTGTTTTTTTTGTTTTTTTTTTGGGTGACGACAGCCCGTAATAGACATGATGCTGATGCTGCATTTAGAAAAAAACTACTTTATTTACTCAGTGATGCGTTGTACCATAAAAAAATCTATATAAATATAAACTGGAGTAGTTTGTGACTTTGTACAGTGTATTATTATTATGTGCATTAAGAAAATGACAGGGATAGAATAATGTTTACGTTATATTTTTCATTTCGTAATTTTTGTAAAAAAAAAAAAAAAGACAAAATAAAAAAACACGGAATGTATATGTGTCTGTAACACAGGGTGAGTCAAAAGTATCAGGACACCCTTTTATTTCCGAAAGAAAAGAGAAAATGGCTTATCTATATACCCCAGCAAGTAATGGGTAAGGGGGCCTATCTTGAAAGCCGCCATATTGAATCAAGGGCAATTTTTTCCGATGGGAAGGTGGTCGTGTAGCAGATCAAAGAAGACCAGAACTGTCTCAGAAATCGATTGATGCTACATTGAAGATGTCCAGTGTGCTGTCCCTGGTACTGAACACAGATCTGAAGGTGAACATGTTGTTCAATGTGGTTGTTGTTGTAACTTTCTGTGTTTTAACATTTGAACCAAAAGAGATATTGTAAATCTGATTGCATCAGTTGATTTCTGAGACAGTTCTGGTCTTCTTTGATCTGCTACACGACCACCTTCCCATTGGAAAAACTTGCCCTTGATCCAATATGGCGGCTTTCAAGATATAGCGAAAAAGATAGACCCCCTCACCCGTTACTTGCTGGGGTATTCAAATGCATCATTTTCCCTTTCAGTTCTGAAATAGAAGCGTGTCCTGAGACTTTTGACTCACCCTGTAGATTTGGAATCAACTGGTTTAATGTTAGGATGCCATCCTGTGCTGTATATGCAAACGATATCAAATCAGGCCAAAACTAAGGGATATTTTTTTTGCCCCCCCCCCGTCATAAAACATCTGAATAAAAAGCCTCTGCACTACGGCTGAGTATGGTTTTTATTTATGACTCTTTGGATTTTGTACATAGAGACAGTTATTTTGTTTGCATGCAAAATTTGGGTTTAAAAAAAATTAAGTTTCGTTCATTTTCAGAGACATATTTGCACACTGTACAGTTACGGCTTATTTACAGGAGTTAACAAGCTGGAAAACAAAGCTGGTAAAGTTTTTCTTTTAAATATCTTGGCATATAAATAGAAATTGTGCTCTAATTCAAGAAGAAATTTGATCTTTTGTCTGTAGAAGATGCTGTCACTGTCCAAAGTTCAACATATCTCCATTTTTGTCCACTTTAATTTTGAGCATGGTGGTTTTACATTGTGTGAAGATTTCATGATTAGAATAGAAAACCTCCAAAATCACCTGAAATGAATTCTCTGAATGTAAAGTTTTCTGTCTTCTGATGTACAGTTTCCATACATTATATCGCCAAAAGTACTGGCCTTCTCAAGCGTATGAACTTGAGTGACGTCCCGTTCTTAATCCATAGGGTTTAATATGATGTTGGCCCAACCTTTGCAGCTGTAACAGCTTCAGCTCTTCTGGGAAGGCTCTCCACACGGATTAGGAGAGTGTTTATGGGAATGTTTGACCGTTCTTCCAGAAGACCATTAGTGAGGTCAGACACTGATGTTGGACGAGAAGGTCTGGCTCACAGTCTCCGCTCTAATTCATCCCAAAGGTGTTCTATCAGGTTGAGGTCAGGACTCTGTGCAGGCCAGTCGAGTTCTTCCACACCAAACTCACTCCCCCATGTCTTTATGGAGCTGCTCTGTGCACTGGTGGGCAGTCATGTTGGAACAGGAAGGGGGCGTCCCCAAACTGTCCCCACAAAGTTGGGATCATGAAATTGTCCAGAATCTCTTGGTCTGCTGAAGCATTAGGAGTTCCTTTCACTGGAAGTGAGGGTCCGAGTCGACACCATAATCCCCCCTCCCCCAAACTTTACACTCGGCACGATACAGTCAGACAAGCACCGTTCTCCTTTAGCGGCCGCCAAACTCAGACTCGTCCATCGGATTGCCAGACGGAGAAGCGTGATTGGTCACTCCAGAGAACACGTCTCCTCTGCTCTAGAGTCCAGTGGTGGCGTGCTTTACTCCACTGCTCTGCATTGTTCTTGGTGATGTAAGACTTGGATGCAGCTGCTCGGCCATGGAGACCCATTCCATGAAGCTCTCTACACTCTGTTCTTGAGCTGATCTGAAGAACACATGAAGTTTGGAGGTCTGTAGTGATGGACTCTGTAGAAAGTTGGTGACCTCTGTGCTCTATGCTCCTCAGCATCTGCTGACCCGCTCTGTCATTGTACGTGTTCTACCACTTGGTGGCGGAGCTGCTGTTGTTCTCAATCACTTCCACTTCTAACACCACTGACAGTCCACTGTGGAATATTTAGTAGTGAGGAAACTTCACCACTGGACTTGTTGCACAGGTGGTGTCCTATCACGGTACCACGCTGGAGTTCACTGAGCTCCTGAGAGACCCACTCTTTACTAATGTGTGTAGAAGCAGTCTGCAGGACTAGGTGCTGCTTTTATACACCTGAACTCAATGATCTGGATGGGTGAGTGAATACTTTTGGCAATAAATTATATATGAACTTATTTTCTTATAACTTATATACCAGAGATGTTCAAACATAAAGTTCTTTTTTCTTTGATTCTTGGTCTTTGAAGTATGTGCGAATGAGTTATGTGACCTAATTCAGGTAAGAGACTGTATGTATGTATGTATGTATTTATTTATTTATTTATTTATTTATTTATTTACTTATTATTCATTGACTCGATCAAACACAAGTCATGTTTAGAAAAAGGTGCTTTATTAGTGTCAAAGCTGACATGTCCACTCTTCATTCAGAAGCCGAGCCTCTGAGCGCTGGACTGGTGGAGCGAAGACGCGACGGGTTTTTAGGGTGCACAGTTACACTTGGACACCAGGGGGCACTGTGCTCAGTGGTGAGAGCCCTCATAACCGGTGGGAAGAGGGTTGGTGTGAGAGTTGTGGAAGAGAGAGTGGTTTCCGTCACCCCAGGGCCAAGGCTGAGAGAGAGACAGAGACACAGAGACACACCATTAGGACGTCTTCTGTCCTTTTAGCAGCTACAAGCAGTTTATTGGTTCATTTCTCGTTTCTGTTGGACACGAATAGCGTCTGTTGCAGATCGATTTGAGTTTTTTGTGTAAGTTCATTTCCCTATATGCTTATTTAAAGGGAAACTCCACCGATTTAATAATTCAATAGAAGAAAATGGTTAAAGGTGCAGTATGTAAGTTGTAGAGGGACCTAAATCTACTGTTACCTGCCTGTAGCTACAAATAGTAGTGTGTGTGTGTGTGTGTGATCGCTTTCCAATGAAATACAAGTATCTTCAAAATGCAAACTTCACAGGAAAAGACAGAAACAGTCTTTACTTTCAATGTAAGTCAATGGAACCAGAATTTTTACAAGCTATTTTGGAGCTAATTTTACAAGCACTTTTCCTTTAGACAGTGACTATATATCTATCTATATATATATATATATATATATATATATATATATATATATATATATATATATATATATATATATATATCTATCTATATATATATATATATATGGGTGTGTATGTGTGTATGTGTGTGTGTGTTCGTGTATAGGTATAGAGGTATATTTGTGGGGACCACATGTCCTCACTAGTATAGGATCTGAATTGGTCCTCACTTGAGCAAATGTAATTTTCTCCAAAAATCAAATCAAATTTAAAAATAAAACAAATCTAATAGAGGGTACTGAGGTTAGGGTTAGGGTTAGGTGTAGTATTATTTAGTTATAGTAATACAAAGATCAATAGAGACCTATGGATGACCTCACTAATATAGTAAGACAAATGTGTGTGTGTGTGTGTGTGTATATATATATATTCCCTAAGTTGCAATGTGCTGCTAGAATTTTCACACTGCACCTTTAAAATGTTAAGTCAAACTTTGGAGAACTGTTCACAGTGGAGGTGAACGGAACCGGACGTCATACGCTGCCTGATGTCTGAGATGCTGCTTATTATAGTTTTGTGGTTAATTTTGGGCATAAAATGCGTTTTAATCCGGTGATGGTGGAGGGATACATGCAAGGTGTTGTGAGGCAAAATAGGCCCCTAGAAAACCTACACAAATGGAGGTTCCCATCACCACCACTGGAAACAACATCAGACCTATCTATCAGTGGTTATGCAGAGACTTAGAAAAGGTCTAACTGTGTGCATGTGTGCCTCATAACTGACTGACAAGAGGATTACAGAGTTCTGTATTTTGGTGGATGTGCTGTGGATGTTCTGCGCTCGTTCTTTAGAGCCCTGTGTGAGGTTTGGGTTCACCTTGGTGCGGATGCGAAGGTGTGGATATGGAATGAACTCCGGTGGCTCATGGGAGTGAGCGGTCATCTTCAGGTAAGCGTTGACCATGCACACAGCCACGCCGGGCAAGGCCACCACGTAGGACAGTATCTTCCAGGTCTTTGCTGTCAATCAGAGGACATCACGTTAGCACTACTTACACTGCTTTACACTGATTATACTCACTGTTACTCAGTAAAGTTTCATCTGGTCTTTAACATTGCTGTGAGGATTTGATTGAGTATTAGTAAAGCTCTGTGTGTGTGTCTCTCTCTCTCTCTGTGTCTCACTCTCTCTCTGTGTCTCTCTCTGTCTCTCACTTTCTCTCTGTCTGTCTTTCTTACTCTGTGTCTCTCTCTCTCTCACTCTCTCTCTCTGTCTCTGTGTCTCTCTGTCTCTCTCTCTCAGTGTCTCTCTCTCTCAGTGTCTCTCTCTCTCTGTCTCTCTCTGTCTCTCTCAATCTCTCCCTCTCTCTGTCTCACTCTCAGTCTGTCTGTGTCTCTCTGTCTCTCTGTCTCTATCTCTCTCAATCTCTCCCTCTCTCTGTCTCTCTCTCTCTGTCTGTGTCTCTCTCTCTCTATCTCTCTCTGCCTCTCTCTCTCTGTCTCTCTCTAAGTCTCTCTCTCAATCTCTCTTTCTCTGTGTCTCTTTCTTTGTCTCTCTCTCTCTCTCTCTTTTTCTCTGTGTCTCTCTCTTTCTGTCTCACTCTCTGTCTCTGTGTCTGTCTCTCTCTCTCTCTCTCTCTCTCTCTCTCACTGTAGATATAAATAAAGGTATAATGATCAGACCTCCTCCCTCTTGGCCGTGTGATGCAGCGGCCAGGACCCGCCGTGCCACCATGGACGAGGCAGACGCAGCCATCCCTCTGCAGACCACACAACAAACAACATATTACACCTCCTACATTCACTCAGAGGACCGGCGCGTCTGAGGTGAGAGGAGGGGAGGACGTGGGGAGGAAAATGTGTTCAAATGATATAGAAAAAAGAAAATCAACAAAAATAGAGAGATACATGTTTCTCTTTAGACAGCGTTGATATGTAGGAGTGATGTAGCCGTATGAACAGCCCCCTACAGTGAAGTCCAGAGTTTCACAGTCAGACGAGTAAGACGTTGCTTTATGGGGATCTGAGATGGTTTTAAAGCGTATGTGGGTGGAGACGTACATACAGCATGTTATTAGCTAAGATTTTCCACACGTTTACCATCACTGGCTTCGCCTACACCAGCTCAGCAGACACATGCAGGCAGTGGTCAATAAAATCTCTATATTTGTGTTGTAGACTCCTGGTACCCTTCACTCCCAATGTAGAGAAACCCGAGTCTGTAAGTCGAACCATTTAGCTGTAAATCTTTTCTGTACTGCGTTAGTGTTGAATATATATATATATATATATATATATATTAGGGATGTAAGGAAATATGAAATATCGGGATGTGTTTAGTGATACCGTATCGATTCTCAAAAATACAGTATCAATACACAGATTCCTGGCAGACAGTGAATCAGTGTGTGTTGTGTTTAACCCTCTGACCACTAGATGTAAGGGTTGTAATCCATTTTCAGCTCCACTCCAACATTAACAAGTAGCACAAGGGCGCAATGCTGCTGAATTAAGACCGCTGTATCACGATACATATTGTATCGCCAGTTTCTTGCCAATACACAGCCCCTATGTATGTATGTATATATATATATATATATATATATACTTTGACTTTCACACCAAACCACTCTTATGTGGAAGTTGACATAGCAATATATGCGGTTCCCCTTTAAATGTATGTATGTATCACCACTGTCCAAAGAAAAATATGTTTTATATTTTTCTACATCACTTATCTATATAAATGTGTAAATTGAACTAACTTTCTAAGTAAAAACTATATGTATGAATATGTAAAGATGTAATTTTATTTACATCCCTGGGGCTGCAAACCTATTTGGGTGGGACAAATTTTATAACAGATATATCCAGCTCCCATAAAATTGGTTGAATTGTAGAATGAATGATTAAAGGAATTAAAGAATTAATGATTAAAGTATTATTCTGTCACTCCATATCAACAGTTTCTTTTTTTTTTTATGTGAAATGCGTTATAGAAATGTCATGATCCCTAAACTGAGGCCTACAGGCTGCCTAGTCAGCCATGTCCTTCAGAGCGTTACCTCAGACCCCTCAAAGACCGAATATTAAACTATTAATTATTATATTTGGAATTCTTTGTTACTTATAATAATTGTCTGTGAATGGAATGTTGTATTTTGCAGTACTTCACTGTGAGAAGCGAGCTGTCTGGGTCATGCGTCGTGTTATTTGAGGAAGGAAACTCATATCTAAGTTCCTGGTCTGTATGTAATAATTAATAAATAATAGTATATAATAATAGTATAGCTCATATATAAAAAAGCACTTACACTTTCGTCCAGACAGATGACCTGGTGGGATTGTTTTCGTTCTCTCTGCTTTGGCGATCGACTTCTGGTCCACTTTCTCTTTCTCCTCTGTCGGTTTGTCCTTCAGTCTGTCCTGCTGTGCTCCTGCAGGCTCCTCCCCAGTGCAGGTCGTCCCGCTGCCAAGAATGATAGTATGAAGTTTATATTTGGCCCAGTGCAGGCTGGGGGTGGACAGCAGGTGGACGGAGAGCTGGATTACTGATCCGCCTGTACCTTTAACTGAGCTGCTACAACCAACCAGCCTGGACTTCGACTACGTGATCACATGCAGGTGTCTGTGTGTGTGCAGCCATGTATTTGACTCTTTACGGGGACCCACTGCTCAGTGATTGGACAGCATGGACCTGTTCATGTTGATGGAACATTTTGGAGCTCATCATGAAGAAGCTGTTGGAAGCTGTAAATAAGACCAAACTGCATACACCTACAGACTGTAGTTCTTTAATGGTCAGGACCCCAACAGGACCACCACAGAGCAGCTACTATTAGGGAGGTGGTTCATTCTCAGCACTGCAGTGACACTGACTTGTTAGTGTGGTATAATGTATGTTGTGCTGGTGTGAGTGGATCAGACACAGCAGTGCTGCTGGACTGAGAATCGTCCACCAACCAAAACTATCCAGACAGCAGTGTCCTGTGGGCGGCGTCCTGTGTCCACTGATGAAGAACTAGAGGAACACAAACTGTGCAGCAGCAGATGAGCTACTGTCTCTGACTTTACATCTACAAGGTGGACCAGCAAGTAGTAGGAGTGTCTAATAGAGTGGACAGTGAGTGGACACAGTGATTAAACACTCCAGCAGCAGCACTGCTGTGTCTAATCCACTCACACCAGCACAACACCACCACTGCAGTGCTGAGAATGACCCACCTCTCTAATAGTATCTGCTCTGTGGTGGTCCTGTGGGGGTCCTGATCATTAAACAAGAGAGTAATAAAGTACACAGAGAATCAGATGAACTACAGTCTGTAAGTGGAGCTCATATATATATATATATATATATATATATATATATATATATATATATATATATATATATATATATATATATATATATATCGCGAGCTAATCGCGAGCGTTTATTTAAAATTCAAATTTCAACTGAAATTTAACGGAGATTCAGAGCCAACGGTCAGCTGACCAGCCGGAGCGGAGGAGAGTAGCTCCGTTTTTCTTGTTATTAGACTAGCATTTGTGATTCTAAAGCGTATTAACAGGCATAGTTTGTTTAAAAAAGGCTGATAAACGAACTTAGGCTGAGTTATTTATTTATCCTAAGAGCAAATTTCACTTTATGATGATGTTAGCTAGCCAGGCTAGCTAATGATGTGCTAACAGATTTTCGTCCTGAGGTGGAATAAAACTGACTGTAAGTCTTAGATTTTTATGTTTTTCAACTATTTTAAGCAGACAAAGACAGTTTAGGTGTTAAGTAAACGTTAACCATTTAATTAATTCTTTGCGGTAACGTTAGCCGCCAGCTAACCCGAGTTAGCAGATTAGCGCGAGCTGCTGTCTGTGTTGACTGGAACAGTAAAGGTACGCCAGCCGGTTCAGTCTGAATCTCCGAGCTCACAGTCCAGCACTGAGGTGAGTTTTTATCTCTGAACAGCACGAAAATAACCTTATTATTTTTTACATAGAGAAATTGTACTTTGGAGTTCCAAATATAGGTATATATGTTTTTTGTATGCATCTTTCTATATATTTTTAGATTAAGATAAGATAATCCTTTATTAGTCCCACAGTGGGGGAATTTCACCTTGTTACAGCAGCAAAGGGATAGCAAGGCACTCAGTACAAAAAATAGATAAATAAACAGTACAGTATATATAATATAAATAATAAAGTCAAGATCTCTTAGGATAATAAAATAAATAATTGCACATTGCTTCTTACTTGCACTGGGGTGATGGAAAAATATTGCACATTATGTTACACTGAAAAAAATCTATTTTCTGTAAGTGTAGTGTTTAAGTGTGTGTGTATATAGTCCACTGTGTGTATGTGGTATGCTGGGAGCAGTGCTGGTTGTAGAGTTTTGTGGATATGGGCATGTGCGCAGTTATTTGGCCGCCCACAGGATGCCATTTAGGCTCAGACTCACTCTGGAAGGTCACTTTATCCTCCATATATGTAGTAATACTCTTGGAGGAGCCAATTACTGATCTAACTAGTCTCCATATATGTGGTATTAGTCTCAGGAGGGACTACTTTTCTGATCTAACTAGTCTCCATATATGTGGTAATAGTCTCAGGAGGGACTATCCATATATGTGGTAATAGTCTCAGGAGGGACTACTTTACTGATCTAACTAGTCTCCATATATGTGGTAATAGTCTCAGGAAGGACTACTTTTCTGATCTAACTAGTCTCCATATATGTGGTAATAGTCTCAGGAGGGACTACTTTTCTGCTCTAACTAGTCTCCATATATGTGGTAATAGTCTCAGGAGGGACTACTTTTCTGATCTAACTAGTCTCCATATATGTGGTAATAGTCTCAGGAGGGACTACTTTTCTGCTTTAGCTAGTCTCCATATATGTGGTAATAGTATCAGGAGGGACTACTTTACTGATCTAACTAGTCTCCATATATGTGGTAATAGTCTCCGGAGGGACAACTTTTCTGATCTAACTAGTCTCCATATATGTGGAAATAGTCTCAGGAGGGACTACTTTTCTGATCTAACTAGTCTCCATATATGTGGTAATAGTCTCAGGAGGGACTACTTTTCTGCTTTAGATAGTCTCCATATATGTGGTAATAGTCTCAGGAGGGACTACTTTACTGATCTAACTAGTCTCCATATATGTGGTAATAGTCTCAGGAAGGACTACTTTTCTGATCTAACTAGTCTCCATATATGTGGTAATAGTCTCAGGAGGGACTACTTTTCTGCTCTAACTAGTCTCCATATATGTGGTAATAGTCTCAGGAGGGACTACTTTTCTGATCTAACTAGTCTCCATATATGTGGTAATAGTCTCAGGAGGGACTACTTTTTCTGATCTAACTAGTCTCCATATATGTGGTAATAGTCTCAGGAGGGACTACCTTTCTGATCTAACTTGTCTCCATATATGTGGTAATAGTCTCAGGAGGGACTACTTTTCTGCTCTAACTAGTCTCCATATATGTGGTAATAGTCTCAGGAGGGACTACTTTACTGATCTAACTAGTCTCCATATATGTGGTAATAGTCTCAGGAAGGACTACTTTTCTGATCTAACTAGTCTCCATATATGTGGTAATAGTCTCAGGAGGGACTACTTTTCTGCTCTAACTAGTCTCCATATATGTGGTAATAGTCTCAGGAGGGACTACTTTTCTGATCTAACTAGTCTCCATATATGTGGTAATAGTCTCAGGAGGGACTACTTTTCTGCTTTAGCTAGTCTCCATATATGTGGTAATAGTATCAGGAGGGACTACTTTACTGATCTAACTAGTCTCCATATATGTGGTAATAGTCTCAGGAGGGACTACTTTTCTGCTTTAGCTAGTCTCTATATATGTGGTAATAGTCTCAGGAGGGACTACTTTTCTGCTTTAGCTAGTCTCCATATATGTGGTAATAGTCTCAGGAGGGACTACTTTACTGATCTAACTAGTCTCCATATATGTGGTAATAGTCTCAGGAGGGACTACTTTTCTGATCTAACTAGTCTCCATAAATGTGGTAATAGTCTCCGGAGGGACAACTTTTCTGATCTAACTAGTCTCCATATATGTGGAAATAGTCTCAGGAGGGACTACTTTTCTGATCTAACTAGTCTCCATATATGTGGTAATAGTCTCAGGAGGGACTACTTTTCTGCTTTAGATAGTCTCCATATATGTGGTAATAGTCTCAGGAGGGACTACTTTACTGATCTAACTAGTCTCCATATATGTGGTAATAGTCTCAGGAAGGACTACTTTTCTGATCTAACTAGTCTCCATATATGTGGTAATAGTCTCAGGAGGGACTACTTTTCTGCTCTAACTAGTCTCCATATATGTGGTAATAGTCTCAGGAGGGACTACTTTTCTGATCTAACTAGTCTCCATATACGTGGTAATAGTCTCAGGAGGGACTACTTTTTCTGATCTAACTAGTCTCCATATATGTGGTAATAGTCTCAGGAGGGACTACCTTTCTGATCTAACTTGTCTCCATATATGTGGTAATAGTCTCAGGAGGGACTACTTTTCTGATCTAACTAGTCTCCATATATGTGGTAATAGTCTCAGGAGGGACTACTTTTCTGCTCTAACTAGTCTCCATATATGTGGTAATAGTCTCAGGAGGGACTACTTTTCTGCTCTAACTAGTCTCCATATATTTGTTAATAGTCTCAGGAGGGACTACTTTTCTGCTTTAGCTAGTCTCCATATATTTGTTAATAGTCTCAGGAGGGACTACTACTGCTCTAACTACTGCTCTTACTAGTCTCCATATATGTGAGTAATAGTCTCAGGAGGGACTACTTTTTTGCTCTATCTAGTCATACATTGCAGCATGCATGGCAGCTGTGCTACCACAAGGTGGAGCACAGGCACAGGAGGGATTACTTTTTTGATCTAACCAGTCTCCATATATGTGGTAATAGTCTCAGGAGGGACTACTTTTTTGTTGTAACTAGTTTCCATATATGTGCTAATAGTCTCAGGAGGGACTACTTTTCTGCTCTAACTATTCTCCATATATGTAGTAATAGTCTCAGGAGGGACTACTTTTTTGCTCTAACTAGTCTCACATTGCAGCATGCATGGCAGCTGTGTTACCACAAGGTGGAGCACAGGCACAATAAAATGACATCTTGTTAGTTCAGTGAAATAATGTCTATAGCAGAAGCAGTCCCAGAGAGCTGGTTTCTGTCATAGTGTGGAGATTTTCCTGCTTTTAATATACTTCCAAAATCTGACCGGTGAGTTGCATCAGGTGTGTCTGAGTAGAAAAGTCACCATAGTATGCTGGAGTTTGGCGTTCTGTTACCTTTTTTGCCACCTCAGGCCTATTAATATAAAATTCTAAATTCATTAGATCATTGATGGTCAGTTTTCCAATACTGCTTTGACTGAAGGTTCTGGTCCCAAAGTTCCTGACCCACTGTTCCCAAAAATAAGGCTATGGCCACAATAAGGGTCAGAACCCAGAGGTTAAAATAACTTTTTTTCTGGAAAAAACAGTATTTAAGTCCTATTTTTTTTTTATTTAGTTACCATTCAATCCATTTGGTTACTGAGCCCCGCACAGGCCCGAGGCTGGGACTATGGCTCACTTCACTGATGCTTTTTACAGCTGCAAAGCAAGTGGGGGTTTATTGCCTCCTGGACAACATTTCTGAAAACCTGCTCTTTTTTTAGACTAATAGCATTCCTTAACGTCGTAACAGCCTTAAGTAGTTTACTTTTTAGGCCATTGTGTTTCACGCCTGTCTCATATTCATTAGTAAAAAGGCAAATTCTGAAAGTATAAACGCAGATCTTACTTCAGTTTACAGTATAGTGCTCCACTTGGCTCTGCTGGAGTCTTGGCTGAGTTAAAGTGTCTGAGATGAAAGGTACAGTACAGAAAGCAGAGGCTAATGGAAAACCTTTAAAGTTTTTTGAATGAAGTGCGATTGCTGGACAACCTAGGCTGATTCTCATTACATAGCCATTTTAAATTCCAGACCTGAGATTTTGTGTTATCTTACTTTGAGATATGTAGCAGTGTCTAAGTGTAGAGAAGGACTTGTAGCCAGTATTCCTTTTGCAGGCTGTAGTTCGTAGTCTCTGGGTAAAGCTCATTCCGCACCGAAACACAGAGTGACCCTTCAGAGTCTTGACCAAAATCCATTTGGTCATTTGATTTTAGTTTTTCTTTTCTTTCAAAACAAACAGAGCTTGTGGAATTCTCGTGCTCTAGAAGTGTGTGTGTGTTTTTGGGTGTGTCTCAAAACCTAGGGTGCGTCCGAAACTTGATCAGTACGTACTCAGTTGGTGCACTGTCCATTAAAGCAGTACGATCTTTCAGTGTGTGAGTGTGCAGTATCCATGTAACCTCGGACGCACTATGTCCACCATCTTACCGACGTCCTGTGACGCAAGACGTCAGACCATCATGGTAAAGGTCCCGCTATTCATTTAAAAGCCCCCTTTACTGACGGATTTAGAGACTGTTTGTGACATCGCTCTGCGTTTTTATCTAAATATCTACTCACACTCAAACTGTAGCTCAGAGAAGAGACAAAACGGGAGGAATGTAATCATTGTTTACCTCAGAAGTAGCGCTAACTTCTCTAGCGGCAGTTTACTAGCCGTAGCTACGCACACACAGCCAGCGTACCGCGTTTCACCACGCTTTTTCCTCCGCTTTGAATTCCTCCGCAGCTCCGATGGAATCCTGGGATAGGACCGTGTGCTCAATGAGCACTACGTATTCGGACACCCTAGTTACTCTCGTGCACTGCTTTTGCGTACTGGTCAGTATGGAAGTACGCGATTTCGGACGCACCCCGTGTTAGTGGCTAAGTAGGCTGTCTAGGTAGCAGCTGTGTAAGTAGCAGCTTTTCTCTCCTCATCTCTCCTCATAAAACAGATTACTGAGACGCTCTAGTTAGAGAGAGACTGCGTCACGGCTTGTTCCCGCCCACTGCAGCACGCCACCTGTGGTTTAACTAGTTGCTAAGCTACCGGCCGGCTATCCAAAACAATAGCCCGAGGCTTAAAAATCCGCAAAATGGTGAGCCACTCGTTAGAGTTGATAATAAAATACTGTTTTGTGTGATTATTTGACAAGAAACACATTAAAACACCAGAGAGAATCAAAATAACTCACATTTTAAAACCACTTCACTGCTCGTAGCTTTGCCTGCGTTGCATCATGGGATTGCCTTAAGGCTCCTCAGTAGACCGCATGTTTAAGATTTTATGTAAAATGCTGCCTATGTAGACCCTCACTAGGTTTTTAGACAGACCCTTTATGTCTGAATTTTTATGACTTGATGTACATTTGCTTTCTGTCTGTACTCTGCGTTCATTTTGTGCGTAATTTGCAGAGCAATACCGCTGCAGACCGTGGGGGCAGTGCAAGACGCCACCACTTCCGTATGAACACAGCAAAGGAAAAACAGCAGGACTTTTTAAAAACTGGTTGCAAGTTGGATAGAAATTTTAAACATGATGTAACTTTGCCGTGAAGCAGAGACAACCCGTTGTTTTTTGTCGTTTTTGAAGTAAATACAGAACTACCAGCTCCTCCACCGCTGCCATGTTTGATTTACTCCAAACTGCCCTCTATTGGAAGTGTTACTCAAAATCCATATCAAGTATGTGGGCAGTGACTGTCATATCGCTTGAAACGTACGCAGACATTTCCGCATGTAGGCGGAGTATATATCAGCCTTTTCATTCGGCTTATTTCATGTTTTTGTTTTTTGGTAACTCACACATACTTTGAAGGTGGGAATTGCCAAAGGCCCCACAGCAGGTCTGCACCTAACGATTAATTTCTAAATCAGTTAATCTAACGATTCTTTTACGATTAGATGATTAATCTAACGATCGAAAGAACACAAGGGGCTGTGGAATAGATGACCCTGCACTGTGGGTGGGGACTTTTAGAGGCACAAATGACATGTAGCCTACACGCCTCACACACAAGAACTCAGTTTGTGGACTATATATTTTAACAGAGTCGTTTGAGAAGCAGCTACGTGTGTTTTAAAGCTCCCGCGGTATCTAGAACAGTCTTAGGTTCTACACTGGACGATTAGGAAACATTTAACAATGCAACTTTTCAAGTGACTCTACTGAAAAAAGCATGTTACACGTGTTAATAATTAAAATAATCTGTAAGATAAGATAAACAGGTAAACAGGTGCTGTCCTGCTGCTGTGTTGATGAAGCTCTACGGGATGTTTGAGCTTCAAGTGCTCGTGTGTAGCAGTTGTACTGTTGTGATCATCTCCACTGTGCAGAGCTGACAGAGCACCACACTGTTGTGTTTCTGTGTAAAACACTCCCACAACTTTAGATGCATGCGAGTGATTGTTTGTAGCTGCAGCTTGCGCTCCGGATAACTCCATGCTTTCAGTAGGCGCGGCCATATTTGCGACGCATCGATGCACAATATGCTAATTTTGTAATCGATTACATTACCGCGTCGCCCCAGCCCCAAGTCACAATGCTGAAATACACAGTTTTGTTATATGTTAATATATTTCTACCATTTTTCTACCTTCTCTGTCAGAAGCCCCTCAGTCTTGTGCTACAGTTTGCAGGAGCTCTGTAACATTTGTCGTGAACTGTCCTCTGTGAGAGAATGAGCTGTTTCATAGGAAACCAGCGCATCACAGTTTGATGCAGTTGTTTTTGCCAGCACTCAAAGATTGCTCTACTTTAAGTTTTACTTCTCTGTGAGTTGTATACCCGGGTTCTGTTGTCTTGAGCATGTAAGAAAAGCCTTTGTTTTCCTTTAACAATATTATAAGGATGCAGGTCTTTGCATGTGAAGTGGGTGCTATATTGTGCTATTGTCTGGCTCAGAATTTGAAGGTAGCTTTGTTAACCTGAGTGTGTCCATTGTTTGTTCTTCAGTGGAGCTGATTTAGTGTTAGCTTTGTTATCTACAAAGCAAAAGCAGGTTTATTGTTTACACTTTTTTGGTCTAGCTTAAAGTGTGCATGCGACAGAAAATAACTGCTGCACCGTATAAGGTAGGATTGAAGAATGCAAACAAGAAGCTGGCTGTTGCTTAGTTAATGGCAAAGCCAACAAACAATTTAATTTGAGCTAGAAACTGGTCATAAGGAGGCTAGCTTCAACATTGTTGGCCAATGTTGTTGCATCTTATTCATTTCCTCTTCCAGTTTACACCCCCCCTGATAAAAACATGGTTGTTGGCATGTGCCCCAGATTAATAATCCAGTCGGCATCAAAGCACAGATTTACAGCTTTCTTGAACCTTTATTGCTTTCCATAGACGCAGTGTTGTTTGGTGCTACTTTCTGCTCAGCTCTTGAGTTAGGAGGGTTGTGAGTTTGAGGGGTATCGGGTGCAGCACTGTCATCAGTTCACGCTTTCTCTAGATGGTGCCATGCGAGGTGGGCACTTGTGATCCAAAAAAAGTTTTATTTTCATAAAACATTCCTTGTCCTTTATCCCTTCCACATTAAAAATACAGAATAAGTCCAGACGTTTGATTTATTTATTTTTTCCCGTCACCAGTGCTGACCTCGCCACCCATACTGCCATCTAGTGGACTGAAAAAGTAATTAATTCAGATAGATACTTTATTGATCCAAAAGGGAAATTCTAAATTTCCGCATTTAACCCATCCATGCAGTGAAACACTCACATATACACACTAGAGCTGTGTATTGGCAAGAACCTGGCGATACAATATGTATCTTGATGCAATTGTCAATGGATTACAGCATTGCCATCTAGTGGTTAGAGGTTTAAACACAACACACAATGATTCACTGTCTGCCAGGAATCTGTGTGTCGATACTTTGTTTTTGAGAATCGATACAGTATCACCAAACATAAAATTCCAATATTCAATATTTTTTCATACACACTAGTAAACAGAAACACTGGTGAGCACACTTGCCTGGAGCGGTGGGCAGCCCTACCACAGTGCCCGGGGAGCAGTCAGAGGTTAGATGTCTTGCTCAAGTGCACTTCAGTCGTGTCCTGTCGGTTCATGGGATCGAACCGGCAACCTTCTGGGCACAAGGCTGGTTCCCTAACCTCCAGCCCACTACTGCCCCACCTACCAGTTATTCTAGTACCAAAAACATTGATTTGTATTCACAGCTTATGTGTTAAGGTATTGATACTTGGTATCTGTGTATCGATGCAGTATTGCCAGGCAGAATGTTGTGATATTATGTTATATTGATTTTTTTCTCCCACCTTTAACATGCATCCTTCACATAATGTATGGATTTTAATATACATCTCATATTTTCTTTAATAAATGAAAACAAATAAAGAACATCAAATAAATGGTGCATCTAATGTAGTACACATGTTGGAGAACGCTGAATGTTGCGCTCCTGTGCTTTACTGAAGAAAGACATACAGTTACTATAACCAAACTAATAACTATGCAGTGTGCAGATCTATATGATCTATATGTATAAAGTATGTCTGTTGCATTTTTTTTTATAGCTGACAGAAACACGTTTTTGGGTGCCTGTGGCCGAGCACTGTGTTATTCTATGTTCGCACGTGGGTTCTGCATGCGTATGAGTAGCTGTTATATGAAACTGAGGTGCTATCGTTGTTCTTCACACTCCGCCACTGGCTCTTTTGTGTGAGAAGGCTTGCGTGAGGCAGAGTCAAAGTGTGAATCTTTTGCTTTGCATGCCGCTCGATTAGCGCTTCCTCCTCACCGTCTGCACCCAGCTCTAATTCAAACAGGCGCGGCGGCCAGCCGGGGGTCAGCCAGTCGCGCGGCTCTCCGTCCGGTCGTCTGGACCGGTGTTATTGTGGGCCGAAGCCCTGACTTAGTGTGACTTAGTGTGCAGAGACGCGTTCTTCAAAGCACACACATGGAACGAGGCCTGTAAAAACACGCTAGAGCTCAGCTCAGGATAGCTTCAGGCTTGAGGGTCCGCTGGGAGGTAAGGTTTTGGTCAAGTGGGCTGCCTTGTTGGTAGTGTACTGGAGGGGTGGCATGGTATGCAAACATGCAGGTTTCCCTGTTAAATTTTCCAAGCTTTCGAGTCCTTCACACAACGCAGGCCTTCTCCCTCGTAAACACACTGTTTCTTATACACACTCTCTTTCTTCTCTCTTTGTTTTGTCCTCTGTGAGCTTTTCCTTCTGTTTCAGTATGTCTGGCACATTCCATTCCCCCCGGAGACCCAGACACTCCGTACACAGTCAGATGCGTTTATGAACACAGTCTGTTGGCTTTGACTGCAGTGATGTGTTGGGTAAAAACTTTTAATACCCACTGAAGTAGTATCACTGTCTGCTATGATTAAATGTTTGTAGTGTTTGTTCAGCATGTGGTCAGAGGAGGGCAGAATAACATAAGTCAGACTTGTTTCTTAATGAATCCTGCTTAAAGCCAAACATCAGATGACACAGATTTCCACTTAGTTGATCAAACCAGACATGAGTGTTCTCTGAAATGCGTTTGACTAAGTAGTTAAAGGTAATGTAAACTTGAAGCCACTCATTTGTACACAACAGACTTGTTTCTGATACTGTATGACAAGCTGTTATATGCCAAAAATATTATATTCCAATTAGGACTGGGATGACGCAGATACGAAATGACGTCGATTAGCATAACATAACACAGTAGCAGGACAGCACCTGTTTACCTGTTTTTCTTATTTTAGCAGATTATTTTAAGATTATTAACATGTGTAACATGTTTCATATATATATATATATATATGTGCATAAAATCATCCATTGATTACAAATGCATAACAAAATATTTTTTTTTTATTCTTAACACACTCACATTAGAGTAATTTAAAAATTAGTCGCTAGATTAATTGACTAATCAAAAAAATAATTGTTAGATTAATCGATTAAGAAATTAATCGATAGGTGCAGCCGTAATCCATATTGCATGTCACCATATTTATTTGTTGGCACAGCAGAAATGAAGAACACAGAAAACAGACTCTCTGGCCAGTCAGTGGGTTTGGGTGTGTGTCACAGTATGGACTGGCCATGTTGTTTGAGTTTTAAGTGATAGGCGTCCTCGCACCTGCAGTGACGATACTTTGGCCACACACCTCATGGCTCATAGCATACGTATGAACCGGCCTAAAGGCTGAGAAACAGTCTTGTAAATTTGGGTAACACCACATCAGAGTTCAGATCATGAGGTGCTGCCGGTTGCACACAGGCAACACAAGAGGCTATGCTAACCTGGTGGCTACCATTAGCCTTTGTGTTGCCGAATAATCTGTAGTCTAGCATTTCTTGTAGTCTTATAACATTTTGTTATCGACTCTTGGAGGTGATCAAAAACAGTACTCAGTGCCAGGTTTGGCTAATAGAATATGGTGGAAAAGCAACATTAAGCTCGGTTCACGTTACTGTTTGCCAGTTGATATGAGATTAAATATATTTGAAACAATAAGTAAGAGCAGAATAGTGGTGATGAATTGTAGTGAACTGGATTTTAAAGAAGACGTTTGTTATTCACCTGTTGTCTTGAACTCAGGACCGGTTCTTCTCCAGTTCTCTGCAGCTGCCTGATCCTTCAAATTGTTCTTAAACACTGGAAAATACTAGTTTTTATGGCTGCTATTAGTCGTGGGGGTCTTGAGCTACAGTATTTAATGTGTAAAATGAGGCATATGGTTTTGCAAGCTTTATTTTTCCTCGACTCGATGTTATAGCAGATCCTACAAGACGTGTTCCTATATTTAGTTTGCATATGTTTTCTGTTCTCTCCGTCTGCTCAGACGAACGTGTTCGGGCCTGTTCTATCTGGCCTGCTTTTGCTCTGTTTAGACCAGGTGCGGTGGTCTGCCTGCCGGTTGTCGTTCCCGTAGCAGTCAGCTTAAACACGTTGGTTTCCCTGGAGACAGATGTACTGGTATGCAGGTTTTCGCACAGGAATGAAAGGGCAAACTCTTCTGCCTGCACCCCTGCATTACTCCAACACTACGATACCTGCCCTGCATCAGTGCCTTTCATTCCCTGTCTGATTTGGGCGTTGGTTCTTTATTGTCAGCCGGTGTGAAGGGCATAAACTGTCCTGGCTTCAGGACGCTGGCGTAGATGATGAACATTTTCCTTCAGTGTTTTGAGGAAATCTGGGAGGAATATGAGAGAGTGTGTAAGAGAGAGAGAGAGAGAGCGCTAGCTGACCTGGGGTAGTGTGTCTGTCAGCGTTGAGATTTAGGGGCTGTACAATAACACCTTGATTTAAAATTCTTGGAAAGTGGAGACTGTATATGTCTAATAACTGTGCTGCAGGATAAAGTGTACAACCAAGAGAGTATCATCCTTAATCTTGGGAAAACAAGCCTTGTATGAGGGAGGTGGAGAAAACAGGCTGAAGCAGATGATGATGAGGTCATTTGGCAGTCATGACTAGTGATGGGCCGATCAGATTTTTAAAGCCAATTCTGATTGCCAATCACCTTTCAGCGCGATTGGCTAATAGCCGATACTGATCGAGGGTGGGGCTATATGCCACGGCAGGCCACATGTAATTATTAGCGCAAGCAAGTCATGAAACACGATGCAAACACGGTTATCAAGCGCTATAAACTCAATCACTCTGGCTGTGATTCCTTTAGCTTTCTGGCTGTGGTGTGTGGTCTGGGTTATTAGTTTTGTGCTAGCTGCACGTGCTAGCTCTGCTGTTTGCTGATACTCACTGTATTCAGCCTCGTGGTGACTCTTAAGTATCAGATTAGTAGTGTTCAATGTCTTAGCTCTGGTTCGTCTGCAGATGTTCGCCTACGCCTACGTCCTGGATGAGTCTGAGTCACATACGGTAACAAACTGCTGGACACACAACATGTTCTCTATCAGTGCATGCAGTGAACACCGTAAACTGTTCTCGTGAGGCCGCTGCTTTACTCAGTCTGTGGAAAATAAAAGGGTATGTACTTCCACCTAGTGGTTCAGATAGGAATTGCAGGGAGCTGACCAGAGGGGGTTTCATGGAGGGCTCCTCTTCCTGGAGGAAACGCTAGCTGGAAATACAAAAATTAGGCTCATTTGTTTAACGCCATCGATCGGCTAAACGGCTAAATTGGATAAATATCGTCCGATGACATATTTTGATTAAAAATCGGCTGATACTGATACATAGCTGATCAATCCTTCCATCTCTAGTCATGACCTTAAAATGGTGATCATACAAAAGGATCTTGATTTTGGCTGCTGGTGACTTGTGGCCTGTGTTGTAGTAACTCTAAAAAGAACACAACAGCTGTTCTTTATATTCTAAAAAAAAAGTTTCACAATGAATGGACCAATAGAAATGCTCCAAATCACTTGGACAAATTTATGGTTCCATTAACTTACATTAAAAGTTAAGAATGTTTTTGCCCTCTCCTGTAAAGCTGCCATTTTAAATATACTTGTTTTCATTTGGTCAGCAACAATACACTAGTATCTAATCTAGTAATCTGTTGATGATTTAACCATCATTAAGCCTGGATTTTGTCCAGATGTTTATCCATTTGTCTAGATAAACAGTATCTCATGCATAGTATATATATGTATATAGTAGTGTATATATGTATATGTATTTAGTGGCTTCTAGCTCTACTGCAAAGGCAAGCATACACCAGACACTAACCATGTGGTTGTGGTTCATTGGCTGCCGCTCTGATGGTCTGTGCTGTTTACAAGCGAGCTGTAACTACATTTGCCACATGGTGAATTTTCCAGTTACATTATGTAGTAAGTTAAAGCCCCAGAGGCACGTTGTAGGAGCTGAATGCAGGTCACGGAGCAGTGCAGCGTAGCCTTAGAGAAGAGTCCGACTCAGCCACAAAATAAACAGCTGTTAAAGTACAAGAGACAGTCTAAGCTTCAACTGGGCCCAGAGGTAAAGTGTATAAAGCTTAGTCTACAGCAAAATGAAGGCTTTTTTGGGTTCCTCTGCCATCTGTATCTGAACGTCTTTCTTCTTTGTGTGTCTTTGTTGGACGGGGACTCTGACTGGCTGTCTTTGCCTTGTGCTTCTTGGCTGTAGACGCCTGGGCAAATCCGCAACCAGTGTTATCCCTGTCTGAGTGTGTCAGCGGGACACTGGTCAGCAGCAGTGGGGTGGATTTGACCGAGTGCACCAATCAAGTGAAGCAGTATGTTTCTTTTAATCTACTTTATTGCCAACTATGAAGCATCATACTGGTGTAGAATACTGGCACACTCCTATTTTTATTATTATGTGTAATAACTACATCTAAGAGACTGTTGTTGATTGGTTGAAAATGGGTTTTTTAATCATGATTTTAAGTTCTCCACCATTGCTGCAGACCTTCTATACATTTTCTAATATATTTGCTGTTGCTCAGGAGCGTTTAATTTTTTTTTCACTATACCTTATAGCTGTCTGTGGGTTAATGACTCAGTTTGTTCAGCCTCATAATGGTCTGCTTTACTGTCATTACCACTTTTGTGGTCCTTGTTTTAAGAGATAACTGCAGCAAACTCCAAACGCCAGCAGTACATCAAGAATCAACAACAGACGTTTTATGAAACAGGATCTATTATTCTTATTTTGTGTTCATCATTTTATTTTTGGTTTCTACTTAAATAGCTGTACATGCTTCCGTTTTCCCAAAACTCAGTATTTTTCCTCATGTTGTTCATCTGTACTCTGTTAGAGCCTGTGTGTCTTTAAGCCAAGCTTTCGAATGAGACCAGCGTGCTCTGATTGGTCAGCTTACCCAATCTGTTCTGATTGATCTTACAAACAGTTCTACCATGTAAGTTTGAGCCCAATCCTGAAAGTCTGGTAGAACCAGTTGGTAGACTTCATTAGAAACGTTATGAATGAGGATACATGGTTGAAATATGAATGGTGGAGGTCATAAAACTCAACTACGTACGATGAAAACAGCTCTTGCAGAGAGAGAGAGGCAGACAGCTTGCTGGTTGTGCTGCAGGGGAGGTTCAGTTATACTGTGGCGCTAGCAGTGGAGATCTGGGCTGCGTTATTTAGCCAAATACTGCAAACCATATATAAGATTTTTGTCAGATTTTAATGTTTTTGAAGCCATTTAGTTTTAGCTGTTCTCATTATAGTTATTATATAAACGTAATTCTATTAATTAATATAGGCTGGATCTTTTTCAGTTATAATTGCGTTGTTTAGCGGTTGTTTAAGTCCTCAACAGTTCACCCTTCTCCAGCTGCTTCTCTCCTCTCAACAATGTAACTACAGCCTAGTGATGTGTGATATACAGGAGTTGGACAATGAAACTGAAACACCTGGTTTTAGACCACAATAATTTATTAGTATGGTGTAGGGCCTCCTTTTGCGGCCAATACAGCGTCAATTCGTCTTGGGAATGACACATACAAGTCCTGCACAGTGGACAGAGGGATTTTAATCCATTCTTCTTGTAGGACAGTGTTCAGGTCACTACGTGATGCTGGTGGAGGAAAACGTTTCCTGACTCGCTCCTCCTAAACACCCCAAAGTGGCTCAATAATATTTAGATCTGGTGACTGTGCAGGCCATGGGAGATGTTCAACTTCACTTTCATGTTCATGAGCCTCGCAGTCTACTGCCTTAGATTTAACTCGTAGACGAGGATCATCTTCACTCGTGTGGAGCTGGTCTGGATCTGAAAAGACTGATGTTGCTCAGCAGCTTACAGACTTTGTAAGAAAGCAGCTGTTAAAGAACATTCCACAGCTAACCTGTTCCATTATCTCCCAACAAACCACCACAGAGAGTATGATGTGTATGTACAGAGTATGAGGAATATTAAGAGCTTCGGGAGCCCGCCGTCCAAGACCAGCTAAGGTGTCTGGCAGAACACACAGTCAGCAAACTTCAGCAGAAGAGCTTTCGTGTGATTGGCTCCAGCCCTCCCACCGTGACCTTGACAAGTGGGATAAAGCAGAAGTGCAAATTGATAAAATATACAACTTTTACACATTTTTAAATAATGCAACATATTGTTTATCATTATCGACAAAATTACAGAAAATATAGAGATATACATTTTTGTCAATATTGCACAACCCTACTACAGCCTATATACTGTACATCTGTGTATTAAGGGTGTGCCATATCGTATCATACACAATAATATCGCCACCTTTTTTAAATATCGTGAACAATATTATACCCTGAAATATCGTGCCATATCACCCATCCCTAATTATCACATGAGGGTACTATTTTTACTGTTTTTAGCAAAAGAAAAATTCACTCTTTTCTCATTTCCCATCATATATCTACTAGAGACAGATTTTATCTGTTCAGTATCATTCACTTTACTTCAGTTCTGGATATATGGAGATATTTGGAGTGCATTATTTAGTATTGTGACATTCTGGATCATTGACTTCTGTTACAATCTGATGAAAATTCTTGTATTTTTTAATATCTCAGTTAGGTGTGTGCCATATCATATCGTATGCAATAATACAATTTAATTTTCATTTTGTTGCAGTAGCGTATTCTTAAAATATTATTTTTAATTCAGTGTTTTGTCATATCGCCCAGAGTATCGTTATCGCAAAAATAGCATGAAATATCATGATATTATTGTAGGGCCATATTGCCCACCCCTACTGTGTATGTCTCTCAGAGTCTTCCGGTGTGCAAGAAAAGTACCTGCATGTTGCCACAACCACAGAAATGTGTAGCCATTCGCAGTAGGCATGTTACTTTAGTGAGCCGTAAATTGTGTAGATAGACTCAGGTGGCAGTCCAGTAGTTACAGGAAGGCTGTTACTGAAATAGAAAGAGCTTAGACCTAAGAGAGCAAAGAGAGAAAGATCTGCCATCCAACTAAATGTTTTCTTGGGAAACACTTTTTTATTAGAGCTTTACAGGAGTCTCTGCTAAATGAGTTTTATAGCCTATTAGCGCTGTTAACCAACTGAATTAAGTAAAGTAATGCGTGCCCAGAGGACGGGAGTCGGTCTTTCCAGAGCCCTTATATTTATTTATTCATCTGTTTTTTGGCGTTGCAGGCCAAACATTACCAGCAAAACACTGAAAAGGTGACAGCAGGCAAAGTCTGGGTTTTTTCACAAGAACATTGCGTCTGTGTTTGTAAAGTCAAGTGTCTGATTACTTAATTATCTTAACCAGCGTCACAACCACAAAGATCTCGATGACCTGATGTTATTGCACTTGGGCTGTGGTTAATAAAGCTACTAACTGGGAAACAATCAACAATAATCAGAACACCTCGACTCCACATGCTCACTACTTCATTCTTTACTACAAGCTCTGAGAGTGTGCATTGAGAGTACCCATACTGTATGCTAGCATAGGCTAAAGCTAGCATGGCTGCCTAAACAACACAGCTAAAGCTGAAAGCGAGTGAACACACTGCGCCAGGGAAAGAAACTTAGACACCGCCAGCCTCGCAGTCTACCTCCTTAGATTTAACTCCTAGACAAGGATCATCTTCACTCGCATGGAGCTGGTCTGGATCTGAAAAGACTGACGTTGCTTTATATTTCTTTATTTATGCATCTGTTTTTGGAGTGGCAGGCCGTCATGGAGAAACATTATCAGCAAAAACACTGAACCTTTTTACAGGAACATTGCGTCCCTGTTTGTAAAGTCAAGTGTCAGATTACTTTTATGCTAACCAGCGTTACAACCACGAAGATCTCGATGACCTGATGTTGACCTGAGGGCTGTGGTTAATAAAGCCTCTGTTGAAGCCGAGGTGAACTGAGTAACTACACACAAGTCGGACTACTTTCCATGCAGAGAAATATCTGGTGTTTTAAAGCATTGGTTTCGCTGTAAAACACAATGCTAGAAAGAGAGATGGCTGTCTCTTACATAAGTTCTCCTCTGTGCTCTGGAGTGATCTTTCAATTCTCTATCTCCAGCTTTCCATTTAAAAGCTTTGGTTGTATTTTGACAGTAGGCATATGTGTGAAAGAGCATTTTGTCTGGCAGTAAGCTGGTGCTCTCCGCTGAGTGCTCAGATAACCTTGTTTGTTTGTGTTTGTTTATGTCTTTGCTGAAATGAGCTTACATTCTTTGCCCGGACCGTGTCCTGGTGGAGTTTGTCATCTGAAATATGCATGCATTCCAGAGTCTGATCAATATTTGGACAGGTTGAACTGTCTTGCAGGATACAGTTTGTCAGTCTGTGTTAGGGCTGGGGTGACGCGGCAACGTAATCAATTGCGAAATTATGCAGATTAGCATAATGTGCGTCGACGTGTCGCAAAGATGGCCGCTTCTACTCAAAGCATGGATTTATCTGGAGCGCGAGCTGCAGCTACAATCAATCACTCGCGTACATCTAACGTTGTGGGAGTGTTTCACACAAAAACACAACAGTGTGGTGCTCTGTCAGCTCTGCACAGTGGAGATGATCACAACAGTACAACTGCTACACACGAGACCTTGAAGATCAAACATCCCGTAGAGCTTCATCAACACAGCAGCAGGACAGCACCTGTTTACCTGTTTATCTTATCTTATAGATTATTTATAGATTATTAACACATGTATCATGTCTCTTTCAGTAGAGTCACTTGAAAAGTCTCATTGTTAACTGTTTCTTAATCGTCCAGTGTAGAACCTAAGACTGTTCTAGATACCGTGGGAGCTTTAAAACACACGTAGCTGCTTCTCAAATATTTCTGTTCAAATATACAGTCTACAAACTGTCCATGTTTTTGTGCATGAGGCGTGTAGGCTACGTGTCATTTGTGCCTCTAAAAGTTGAGTCAGAGCGTAGACTCTTATTCTTTAACCATGTATAGATCACGTGCATTTAAGGTACTCGTTAATACAGTAAGTCTAGAATGCCCATATGTTTTCCTCATGCTTCTGAGCCCCCCACAGCACAGAGTTGTCAATTCTACAGCCCCTTGTGTTCTTTCGACAGCAAATTACTACACAACACACATACAACACACACACACACACACACACATATATATATATATATATATATATATATATATATATATATATATATATATATATACACATATGTGTGTGTGTGTGTGTGTGTGTGCGTGTAGTAATTTGTTATAGGAGTGTAAGAAAATATTGATGTATGCAATATCAGGATATTATGTTTAGTGATACTGTATTGATTCTGTATCGATTTCTGGTGTGTTTTAATAGAAGGATTTGAAAAATCACAATATATCACTTTGCTTGCAGTATCGCAGTATATTGTGATATATTGAATTGTGGCCGCTGTACCACGATACGTATTGTATCACCAGGTTCATATGTATGTGTGTGTGTGTGTGTATATATATTTATGTATATATATGTCTATATGCACAAAAACCATTGGTTACAAATCCATACTCACATTAGAGTAATCGAAAAACTAATCGTTAAATTATTCGATTAGGAAATTAATCGTTAGGTGCAGCCCTGGTCTGTAGTTATCCTTGTCGATGAATAACTAACAAATAAAATATTGTTTGCTACTGGTTAAAAAATGTATTTCCAGTCGTGCCTGGATAAGATTATACAAATTCGGCCAGATTTGGACGTAATTGGGCTCAAATCTGAGCGTCGGGATCATGCAGTGGGCTGTGTAGTGTGACATTAAAGAACACTGTTGTTGTGTCTGGGGCATCTCACGACAACATGATGAAAGGTCTAGCATGTCACAATCTTCTACGACGTGTTGCTCTCTGTTAACCAATAGGCGCAAAGCATGGCGAAGGGAAAGAGGGCTGCTAATTTTGCAGCTGTCAGTGAGAACAACAAACCACAAATCACTCAGAATTCAATAACAGCAACACAAAGCAGTGCTACCAGAATGCCAACGGCTGAGCTCTAATCACAGCAGCTAGAAAAAATAAAAGAAGTTCACTACAACAGCAGTTTAAACCGCTTCTTTCAAACATTCGTCACATTCCTTAGTTCTCTTTCAAGAAAAGACAGCACATATTGTCTTTTTCGGGACGGACAGGAACAGCTCCACAATCTTTTCTTTTTTGGAACACAAAAAAACAGCATCACATACAACGCTTCTGTGACTGTGATGGACAGTTTCTTAGGCTTCCTCTCCGATGACCTTTCAACTCAAGGACACCCAAGGACGTGACCTATGATGTGTAGCATTGACAGTCTAAATAAGACAGGTCAAGAATTTATGGCACTGTGATTGTCTGAACTGACAAAGTGAATGTCGTGAAAAATATAAATATTAGTCTGATTCTCAAAATGCTTTTGAATTTGTTCACAAGGTGTAAGGCATTTGGTTGTACTAAATAAAGCTACTAAACAAAAATCCTTGTTGAGAGGATGGTGGGACAACTGCATATGTTTAATAGCTTTAATACATTAAAGATTAAGCACCACTTGTGGACCCCCCCTAGTGATTTAATGTGGTTTTAGATACTGAAAATATATAAACATGACTTAAAATGAAATTGTTGCTTAATTTCCTTTAAAATAGACAATTTTAATTAAATTTACAGAAAAACCCGAGCTCACTACAGAAACTCCTGAACGCTACCGTGTGACGTCACTGGTGGACGACAGTGAACAGCACCGTGGTACAACAGCACTATCACTGACTGGGACTGAGAATGTTCCAGAGCTGCTTCTTCAGATTCTGATGATATTGAGATTCTGATGATACTTTGTCAAACCACACCCACAACAGCAGCTCATCCTGAGTGTAAACAGTATCTAGCTAAACAACCAACATTATTCATGACAACAGCCTAGCAGCCAGCTACACTCAGATATAGAGGTACAGTTATTGTAGTAAATATGATCAACTCTATACATCTTCATAACTCAACTACGTTAGCTTAGCATAACTTGATCCACCGCACTAAGCACATCTTTGATTTTAGACTTGCTGGTTAGTGATTGGTCATGAACTCGCTATGGCCAGGACGTTCCATCTTCTCAGTACTTACCACTACAGAGCGATACGAAGGCTGAGCGAGAGGTGGCTGTGTTTTTCTGGTCTGCCATGTTCTGTCACCATTTTTGCTACAGTCTGAGAAGCAGAACAGCAACACCCCACTAACACAGCTGTGGGCCAGGTGACCATACACACCTATAGATGGTTTAACACACAGAGTATTTGGAACAATAAGCTAAAGGCCAACTGCCGTGTGCGGTGTGTGTTCTTAAGCATGCACCTGGTTATAGAAAGGGCAGATAAATTCTGAAGCATATGTAGTTATGAGCTAGTTTAAGGAACATGGATGCCTGACAGTCACTCTCCTCTGCAGTTGGTCCTGCAAACGAGTGCAGCAGTCGTTAATGACTTGAGCTTAATTACAGCCAATCAGATCTAACTGATTTCCCACATTCAACTACTCCTAAAAGTTCAGATTAATCTGTAGTTTTATATTAAAGAATTAAAAATTGCTCAGTACACGAGTACCAGGATTATATTACAGACACTTCTGGTCTTTTTGTCTTCATTCAACATATCGTGAATTAATTTGATTTTATCTTACAGCATCTTATCTCAAGTTAGGATATCTTAAACTACTTGATGGAAGTTGACAGTCAGCTGTCATGTCTGTTAGCATGCAATCGATTTTACATGCACAGCTGAAGTGTAAACATGTAGTCGAAATAATGTTAAAAGTTAAAAGTCTTAGTTATTCAGACAGCTACTGTTACTGACGAAGAAAAGGTCTGATAAACTAGACCAGGGGTCACTAATAGGTGGACCGCGGTCCAGATATGGACCCAGACGTTGTCCAATGCAGACTCAAACAGATAAAATACTAAGGAGGATTTAATTTTGACTGTGTTTATTTTAAAAGGCGGAGCTTTCACGTCACGTGCACTGTAAGATCACTAAAGGAGCTCCTCAGCCAATCAGATCAGTGCACATTGGGGTGTGCAGCGCACACACAGACGAGGTACGAAGCGAGGAGAAGCAGTCGGAGACTAAAGCGAGTCAGAAAGAATAAGGAGCTCTAAAAACAGAAAAGTGAACAGAGAAGACTGAGTGTTTAACAGGAACGGTTCTGGAATGAACCTCGTCTAGTTCTGGAGAACACCGCTCTGTACAACCAACATGTTCATCTGAGAAGCTGAGTTAACAAGAAGAACCACGTTTATTTACTTTCTCTATAAATAAACACTTTAAGATCCACTTTTTTCAGAAGTCTTCTGTTTGTTTAATGTAGCTCTTGTTTTATTTGAAGTGAGTAAAAATCATTTATTAGAAGTTTATAAATAGTTCAGCATTTAAACAGTAAATATACTGAAATATACTGAACGGTATGTGTGATGTGTTGGTGTTTCAGTAGCTGGTATAAGATGCTGATACTAGACTACTTCAGTAGTGGATACACCACTGAACACATGTTAGAAATAATGACAGTCAGGACCTTGGCCTGAAGAAATTTCCTCTAACTAGACCGTACTGAATTGTAATTATATACCCCTGAACTAGACGTTATAAATACTATAGGAGCGCCCCCTGCTGTTTATCACAGCTCCCCAGTCCCCAGTACTTTGTCAAACCACACCCACAACAGCAGCTCATCCTGAGTGTAAACAGTATCTAGCTAAACAACCAACATAATTCATGACAACAGCCTAGCAACCAGCTAAACTCAGATATAGAGATACAGTTATTGTAGTAAATATGATCAAAGTGGAACTCGCTCTCATACGACTCTATACATCTTCATAACTCAACTACGTTAGCTTAGCATAACTTGAACCACCGCACTTAGCAAGTGAAGCTAATGTTAACTAACATCAGCTAAAGCAGGCTCAGTAACTGAGCTTACCTGGTTTACCTCCACGTACACGGAGGCTCCTGAACTCCTCTCACTGGTTTCCTACACGCCCATATTGTTGGAACAGCGCCAGATTAAGATCCAGTCGTCGTGTAAGCCTACGTCCCATAGTGATAATCTTCAGACGTGAATCTACAGATGACGGAGTGAGAGGACGCTCCTTTACAATGTGCTCGTTTAAAGTATATTTGGGGGTCTTTGTGTCGTGTGTGCTCGGGGCTCCACTGTACATGCAATTACTGCAGCCAGAAACAACAACACCACCTTTCTGTCATTGTTTATTACTGTAAGTGTGTCTTCTAGCATTGTTGTCCACCATCTACGTCACACGCACAACGCCTACGGCAGTTTCCAAACAGTGGGCGGCGCTAAACAGTCTTTTAGGCTGTATTTCTTGACTGTAAAAAAAATTACACGTTTTCTGATTTTTATTAATCACAAGTTGTAGTTTTGTGTTTGTAATTTTCATATTAGCTGGTACCTAGACTGTAAAGCACCAGAATTGCAAGCCTGTAACATGTTGTGGAAAAACTTCTTTTTGGTTTTAGATGTCACTACACATGTGCTCTGTTAGCAAGTTGACTTAATATTTTTCTTATTTTTGAAAACAAAACCTCTCTGTCCATTCTCTGGCCCGTAGTACACACACTGCGGAAGGTGTGAGAGAATGGGAGTCCACTGGAGATTATTTAACTTTAGCACGTCCGTGAAGGTGGCAGAGGGCCAAGCCACCCCAGGCCTCCGTCATGCTGAGGCTAAGCGCGTGTGTGGGATATTTAGGAATGGCACATCTGCCCATTAATGGGCTCGGCAGTGGCCGTGAGGTAACAGCCTGTGGCTGGCTTTGTGTATTTTTCTGTGCCAGCCTTCTGGGTGGTTTGCGGTCGGACTCTGGGTGTCCGTTTAAGTGCACAGCCACTTTAAGTTACGCATGGTTTCCTAGAACCTACAGTCCAGAAGGACAGTGGACATGTGTAGCTGTTCCCTCCTCTATGCGCGTGTGTTCCTCGTCTGTTGTTTACGGGTTATATTCTGGAGTCATGCAAAGTTTTAAAAATATGATGCCGGCGGCATGTGAACACATTACCCCCATATCGTTCCGGCCTGTGAGCTCGCTATTGTTTTGTGTGCTTGGATTGCAGCAGGATTCAGTTTAGGACCAAATTTTACCAAATTGTACCAGTTTGTTTACTATGGTACTTTTTAGAATTATTAAAAAAATATATAAAAAAATACCATCCACATACTAACAGTTACACCAAAATAGAATGCATAAATCACTGAATATAGTAAAGGTGTGCAATATAGCCCTGTTATGTATTATAGCTAGGGCTACACCTGATTAATTTCTTAATCGATTAACTCTTTCATGCATAAATTATTAAAAATTGTATTCCGATTTTTAAAAATGTTTTTCTTGCTCAGATCTGCCTTAAAAACATATGGAATTTCATTTTACATAGTCAGTTTTATTAAAACGTTATTGAACTGGTCACAATGCATTAGCAGAGTAAAAAATACATACGATTTTTACAAACATCTAAAGTGTTTCCAAGAATGCTTATATTTTTCCTTAAACGTTTCATGAACCTTTAAATGTATTATATTGTAGAAGAAACATTTTATACAAACAATGCTGAACTTTAAGCTTCTTTTTTTGTAATTTGTAAATAAAAAATGCAAAATATTAGAAAATTTGTGAGGTTTCCTCCTCTTTTTATAAAATAAAATATTTTTGGTTCTGTTAAAAGCATGCTGAAAGCACAGTTAATAGAAAGTTTAATAAATCTGTTCAGGCTGAAATTAGATATTTGTTTATCCTGTGATAGATATAGGCGGCCGGCAGTGGCAAGACATGTTTGTTACAGTCCTCTTACTTCTTGCTGTGAAATCCCTCAAAACAGTCTAGACAGAGGGAAACAGATTAATTTCATATGCTTTAAATAAAACTATTAGCTGTCCACAAGCGTGGACACCATGAATTAAAGGGTAAATCTAACAACAGATTTTTAGATTACTCTAATGTGTGTAAGTAATTAAAATTTGTATTATTTTGATTTGTAACCAATGGATGATTTTGTGTATATATATATATATATATATATATATATATATGACCCTGTGCTGTTAGTGGGGGCGGGATCTATAAATGGTGAAGGACTCTACGCTCTGACTACGCTCATCTTTTAGAGGCACAAATAACACAGAGCCTACACGCCTCACACACAAGAACTCGGACAGTTTGTGGACTATATATTTTAACAGAGAGTCGTTTGAATAGCAGCTACGTGTGTTTTAAAGCTCCCGCGGTATCTAGAACCGTCTTAGGTTCTACACTGGACTATTAAGAAACGGTTAGCAATGAGACTTTTCAAGTGACTCTACTGAAAGAAACATGATACACGTGTTAATAATCTATAAATAATCTATAAGATAAGATAAACAGGTAAACAGGTGCTGTCCTGCTGCTGTGTTGATGAAGCTCTACGGGATGTTTGATCTTCAAGGTCTCGTGTATAGCAGTTGTACTGTTGTGATCATCTCCACTGTGCAGAGCTGACAGAGCACCACACTGTTGTGTTTCTGTGTGAAACGCTCCCACAACGTTAGATGTACGCGATTGATTGTTTGTAGATGCAGCTCGCGCTTCGGATAAATCCATGCTTTCAGTAGACGCGGACATCTTTGAGACACATCAACACACGTTATGCTAATCATCATAATTTTGTAAAAATAGTACTTAAAACGTAATCAGTAGTATCTATTTTCACGTTCCAAAATCAGTGCAGTTGAATCCAACTTTCCAACATTGCACTAATGCATTGTAAATCTGCAGACGCTTAGTATTTCTGGAGTATCATTACTGCTATAGGTACAGTGCAGGTCTCTGGAGTGTGTTTTTCTAGCACATACGTCACCCATGACTTTACGAAGACGTCTTCGCAAACACACTGTATATACTCAGGCCCAGCGTTCCTTCCCTCCCCAAACACAGTGCAACAGGTGCAGTGCTGTTAGAGTGACACATTAAAAGGGAGGAAAAAGGAAAGCTGGAAAGCCACGGCGTGGGTCTAATGAAGGGCTCACATTCACATCGTCTAAGGACTAGACGACCCAAACACAACTGCTTGTAAATAATGCTTGTTTGAACGTTCAGTTAGCGTGTGATACTTTGCGCCTCCTAAAAATTTAGAAAAAGTCTTAAAAGACTAACGCGGGTAAACAGAGAAAGTCCTGAAATTACCCAAACTAGCTGAAGAGAGAAGGGCAGTGAGTGGTGCCCTGAATAACTCTTCAAACATGACTTCATTTAGTAAAACCGGCTGCCAGGTACTGTCCCTGCATGAAAAACATGCGTTAACGGAGGTTTAATGTGGAACTTGGTGCGTCTCAACATCCTGCTGTAGTTTGTATTATTCCCCTCTGGTGTTTACGAAACCTTCTCTGCCTGGACTTTTCCAAGCTTTAGCAATAGAGCCGCATTGTCGAGAACGTTGGGGTTGACAAGCACCCCTGTGTGCACTGTGAAAGCTCCGGGCCATAGCTGTGCAAGATTGTCCACAACAGGCTTCACAACAAGGGCTGTCTCAGCAATTCAGCATGATGTTATTTTAGATAGATAGATAGATAGATAGATAGGTGGATAGATAGATAGATCAATCCATTGATTGATCCTTAATCCCCTGATCCCAGAAGGAATTTCAAAGCATCCAGTAGATACTCCATAAGTGCACAAGGTAAGCTAAAACAGGACAGTTACATCAAAAAATAAAGCAGAGAATATAAAATAAATAGAATATATTAATATACAAAATAGAGTGCACACGTATAGACTGTATACATGGTGTATAATATAAAAGGCATAGTGTAATAATAACAGTATAGTCATTATAATATATAGTTAACAGTATAGTTATATATAACATACAGTTATACAGATCAATTTTAGCTTGGCTGTGATGATTGTCTGTCACCTCCACACCAAGTAGGTTCAGTAGGTCCAGGATCTTTATGAGGGACAGTATGACAGGGACATCGATATGGGCCAATTCTTACTTTGAAGTTATCTAACTGAGACATCAACACTGTTAAGTTTTTTCATTTTTTGCATTCTGTATGCACAAACTAATGACTTCCTTAAGAATGATTTGCAGGGACTGTCTAGTATAATCTAGTGCTGACACTCTTCTGTTCACTTGCAGCAAAACAACCCCATTACCAGCAGAATGCTGAGATGGAAATTTTTTTTTCTTTTTTGAAAAACATGTGCTTATTTTGAATTTCATGGCAGATGGCCTGAAAGTCATGGGCATACAGTTTTGGATGTTTTCCAGTTAAACAAATGAGCCTAATTTGTTTTTCCAGCTAGCGTTTTATCCAGGAAGAGGGGCCCTCCATAAAACTCCCTCCGGCCTGGTCCATGCAATTCCTATCCGAACCACTAGGTGGAAAAACATACCGTTTCATTTTCGTCAGACTGATTAAAACAGCGGCCTCGCGAGAACTGTTTACAGTGTTCACTGTTTATGGTGGATAGAAAACATGGTCCGTCTGGCAGTGTTTACCGTATGTGACTTAGACTCATCCAGGTGTTCTGTAACATCTGTAACATTAAAGTGTCTCTTGGGGAACCAAGACAGAAACATTTAACACTACTAATCTGATACGGCCCTTATGAGTACACCACACGGCTGAATCCAGTGAGTATCAGCATCTAGCCCCGCCCTCCATCGATATCAGCTATCGGCGTTGAGAATCGGCCTCAAAAACGCTGATCGGTCCATCTCTACTGATCGTCTTTACTTCTGTAGGACGTCGCCTGTCTGGGAGGTTTTTTTATACCCAGTCAGATCTGTTACCTGTTAAACGAATGAGTGGTGAGATGTTCCACCAGGTGTTTGTTGTTTGTTTTTTTTTGTTTTTTAAGCATTACCTAAGTTCACCAGATGTTGGTTGATCTTGTCTTTATACTACGCTCTATTTCATAGACTTCAGCATGTTGGCAAGACGTTTTTCTGCAGCGTTATTATTTTCAGAATGTGTTTTGGTGGTGAAGAACACTGTTCCCGGAATCATGTGTTTGATAGATCTGTAATGACGAGAAGAAAACTGTAGACCGCTTTAGTAGAAGACCAGCCTGGCCTGCCAGTAAACCCGGTCCACTGTAAAACACTACAGAGGATGGGACGGTGACTCATTCCATGTTTCTGCTGCTGTAAATCTCGCACTTGGCTGTCCGTGTGGAGGAAGGCCGTGTGCCAGGGGACGTGTGTCAGATGGAGCAAGCTATTGGGCCCTGCTGACCTTAACTGATCCCTGCTCAGGTCACTTAAAGGGTCTGTCTCAAACCCTAGTGAGTGTCTAAGTAGGCTGTCTAGGTAGTGAGTGTGTAAGTAGCAGCGTTCTCTCCTCATCTCTCCTCATAAAACAGATTACTGAGACGCTCTAGTTAGAGAGAGACTTGTTTGACGGCTTGTTCCCGCCCACTGCAGCACGCCACTGGTGGTTTAGCTAGTTGCTAAGCTACCAGCCAGCATCCAAAACAATAACCCGCTAGCATAAATGCTAATGTCTCGAGTATAAAACTGCAAAATGGTAAACTGGTTACAGAGTTGATAATAAAATACTGTTTTGCGTGGTTATATGACCAGAAACACATTAAAACTCCAGAGAGAATCAAAATAACTCACATTTTAAAACCACTTCACTGCTCCTAGATTAGCCTGCGGTGCATCATGGGATTGTCTTAGTGGCTGAGGAAGTGTTCGATGCTTCCTTAAAATCAGGTCTAAATAAGGTTCCTCAGTAGACAGCATGTTTAAGGTATGTAAGTATTGGGACAGTCTACATGTCGAGAGCACATACTATGATGTAAAATGCTGCCTATGTAGGAGCTCACTAGGTTTTGAGGCAGACCCCTAGATCTGGTGACTTGCTGTGGAGCTTGGCGCAGTAAAAACAGTGATGCATTACACTTATATTAATTAATTACTCAATTAAGGCCTTGTGTTGTGTGTTTCAGAGTCATGCCAGTACTGTTGAAGATCACATGCAGCGCTTAGCTCTGTCTCCGTTCCCTGTTTGTCCCTCTGAACGTCCTGGCCTCTGGATTGAGTTTGAGAGCGTCCTGGCTTGCTCTTTGTCTCTTTCATTCACTTGCACCGACCTGTTGTACACGTCAGTGTTCAGAACGTGCATGGCCTCTTTGGGTGAATTTTTTTTTCCTTATGGCTGGATATCTGGTCCAGCCTGGGGGGAGATGAAGGAGGAGGAGGAGGAGGGGGGTAGACCTGGACAAGGAGACCCACAGTGGGCAGGTGGTTGGGTTAAGAGGTGCCCAATGGCATGGTAGAAGGCAGGGCTCTGGTGGAGGGAAGGCACATGAGTCTAGAACGTATTTAAAGGGCATGCAGACACTAAGACTGGCCAGTACTCGCGTTTCAAAAGCCGGCACGCTCGTCCGTCCCTGTCTGTCCACTCGGCTGCTCATCCTTCTCTGCATCTGCCTGTTTGCTGTCTGCTGGCTGCCATGTTGGGTCAGAGGCTCCTGCAGACCTCAGTGGTGCTGTGGCTGGCACAGTGCACCTTACAAGGAGGTAAGAAGCCGCGGGGAGGGAGAAGCGTCTGTCTGAAATACAGTGAAGTACACTGTAAACCCGGATAAGTTGATTGTACTTAGAGTTTAAGGCAAGTGATTGACTTAAAATATTTAAGTAATACAAACTAGAGAAAATCAAATACTTTGAGTAAAATCAACTTAAATGTCGAATAGACTGGAAGTATGCAGTTGAATGCAATGAAATCTAAATTGTTTGTACTTAAAACATTTTGTAAAATCAACCCTACTGACCATTTAATTCAACTCAACATTGAGTTTCCTGTAATCAAAATTAAAACTAGTCTCCATAAAAAGCTGATGTTTTCCTACATCAAAAGAACACAGACAGCAGTTAAATTTAGTTTGATTTTATTTAAAATTACATCACTGGGATCATCTAGGATGATCCTGACCCTTGAAGGGTTCAGTAGTGCTGATGACTGATTTTGATTGGTCTAGTTAGAATACTGTTTGGCTTACAATAATTCTTAAATTATTATGCAGTAAGATGCAGTTGTACTAAAGAGACGGTCTACAGAACAAAAGTTTTAACAGTTTTATCGTCTCTAACTGTGGAGGTGGACATCTGACTGTGTGTATAAATCATAGACATGCTGGAGATAAAATGTTTAAGTAGTATGTTATTAGTAGTATATTATTGTGTGTAAAATACAATAAATGCACTGATAGCAACTTAGTTGTTACACTGAAAGTAAGCTTTAATGAAAGTATAATGAATATAGTTAGAAATAAGTTTGCGTAGTTCATGACTAAATAGAAATAATATAATTTCACATTCTTCAAAGTACCATTTTTAAAAAAAAAGTATGTATACTTACTAAATTCCTACATAGCGAAACATGCAGATACATCGCTTCATTAAGTATAATTCATAATAACTGATAATAATAATAATAAAAATAATATTACTGATAAAATAATAATTCAAATCAGCAGGGCAGTGATAGGAGAATCAACACTGTGTTTAATTGAATTGCGTTGAGTATCCAATCAGGATCACAGAGTTCTGTAAACCCAGTTACATTTACATTTACGGCATTTAGTGGATGCTCTTATCCAGAGCGACTTACAAAAGTGCTTAGTGTTCAGTCAGAGTATGAATCTCTATCTAGTACAAACAGGTTTAAGTCCAAACTACTCTTATACTCAAACACTGCTATAAACAAGTTCCAGTGCTGATACCTAGAAAAAAGACTACAAAATACAAGATTAGACACAGAGCAATACCTAGCAAGACTGGAACACCTACAGAGAAGAGAATAGAGAATGTAGAGAAGACTACATACAGTATAAGAGTAATACTTAGCCAGTGCTCCTAGAAGATCAAGTGCAATTATGGTTTCTACCAATGCTTCAGTAGATCAGTGCTTATAAGAGTTTTACAAAGAGACGGTGGTCTTCAGTCTGTGTTTGAAGATGGTGAGAGAGTTCGCTGTTCGGACCGCCAGTGGAAGTTCGTTTCACCATCTGGTGCCAGGACAGAGAAGCATCATATCGCATATCTTCAATGAATTTTGAGAAATGGCAGGTCAACCTGAGCCGTACTTGAAGCTCGAAGGGCTCGAGGTGCAGATCGACTCAGTTACCTAGCAATTAAAACTAGTGTTACAGTAATAGCTTATTAATCCGACTTAGAGTTTACTCACTTAAGTGGATGGTGGATGCTTGGTTAGTCATCAAATTCTGAACAGAACTGATAAGAAAAGGATGAAAGATGTTACATGTAGGTTGGATCCGTCTACCTGGGTAAATGCTGTGGAAGTAACTACTTTTAATTTAAGTTCATGGTTTAAAAATATCTAACCATCCCAAAGCTAAACTGGACATGAAGGCCTAGTAGTGTCTACAGCGTTGGCTGACATGGATGTAGTTTGGATGTTCGGTATATTTGTGCCCCCTCAGTGAATTGATTCAGAATCTTCTAAACCTTCCGAGATGTGGAACATTGAGTCATCCTCCGACTTCATGATCCAGTTGTGGAAAACCAGACATAGAGGCAGGTGGAAATGCCAAGAACCATTAAGTAGCATTTTGTATAACAGTGCGAGGACCCCCGTACCCTGAGCTCTGCCTGTGAAAGTCAGAAAATGACAGATTCTGCTGAAGTGTGATGCGGTCCGTTCCTCGACTCATGCCTGGCAGTAACCTCACTGGGGAGCCGTGAGTCTGAGGAAAGACTACAGTAAGCAAACAAAGCATTTAGACAGACATAATATCACTGCAAATGTAATAATACAGTGTGTGCGCGTGAAGTGATAACAGTAATTGGTGATGGCAGTGATCTTGTATAAGAATAGTAAGTCTGTGTTCAGTCACTGTAGGAGGGCTTGCCATTTTTAGCTAGTGGGTAGTTATATAAATATAAATAAGCTATTATTAATAATTAATATTATCCGATGGTAATAAGCAAAGAGTGTTGTAATGCCATATAAGCAGAGTGAAAGGAGTTTATAGGCCGACAGAAAAAGCAGAGGTTGTTTTACTTATAGCTGAACTAGTACAGAAGGAGTAACAGTAATAAAAACCTACTTGCTGCGCTTTCGGCTGCTCTAAAGACTTTCCTAAAATATACAAAGGATTTTTTTTACTATTATGACTCTTATTAACTGCAAGCAGTTGTTGAACTCCGGATTATGTGCTGAGCCCTGCACTGATAAACATACGCTTATGCTTTCATTTGTATTATAAGCAAAGTGCAAAGCAAGTACGGGGGGTTCGGGACCCTTTCACTGTCCCTAAATCAAAATTCTGGGTGAGGGAAAGGGCGTAGGAGTGCTAATATAAATCAGATCAGAAAAAAAATCAAACCCTATCCCTTAAAATATGACCTATACCTCCACTGTAGGCAAGGTAGTAAATCACGGTATGTGTTGTGATGTAGAACAATATTTAATAATAAAAAATAAAAAAAATACGACATTAATTATTAGATAAATCCAATTAAAGCTCACTTCACAAACTAAATTAGATACTCCACATTTCATGGTACTGTTGTCAGAAAACGTATATATTATTATTTATTATATACATATATAACAAAAAAAATTCTTTGGAGGTATAATGCTGAAATGAAATCAGTGTATGTTCAAAACAATGTATGTTGAAGTTTCCTGACTAGACAACACTAACATTACAGCACCCTCTGGAACATGACACCTAATGATGGTGCCCTTTTATTCATTTATTTATTTATTTTATTTATTATATTATATTTTATTTTATATGTATGTAGTGTAGTAGCAGTCCGCCATTTGGGACGTGGTCAGAGAGTAATGTAACTTTACGTTTCAGAGTGCTTTCTGGCTAAAGTTAATATAAACGTTAGCTAACCCAAACCCTCCTAGCCTGTTACCATAACAACACATTCTACTAAAGCTGTTCTATTGCAGTATATATGGTCATCGTTGCTATTTGTTGCTCCATTAAAGGGTGTTTA
>CM038719.1:2874629-2997129 GCA_021613375.1 Megaleporinus macrocephalus
GGAATAATATGATGGTGTTTTCTTCAAGCGGGAGGATACAGGCCTTTAGCGGGTAGAGGAGGCTTGAAACAAGGCTATGGTGGAGCCCTGGGAGGCTATGGTAGGAGTGCCTGTTAATGCTACAAACGTCTTCATAAGTTTTATGTACATGTATTTTCATGCATGCAGTCATTTTTCATTCTTCCCTGAAAGTAAAAGACAGTATTTGTAAGAAGGCACCTTTCTGGCATACTGTGGTTGGTTTCTGTTGTAGGTGCTGGCCTTGGAGCAGGCCTTGGACTTGGCCTTGGGAATGGCCTGGGAATGGCCCTGGGGCAGCAGGCTGGAAAGCTTGGAGGACGAGGTGAGAGACTTCACAAGAAACATAATACTGTAGCAAAGGTGTCAGAAGTGTTCACATTCATTACTCAGGTGATAGTATAGATACGTTTAAAATACTTCTGTAGAAGTTGAAGTATCAACTGAAGCTTTTTACTCCAGTAAAAGTTAAAAAAGTACTGATTTCAGAACTACTTAAAGTATAAAAGTAATGTAAGTAAAAAATACCATGAAGGACAAAAGCTTAGGTCGCACCACAGGGGTCTATGGTGCACTAGCCCACCTCCCCAAAAACCCCATTCTTCTAAAAGTTATAATGACTATAATGTTATATTAAAATGTTAATATTGATAAATTTGGGATGCGCTAGGCTTCCTGTTTCAGCTCATATACGCCCATTAAACATGAATGTAGTTTAGTACAATGTAAATATATTAAATTAGCATATCTGTTACTACTGAACATTAACATGTGTTTCATGGAGCAGAAGATATGATGACTAGTCGTCTGTAAGTATTGTAATGAAGTCAAACTTCAAAGACATGTTATCAATAATCTTTAATGGAATGTAAATGTACATGAATGAAAACAAACCGAAATGAAATAGGAGTAACATGACTATGTTTAAAATGTAAAGAGTAGAAAGTACAGATAATGGAGTGTAAATGTAAGGAGTATAAAGTACTGATAATGGAGTGTAAATGTAAGGAGTAGAAAGTACTGATAATGGAGTGTAAATGTAAGGAGTAGAAAGTACTGATAATGGAGCGTAAATGTAAGGAGTAGAAAGTACTGATAATGGAGCGTAAATGTAAGGAGTAGAAAGTACTGATAATGGAGTGTAAATGTAAGGAGTAGAAAGTACTGATAATGGAGCGTAAATGTAAGGAGTAGAAAGTACTGATAATGGAGTGTAAATGTAAGGAGTAGAAAGTACTGATAATGGAGTATAAATGTAAGGAGTAGAAAGTACTGATAATGGAGCGTAAATGTAAGGAGTAGAAAGTACTGATAATGGAGTGTAAATGTAAGGAGTAGAAAGTACTGATAATGGAGTGTAAATGTAAGGAGTAGAAAGTACTGATAATGGAGCGTAAATGTAAGGAGTAGAAAGTACTGATAATGGAGCGTAAATGTAAGGAGTAGAAAGTACTGATAATGGAGTGTAAATGTAAGGAGTAGAAAGTACTGATAATGGAGTGTAAATGTAAGGAGTAGAAAGTACTGATAATGGAGTGTAAATGTAAGGAGTAGAAAGTACTGATAATGGAGTGTAAATGTAAGGAGTAGTAGTAAAAAGTCAGCTGATAAATAATTACTCCAGTAAAGAATATATAATTAAAATCTCTAGTAAGTATTTGTACTTGACACCTCTGTACTGTAGTATGTACTGCAATTGTGTGATCAGTGTTAAGGATTTATTTCTATTATTAAATGAATTAATTCAGTGTCTGTTGTTTTCAGGGTACACTAATGGCTATGGGCTGCAGCCAGGTAAGCATGTCCTCTATGGGTTTTGAGTTATGGAGTTATGAGAATGTGTGTATACTTCAGCTGTGCCTTATTTTGTGCTTCACTGTGTTCAGTATGTGTCTCATTGTCACATCACGTGAGTCTGAACTAATCCAGAACCAGCTTGCTACTATAGTAACATTTCACAGGCTGTGATATATGCTCTTCACTGGCTATGATTAAACGTCACTGGGTTGATTTAGATGGTTGGGTGTAACCGTGTGTGTGTGCGTGTGTGCACGTAAGAGATGGAGCAGCATTCGCACTAACCTTGGCCCTGTCTTGTTGCTAGGTTACGGTGCTGGTGGATACCCTGGTGCTGGACGTGGTAAGTTAGTTCACACTCAGCAAGACTTTTTTTTTTTCATCCCGTTGGTCCTTGAGATTAACGACTGACCAATAACGTTTTTTTTCTCGTCGTGCTATTTATCATCTGTCATTTTTGCACACACACTATTCAACTTTGTTAGTGTTTCCATTACAGGTGATGCTGTTTGCCATCGTTAAATGAGACATGGTATCTTGAAAACTGGTTTATTTATCTACTGTAGTTTAAGTTTCAAGTTTATTTGTCATTTGCACATCATGTCAGGACATAACATGCATTGAAATGTTTGGGGTGAGGCTCAGATAAAACTCTACAGCAGGGCAGCATTATATATAATAGTAAAAACAGTGAAAACATACAATAAATAGACAATAATGAAGTAAAAAATAAGCTAGAATATATACATTTGGTAATAACTGAAATATATAAAGGACTATACAAAACATACACAAGATATATACATAAGATGTACAGGAGGACATATGTAGAAACTTTTACGTAGGCAGGTTATCTAAGAAGATATATCTATTTAAAATGCCTTAGTGATATTGTCCATAGCAGCGATATTAGAATAATAGTATAATATAATATAATATAGCTGTGGTCGAGTGAACGGTATTGGGGTCTTTCAGCCTCACAGTTTGTTCAGAAGCCTGACAGCGTGTGGGTAGAAGCTGTTCAGTAGCCGGGTTGTTCTGGCCTGGCCTGTATAGCCTCCTGGCCATGTTGTAAGAGCCAGTGAAGGGTTAATTCATTGGTAGTTATAATTTATCTAATAAGGTTAAAATACTGTAGAGATAATTTAGATTTAGTAAGAATTTGTCATGTCCACCGTGGACTTCTCTCCTCCTCGCCAGCAGAGGGACCCCTCACCCGAATACTAGCTTCTTCTATCACCTGTCTCTCGTTAGTAAACCCTCTGTTGGCGTATTTAATAGGGGTGTAAGAAAATATAAAAAATATCGAATATCGGGGTTTTATTTTTCGTAATACTCATCAATTCCCCAAAAAGTATCGATACACAGATTCCTGGCAGACAGTGAATCATTGTGTTGTGTTTAAACCTCTGATCACTAGATGTCAGTGTTGTGATCCGTTTTCAGCTCCACTCCCAAAAAACAATGCTATTGTAAGTATTGGCAAACCTGTTTGTGTAGTGGTGTGATGTAGCGCAATATATTGAATCGTTGTAGTATTTAAGCCAGTTTCGTTTATTTGGACTATGTGTTGCCCCTTGGTATATGTGTTCACCTCAGTGAGTTCTCATTGTACTCCTGTTAAACTGCTCCCCCTCTGTTCAGTTGCTGGAATAAATCTTGTACTTGACTCCTCACGCGTGTGAGGCTGGTCGTAATAGATTTCATAATTGTTGTATTTTCTAAAAGGCAGAAATTAGTATTGTATACATTTTGAAGAACTTTTCTGTATGTCTGACTTCCATCAGTAAACTGTTTTACTTTTTTCACTGCCTACACGTTAAGGCAGACGGCAGTGAGAGACATTAGAAGCAACACTGTTGTTTGACTGAGCCATGAGTCCAGTGTAATATCTACCTTTGTGTTTTATAAGCAAAGGAGTCAGAAGTATTCTCATTCATTACTCAGGTAGAAGTATAGATACTAGGGTTTAACAATACTTCTGTAGAAGTTGAAGTATGAACTGAAGCTTTTTACTTCAGTAAAAGTGTAGAAGTACTGATTTCAGAAGTACTTAAAGTATAAAAGTAATGTAAGGAGAAAAATGCCATTAAGAATAAAAGCTCTAAATTATTATGAAAAGTATATATATATATATATATATATATATATATATATATATATATATATACATTTCATAATAATTTGGATCAGGCACACCAATTCTAATAATTAGTTATCAATATTATTATGATTATCAACAGATTCTAAGCATATGATCAAGATCATGTTGTCCTTACTCTCTCACCTGAACCGGCCTCTTTAATGACCAACAATGTGACTCCTTCTGGGAGTGCAGTGCTGTTCCCTGGACCTGTGGAGGCTATGATCTCAGCACCTGTGTATGGGACAGTTCCCTCAGGACAGGTCTCCTTTGTCTCTCGTCTCATATCTGTGATGTTGGTTTGGACATAAAGAGTCTCTTCTAGCGTAACCTCCCCCTCGGCGCAGTCTTACCGTGTGCCTGCTTTTCACACCTCTCAGTCCGGTTTACATCAAAGTGTTTGATGGAGCCGACGCTGATCTCTCGCTTTTGTGTGCAGGTGTGTGAAAAACAGGCTCCCTAATGTTTGCGGGTCTTTCTTGTTGTGAATAATGGATCTTATAATAATGTGCATTTGCATTTTGGTTCATGTGCATGTTTTTGATCGTCCTCTGTTTTGGAGAGCAGACGGCATTCTTTAACAAACACCAGCAGACCCAGACCGGGTTATTTCCCAGTTCTTTCATTTCACTGGTGGTGTTGTTGGTGTTGGTTGGCACTCTGGTTTCTGCCTCTCTGCTGCTTATTATAATGTAAAAATTAAAAACAAAGGCAAGTTACATTTTAAAGTTATTTCGAACCATCAATCAACCATCAAAAATTTGTGACTGGAAAGACACCAACAAATATTAGTTCACAAAGCTTAGCTTACAAATGTATTAAGACATTTTATTATATATATATATATATATATATATATATATATATATATATATATATATATATATATATCATTTTATTTTATATTAATTATAATAATATAATATAATAAACTAAAATATAATAAAATATAATATAACAGTTTAGATCAGACACACCCATTATAATAATCAGTTATCAATATTATTATGATTATCAACAGATTCTGAGCATATGGTCAAGATCATGTTGGCCTTACTCTCTCACCTGAACCTGCCTCACACACACACACACACACACACACACACACACACACACACACATACACACATATACACACACATTTGTTTTACTATATTAGTGAGGTCATCCATAGGTTTCTATTTATCTTTGTTGTCCTATAACTAAATAATATTACACCTACATCTAAGCCTAACCCTAACCTTAACCTCAGTATCCAAAAGACAAATTATCTTCTCTTTTAGATTTTTTTTTGGAGAAAATTAAGTGCTAAAGTGAGGACCAGCAAAATGTCCTCAATTTAAAAATCAGACTGTATTATACTAGTGAGGACATGTGGTCCTCACAACTATACCTCTACAAGAACGCACACATACACACACACACACACACACAGTTATGATGTTAAAGTAATTGGTCTAATAATATACTCTCTATGGTTTTAACATTTCCAGCTTATCAGAGACAAATTAACGTTAAAAGAAACGCTAAAAACCCGTTTTTATCCTACTGTAATCTTTAGGGGTGCTGGGGTCTAAACTAGGGCTAGGTATGTGGTTTGAGGCAAGTGTCTCATATCTTGTCTGTCAGTTTCTATCATCAGCCAGACGCATATTCTAGTTGCTGTTTTTAATTGAACCTGTAATAAAGCACTCTGCTGCGATTGGTAAATTCGTTTAGTTGCTATATTACTCTCAGGTTTGACCGATGTCCACAATGCGTTCTTACATTCGACCTCCTTGTGGTTGGCTGTGTCTTTTTGATTGGCTGCTTTTGTGTGGTCACCTTTCAGGACCTTGATATTCTTTGATATTGCTTGTCAGCTTTTTGTGGTGAGACCTCCCAGGATAGACTCGATGACCTGAAATGGCCTTGAAAATGGTTTGATCGTTTGAGTGAAGGTTCCTGAGGAAGGAGGAAGGCTTGACAAATTAAAATGAACTTCAAAGCTGTAGATCCACTCAGTGCTTGGTGTCCTGTAACAGGAAGGTATTAGGTAATAGGTTGGTTCTGTTATACTAATAATGATAAAGTCTTGGATGGTCTTATGGGCCTTATGTGTGGATTTGTCTCAGTCAAGTGAAGGTAGTGATGGTAGTGGGGCTCCACACTGCTTAGAAAGCCTGACTAACTACAGGCCCACTTCATCTGAATAGTGAGACTTCCATCTGTTTCACAAGCTCATGTTTGGGATGCTTCAGAAATTGGTAGGAAAGCTAATAGTCGTCAAACCTCAAAAGAAGCAAAGACTTAGTTCATGATGGAACATTTAGGACTCGTACTTTCGAATGACGACAGCTTCCATTGGCTGGAGAGGCCAGTTCATGAGTTTGTATCTTCTTTGAATCAGTAAGGCATGTTTGTTTTTCACAGCTAATATAATATGTTTTGTGAGTTTGCACCATCATCTAATGTATGTGTCATGTTCTTGTTCAGTTTTGAGTTAAATCTCACTGACAACACATTAAGTAATAATTGCTAATGATTAAGATGCCACTGCAGTTTATTCATGTCACAGTAATCATCCCTGAATGTTTACATGCATTGTGTGTGTGTGATTGCATGGTTGTTCATCTTTGACAAGACATATAGGGTCTGTCTCAAACCCTAGTGAGTGTCTAAGTAGGCTGTCTAGGTAGCAGCTGTGTAAGTAGCAGCGTTCTCTCCTCATAAAACAGATTACTGAGACGCTCTAGTTAGAGAGAGACTGCGTTGCGGCTTGTTCCCGCCCACTGCAGCACGACACCGGTGGTTTAGCTCATTGCTAAGCTACCGGCCAGCATCCAAAACAATAGCCCGAGGCTTAAAAATCTAATGTCTCGATTATAAAAGTGTAAATGGTGAAGGACTCGTTACAGAGTTGATAATAAAATACAGTTTTGTGTGATTATATGACCAGAAACACATTAAAACTCCAGAGAGAATCAGAGAGAAACTAAAATAACATTTTAAAACCACTTCACTGCTCCTAGATTAGCCTGCGGTGCATCATGGGATTGTCTTAGCGGCTGAGGAAGCGTTCAATGCTTCCTTAAAATCAGGTCTAAATAAGGTTCCTCAGTAGACAGCATGTTTAAGGTATGTAAGTATTGGGACAGTCTACATGTCGGGAGCGCATACTATGATGTAAAATGCTGCCTATGTAGGAGCTCAGTAGGATTTGAGACACACCCTAAATTTCTTGTTGGTTGATTTATATGCATCTGTAGGTGATGGGCTTGGAGGACTGCCAGTTTCACAGGGAGAAAAGGGCAATGGTAAAATAACTCATCTTTGCATTTCATCACTATCTAAGGAAAACCAAGTCTCTCCGAAATGATAACTTTACAGCAGAGGACGAATCCCGTATTCCTTTCTACGTACGTTAATGGAAAGGTTTTTTGTTTTTCAAAGCACTTTTGGGGTTTTTCTATTAGTCCAATCATCATAAACTGTTGAAACAATAGTAGAGTTGAGTTTCTGCAGAAAATGGGGACACTTGGTTTTCTTTGGGCAGCAATGATTTATTTGTGAGACCCAGCGTTCAATTGCAAATGCAGTTTTGTTTCTTAGTAGGAAATAATAAGATGTCGTACTACTGTGGCTTCATTCTGTAACCAGTGTTGTGATCTTTAGGATATGCTCCAACTCCAGGAGTACCGAATGGACAGGCTGGTCCAAGCAATGGTAACTCTCCAGTGTCTGTATGTCTTATGTCACAATGTGTAGATGCATGCAGTGGTGCTTCATTGACTAGAGAGACGTTTGTTCTGTAGGATGTATTTGAGGTGTTGGTGTGTGCAGGATAAGTTAAAATTAAATTAAATTAAAGGTGCAGTATATGATTCTGGGGAATGGTTGTTGGTATTTAAACTCAAAACGGCAAAACTAATACACCCCTCCCTTCATTGCTCCCTCAGGCCCCAAAGTCATGGACATGACTTTTCAATGGTAACGACACTGGGCTTGTGTTTTTAGCCCTTTGTGGCTGTAAAACCCTTCGTCCATAGTAGAGAAATATACCTTAATATAATGTTAGAGCAAAACACAGCATAGCAAGTAGCGTAATTAACGTTTGTTTGTTGTGAGTTAGCAGACCGTCGCTAAAATTGCTCTGAAAATGCTAACCAGTTGCCTTCATAACCATTAGTAACTGGGACAAAACAGCCTGACCTACTGGTTAAGATAATGTTCCCCAACACAGCCAGAACAGCTTCCTTATCCCTCTTCATGCCCCTCACCTTCCAAGAAGCTTGAAGTACTGTTTCTTTTGAACCTTCTGTTTCTCCACCTTGAATAGTCTAGTGCCTCAGTCTGCCTGCTTAACTTCTTGTTCACACTTTCTGGTTCCACCTTAACTGGTGCAGGAGTTGCATTAAGCAACCCGAATGTAAATAGCATTTAAGGTGGAACAGGAAAATTTGAACAAGAAGCTGGCCAATAGGAAGTGACTCCAGCTTCTTGGAATACTCTTAGAAACTCTCTCTAGATCCCCCGCTTTGGCCATCTCTCCTCCTTGACAATGTGTGGAGTTCAGCACGTAACCCCTCCCCTCCCCCCTGCCCTGTGCACGAACACAAACCTTCCCCCTTGTTACTGATTGGCTGGAAGATATAATATAATGAAATAATGCCCAAGCCCCTTTGTTTAAGTCCCCCTTACAGATCCAGAGCGTCAGTGGACCGTCAGGAGGTGTTGGCAAAAGTTTATTGGATTAAAATTATGTACCGTGCCTTTAATGTATATAAGGAAAATATTCATGCTAGCTCGTACCCAGTATCTGTTGTCTTGGTGTATAGGTTACGGCCCAGCACCAGTGGTACCCAGTGGACAGGGAGGTAAAACCAGTGCTCTTCAGTCTCCCTTCACTAGTTATTGTTATAAAATGTATTTTTTTTGTTCTTATACAACTTGGTGTTGTGATCTCCATCAGGCTATGGCTCTGGAGCAGGAATAATGAATGGGAAGGGAGCTAAAGCTAACGGTAAACCTCCATGTGTGTGCCCTACAGTTGACTTTTGTGCCATTGCATTTAAATTCACGATCATGTTTATAATTACTGTGGTTCTTACTGCCGGCTGTGTGAAGCGGTGGCGTTGTATAGTTAACTAATGATGTGGTCTGTAGGCTACAGCCCAAGGGCAGGAGTGTCTAATGGAGCTGGAGTTATAAGCAACGGTAAAGCACCACAGCCAAATCCATACTTGTCAATTAAACCTCATGTTTCCGCTGAGTCTGCACTAAAGCATGATCAATATAGCAGCGTGTATTGAGCAGTAGTAGGAGAACTTGAAGCAAGGCCGAACTTCAATAATGCTGTCATTGCATCTTGCTGCCTTTGTCTGTAGTATAGATGATGTTCTGGTATGTTGTAGAAGAATGCATCACTTTGCCGCTAGACCTGAAGAAAATTATCTTTTTGAAGTGGCTAGTCATACGTGCTGTGCTTTGTAGGTTATGGACCAGGGCCAGTAGGAGTCAATGGACAAGGTGGTAAAGGTAAAAGTCTGTAAAGTTGTTTCTGGAAATCTGTATGCAACTGTGTCCCAACACTGGTCCAAAAAGTGTGTTACAAATTATATATGTTTTTTTTTATGTTTGTGTAGTGTTGAGTTAGTTAACGGGGACCTATTATTCATTTTCAGTGCATTTTGGGATCTATTACAATAGATTTACGTACTCACATTTTCCCAAAACTGTATTTTCTCATACTTTACATCTGTATTAACTATAGTTGGAAAGATCGATCGGCTATGTATCGGTATCAGCTGATCAAAATATATGATTGGTGATCGGCCGCTATTTAGCCAATCCTGAGAGCCGATCGATGGCGTTAAACAAGTGAGCTTAATTTCTGTATTTCCAGCTAGCGTTTCGCTGAAACCCACTCCGGTCAGCTCTCTGCAATTCCTATCTGAACCACTAGGTGGAAACACACACACTTTCATTTTCGGCAAACTGACTAAAGCAGCGGCCTCATCTTTGTTAAAAATATTATGTTGTTTCACATGAGCTCGTTAAAAATGATAATAAACCAGTTTAGATCATGATTCATGACTTGCTTGCGCTAATAGCTACACATAGCCCTGCCGTGACATATAGCCCCGCCCCGATTGGTATCGGCTATCGGCTGATCGCTCTGATAGTTCATCTGCGAACGGAATCGGCCTCAAAAACGTAGATCGGTCCATCTCTAGTATTAACCCTCGTTGTCTGAAACGCTCGGTTAGATCTCCTGCATCTTTAAGCCCCGCCTCCCCTTGAATCCGACATGTTAGTCAGCTCACTCATTTTGTTCTGATTGGTCAACCAGAAGAACAGCACCCTGCTGCAAGTCCTGCCCCCCACACACAGCTGTGGCTCTTCTTATAATAGGACCGTATCAGTTTGAGCCAGAGTCCGATCCTGAAAGTCCGGTGGAGCAGGTTGGGAGCTCCACCTTCACAAGCTAGACTGGAGCAGGATGTTTCAGAGCGGTCCGTGTTTACTGCTTTAGCTCTCTGTGTGTTGTGAGAGGGAGTGCTGAGCTTGCCAGGAGGAAGGCAATAAGGATTATGTTAGGAGATGATGTCACCTTGTAACAGAGAAAAGGGCGTACCATGCAGGCGTGGTACGAAGCAAGAAGCAGCAGTTGGAGAGTACAGCGAGTCAGGAAATAAAGCGAGTTGGAGAGTAAAGCGAGTCAGAGAATAAAGCAAGTCGGAGACAAAAGCAAGTTGGAGAGTAATGCGAGTCAGAGAATAAAGCGAGTCAGAGAAAGAATAAGGTGCTGTAATAAAGAGAAGTGGAGGAGAAAAGCAACTGTTGAGGCAGGAATGGAGAGTCAGAGAGTAAAGTGAGTCAGAGAAAGAATAAGGTGCTGTAATAAAGAGAAGTGGAGGTGAAGAGCGACTGTTGAGGCAGGAATGGAGAGTCAGAGAGTAAAGCGAGTCAGAGAAAGAATAAGGTGCTGTAATAAAGAGAAGTGGAGGTGAAGAGCGACTGTTGAGGCAGGAATGGAGAGTCAGAGAGTAAAGCGAGTCAGAGAAAGAATAAGGTGCTGTAATAAAGAGAAGTGGAGGTAAAGAGGAACTGTAGAGGCAGGAATGGAGAGTCAGAGAGTAAAGCGAGTCAGAGAAAGAATAAGGTGCTGTAATAAAGAGAAATGGAGGCAGAGAATCACTGTTGAGGCAGGAGTGGAGAGGCGTATATGTTTATTCTTCACAGGCGGCTCCAAACCAACAAGATATGAAACTAAGTTAACGAGAAGACGCTGCTTTATTTACTGCCTCTAAAAATAAACACTTAAAGATTCTCTTTTTTAATGTAGCTCTTGTTTTTATTAAAGTTTTTATTAAAGTAGTTTATAAATAATTAATTCAGTTCAGTATTTAAACAGTAAATATACTGAAATATACTGAACGGTATGTGTGGTGTGTTGGTGTTTCAGTAGTTGATGGTATAAGATGCTGATACTAGATACTTCAGTAAACAGGATACACCACTGAATCAGAACACACGTTAGAGAGGATGATGGTCCGGACCTTGTCCTGAGGAAATTTCCTCTAACTGGACCGTACTGACTCTAATTAAACACTCCTGCTCTAAAGGAAAGAGAAAACCTGGAAAAGCATAATAGATCCCCTGTAACTCTCACTGATCGTTTAAGTTTAGTACCGTACCATAAATATGTAAACTGTAAGCAGTGCTCATAAGTTTGGTATGTAGAAGGAGATCTCAACATGAGGACAGTGTGGCCGTACAGCGTGTGGTCTGCGTGTTTCTGAACTGACTGTTGATCTGTGTGGTGTAGGAGGAGCCATGCTCCAGAGAAAGGCCGCCAAACCGTCCAAAGCTGGTAACGTTCTTGTCTAAAGTGTGTCACAGGCTGCATGGTCACGTGCATGTCGGCCACAGGGTGGTATTTTAACATCCTAAATCGGACTGGTCTGATCAGCTGTACGTCTGATGAAGGATTTAGGTCTGTAAAAATCCACCGTTCACTATGGATCCACCTCTGCTTCACCGTGATCTGGCCACACACCCCATGTAAACTTTTCTTATTCAAGATGTTTACACCCTCCCTCCACCACTTTCTTCTTTTTCCACCTGTTTCCAGTCAATGTGACGCTGAACACTGATGTGCTTGAAACCTTGCAGTTCACGTTTCTTCATCACTGCTAAATCGTTTCGGCTGATGTGCACTCAGTATGTACGGTTTGTCATGTGTGTTGTGGCTTCACAGATTCTTCTGTCCCACTGTGTAATCATGTTGGTGATGTTTGTGTAAGGTGTAGGTGATAAAATCACAAAATACAGTTTGAGCAGTAGAGTGCATTTTATGATGTATAGTTCATTAAATAGTTGATTGAACTAATCAGTAGTGTAGGGTAGTTAAGGTTAGGGGTAGGTGTAGAGTAGGTTACGTGTAGTGTAGTTAAGGTTCGGGGTAGGTGTAGAGTATGTTACGTGTAGGGTAGTTAAGGTTCGGGGTAGGTGTAGAGTAGGTTATGTGTAGGGTAGTTAAGGTTCGGGGTAGGTGGAGAGTAGGTTATGTGTAGGGTAGTTAAGGTTCGGGGTAGGTGTAGAGTAGGTTACGTGTAGTGTAGTTAACGTTAGGGGGTAGGTGTAGAGTATGTTACGTGTAGGGTAGTTAAGGTTCGGGGTAGGTGTAGAGTAGGTTATGTGTAGGGTAGTTAAGGTTCGGGGTAGGTGTAGAGTAGGTTATGTGTAGGGTAGTTAAGGTTCGGGGTAGGTGGAGAGTAGGTTATGTGTAGGGTGGTTAAGGTTAGGAGTAGTTGTAGAGTAGGTTATGTGTGGGAAAGTTAAGGTTAGGGGTAGGTGTAGAGTAGATTGTTTATAGCGTAGTTAAGGTTCGGGGTAGGTGTAGGGCAGGTTATGTATAGGGTAGTTAAAGTTAGGGGTAGGTGTAGAGTAGAAAGTGTATAGCGTAATTAAGGTTAGGGGTAGGTGTGGGGTAGTTAAGGGTGGTGGAGGGTAGATACTTTGTAGGGTAGTTAAGGTTGGGGTGGGTTATGTGTAAGGTAGTTAAGGTTGAGGGGGTTATGTGTGGGGTAGTTGGGGGTAGGTGTGGGTAGTTAAGGTTGGGGAGGATTATGTGTAGGGTAGTTAAGTTTGGGGAGGGTTATGTGTTGGGTTGTTAAGGTTGAGGAGGGTTATGTGTAGGATAGTTAAGGTTAGGGAGGGTTATGTGTAGGGTAGTTAAGGTTAGGGGTTGGTGTGGGTAGTTAAGTTTGAGGAGGGTTATGTGTAGGGTAGTTGGGGGTAGGTGTAGGGTAGTTAGGGTTAGGGGTTGGTGTGGGTAGTTAAGGTTGAGGAGGGTTATGTGTAGGGTAGTTTGGGGTAGGTGTAGGGTAGTTAGGGTTAGGGGTTGGTGTGGGTAGTTAAGGTTGGGGAGGGTTATGTGTAGGATAGTTAAGGTTAGGGAGGGTTATGTGTAGGGTAGTTAAGGTTAGGGAGAGTTATGTGTAGGATAGTTAAGGTTAGGGAGAGTTATGTGTAGGGTAGTTAAGGTTAGGGGTTGGTGTGGGTAGTTAAGGTTGAGGAGGGTTATGTGTAGGGTAGTTGGGGTAGGTGTAGGGTAGTTAAGGTTAGGGGTTGGTGTGGGTAGTTAAGGTTAGGGAGGGTTATGTGTAGGGTAGTTAAGGTTGGGGAGGGTTATGTGTAGGGTAGTTAAGGTTGAGGAGGGTTATGTGTAGGATAGTTAAGGTTAGGGAGGGTTATGTGTAGGGTAGTTAAGGTTAGGGGTTGTTGTGGGTAGTTAAGGTTGAGGAGGGTTATGTGTAGGGTAGTTGGGGTACGTGTAGGGTAGTTAGGGGTTGATGTGGGTAGTTAAGGTTAGGGAGGGTTATGTGTAGGGTATTTAAGGTTAGGGGTTGGTGTGGGTAGTTAAGGTTGGGGAGGGTTATGTGTAGGGTAGTTAAGGTTAGGGGTTGGTGTGGGTACTTAAGGTTAGGGAGGGTTATGTGTAGGGTAGTTAAGGTTGGGGAGGGTTATGTGTAGGGTAGTTAAGGTTGAGGAGGGTTATGTGTAGGATAGTTAAGGTTAGGGAGGGTTATGTGTAGGGTAGTTAAGGTTAGGGGTTGGTGTGGGTAGTTAAGGTTGAGGAGGGTTATGTGTAGGGTAGTTGGGGTACGTGTAGGGTAGTTAGGGGTTGGTGTGGGTAGTTAAGGTTGGGGAGGGTTATGTGTAGGGTAGTTGGGGGTAGGTGTAGGGTAGTTAGGGTTAGGGAGGGTTATGTGTAGGGTAGTTAAGGTTAGGGAGAGTTATGTGTAGGGTAGTTAAGGTTAGGGGTAGGTGTAGGGTAGTTAAGGTTGAGGAGGGTTATGTGTAGGATAGTTAAGGTTAGGGAGGGTTATGTGTAGGGTAGTTAAGGTTAGGGGTTGTTGTGGGTAGTTAAGGTTGAGGAGGGTTATGTGTAGGGTAGTTGGGGTACGTGTAGGGTAGTTAGGGGTTGATGTGGGTAGTTAAGGTTAGGGAGGGTTATGTGTAGGGTATTTAAGGTTAGGGGTTGGTGTGGGTAGTTAAGGTTGGGGAGGGTTATGTGTAGGGTAGTTAAGGTTAGGGGTTGGTGTGGGTACTTAAGGTTAGGGAGGGTTATGTGTAGGGTAGTTAAGGTTGGGGAGGGTTATGTGTAGGGTAGTTAAGGTTGAGGAGGGTTATGTGTAGGATAGTTAAGGTTAGGGAGGGTTATGTGTAGGGTAGTTAAGGTTAGGGGTTGGTGTGGGTAGTTAAGGTTGAGGAGGGTTATGTGTAGGGTAGTTGGGGTACGTGTAGGGTAGTTAGGGGTTGGTGTGGGTAGTTAAGGTTGGGGAGGGTTATGTGTAGGGTAGTTGGGGGTAGGTGTAGGGTAGTTAGGGTTAGGGAGGGTTATGTGTAGGGTAGTTAAGGTTAGGGAGAGTTATGTGTAGGGTAGTTAAGGTTAGGGGTTGGTGTGGGTAGTTAAGGTTGAAGAGGGTTATGTGTAGGGTAGTTGGGGTAGGTGTAGGGTAGTTAGGGTTAGGGGTTGGTGTGGGTAGTTAAGGTTGGGGAGGGTTATGTGTAGGGTAGTTGGGGGTAGGTGTAGGGTAGTTAGGGTTAGGGGTTGGTGTGGGTAGTTAAGGTTGGGGAGGGTTATGTGTAGGGTAGTTGGGGGTAGGTGTAGGGTAGTTAAGGTTAGGGGTTGGTGTGGGTAGTTAAGGTTGAGGAGGGTTATGTGTAGGATAGTTAAGGTTAGGGAGAGTTATGTGTAGGGTAGTTAAGGTTAGGGGTTGGTGTGGGTAGTTAAGGTTGAAGAGGGTTATGTGTAGGGTAGTTGGGGTAGGTGTAGGGTAGTTAGGGTTAGGGGTTGGTGTGGGTAGTTAAGGTTGGGGAGGGTTATGTGTAGGGTAGTTAAGGTTAGGGTTGTGCTGTAAACTGTCCTCTGTGATTATTAACTACACTGTCTGATGGTTGTTGTGCTTCACAGCCTCTCCTGACAGATCACTCCACATTTCAAGGCGTGTGACTTTGTTCCTGAGCTACAATCTCAGTGTATTTTAAAGAATGTGTGATTGTTCTTGATAGGGTACAGCCTTGGCGCAAGCAGCTATCCTGGAGCCGGACTAGCTAACGGCTATGGAGCGGGTATGAAACATTTCTCCGTAGAGATCATTTGCACTCCCTGATAGTCCAATTAATACATTTATTTTTTTATCAGATTACCTTTGATGTGTCCTGAATTTACAGAGAGATGCTGAAATAATGAAAGGTTTCTTCTGATTCAGGTCTTGGTGCAGGTGGATATCCAGCTGGTAGAGTAGGCAAACAGACTGGTAAGGCCCTTATTGTATTATTTTACCTCAGCTTGCAGCAGCAAGGCTACTCCACTGTTTGCTGACTTTTTCTCTTTGTGCTCTTCTTTGATCTTTTCCTATTTCCTGTTTATTTGCCATATAAATTGCGGATGATGCCTGTACTACTTACAGTACTATGCAGAAGTCAGTCAGTTCAGGAGATCAATCCAGTGACCTTTGGGTCAGAAGGCTGGTTTCTGACCTTGAGCCCACAGCTACCCAGCAGTAACTGCAGCTGGTAACTGTTCAGTCCGGCACATTTTGGGAACGTTAGGAATTTTGATGCTGGAGTGCAGTGTTTTCCTTCCACTTCTCATTTAAACCAAAAACTCTAGTTTGGTCTCCTCGATCCAGCAAACATTTTACCAGTAGCCTCTTCTGGCTTGTCCATGTGATCTCCAGCAAACTGCAGATGGGCAGCAGTTTCTCCCTACAGCCCTGCCATGCAGGTTGTTCAGATGTTGGGACTCATGAACATTAGCCATTGTGAGAGAGACCTGTAGCTGCTTAGACGTTCTGCTGGGTATCCTGGGCTGTTTGTATGCAGTCTGACTGACTGTGGAGTCCAAAGTCTTTAGAGATGGTTTTGTAACCCTTTCCAGCTTGATGAACATTAACAACCCATTATCTGAGGTTCCTTGTCAGTGCCGTGATACACTTCCACAGACTTTGACAGATTCTTAAAATATAACAGGGCCAGTCACTGGCTACCTTTACATGCAGCCTGGTAATCTGTTAATAATCTGACTAACAGCTCAATCGGAATAGAATACGTCCAGGTATACACCTTAATCTGAATAGACTAAACTGATTGAGGTAATTCCGATTACAATTTCTATCTGATTGAAGGAGGTGGATAATCCCGTAAATAATCTGTTTAATAGAAGAATAATAGTCGTGTAAACACCTGTATCTGATTACATTCCCAATCAGAAAGCTTAAATACACGCATGTGCTGTAGCGTCATAAAGGGACGTTTCGTCATGGCGGGAGGTAGAGACTGGTCTTAAAGAGACAAAGTTCATGAGTCAAACCTTAAAAGATTTAAACAGTTATCAGGATGGACGGCTGTACAGCAGGAACGAGCTGTTCAGACGAGTATATGAGCAAATGAACGACGGTGGGTTACACGAACTGTAGAGTAAATTAAAAACAGGAAGTTTCTCAGATCAGAGTATTAAAAAGCTAAAAAGCAGAACTGAAATTCGTTCCTCCTGTTTTACTAAATTCTGGATGAAGGTGCGGGAGATCGACTCCTCGCTAACACGGATGTAAACGATGTTGCAGGACGTGACGTCTTCCTCTCGACTCTTCTTTAATAAGTATGTGTGAAATATGTTTTTCTGAGTCTGCATCATTTTAACGTAGTTAAAAACACGAGCGTGCTAACTGAACACTCAGGTATCATACCTCTACTGCTCGCACTCTGACTGACCTCACCTCATGCTCGTTGTCATGGTAACATTTACACCAAGACATACTCTACGCATGCGTGTAATTTTAGATCTGATTACTTGTCGTGTGCTTGTAAACAGAGATTTTCATCAAATTGTTGAGTAGAGTGAGCATATAAACACCTCAGTCTTAATCTAGAATCGGAATTCATTCAATCGGATTGGAGAAAATCATGTAAACATAGCCACTGACTGTCATCCCATTGGCTGAAAACTCCTGAATCTAATAGTCCTAGAGGAGGTTCACATACGTTTACCCTCACAGAATAATAAATCACTATGACTTTTGCCTCATGTGTTTAACTGGCTTCTCTTTATCTCGTCACAAATCTGATTACGGTTTAGATTGTATTGATCGTATTGAAATATAGAAAACATTCAAGCACCGTTGTATATAATATCAGTCATAAATACAGTAAAAGCTGATGTGTGTTAATGTGTTGGTTAGAAGGTAAAAGCTGAAGGAACTAAAGTTTGCTTTCTTCATGGTACACCTGTCACTCCAGCTGTTGCAGACCTGCCAATCTTTACACATTTAGCGTAGCAGCTACGCATTTAGACATCAAACTACGCTGCCACGATTTGTCACTTTAAAATACGAGAAAAGCCATTGACAGTGTTCAGTTCAGCTGTCTGGGAATTTGTGCGCTAGGCAACTCGTCTATAGGTGCAACCGCATTGGGCAGCAATCACGAGTGTAAATGTGGAGCTCGTGAGCACAGAAAGTCCTGCATGTGTATTTCTCATCATTTCGCGCTCAAAACGCCTTTTTTCACTCTCGATTGGATTGTTTTTCTCGCGCGCCATGTGAATCTTTTGTGCTCAAGTGAATTTCTTTGTACTCGACTGTTGGATTGGGGTGGTTTTGTTTTTTTATGAGCATGTATTTACTGATTCCTGTTGCCCACTTTCCTGTTCCCCCATCAGCTTTAAACTCTAATTAAGCTGCCTGACGCCAAAACACAGTAAAACTAGCTGCACGTGAACTGTGGGTGCGCAGCTGCTATGTACTTGTTTGTAAGAGTCATTACACATGCAGACCTGAGAATAAGCCTTTAGTTCACAAGTAAAATTCACGGCTTTATAAAACAGCAATTTCTAATAGGTAGTCCATAAAGTCAACAGATATCAGTTCAGAGTCTAGAACACTGTGTACACATGAATTCTGAAGAGATTCTACTGAACAGTTTTTAGGTAAATGGCATCCAAAATCACCACCATGTTTAAGTGTATTTTAGTGATGATTGTAATTTAACACATTAAATGGTATTAGATGTTCATAATAACAGATATCAGTCCAGGGTTTATTCAGGCAATAGTTAAATTTAATATTAATCACAAAATGTTTTTTTTTTTTTTTGCCAATGGTTAATGCAACAAATACTGTTTTTGAAAGTCTGTCAGAATGTTCCAGAGTGACTGGGCATAATTGAGATATCGCAATGAAATATTCTCTGTACATTGACTGCAGGATTATTGTAATCAACTAATGTACGTTTCCTCTGTGATTAGGTATCAGGATTATTTATGCTGCAGTGATTTGTAATTTAGAGTGGTATTATTGTGTTGTCCTGAAAGAACAGTTAATATCTTCTAGAAAGTAGAGCTTCATTGTTATTTATAATGTCCAGTATATCTAAGACACATAATATTCCATAGACTAATACAATTTTCCAGTATGTTTAAGTTTAAATTCTGTTTAAGGGACATATTTTTTAGGGATTTTCAGTTACCATAAGCCAAATGTCTTGGTAAAAAAACATTTGAACATGTTCCAAAATTTGTGTATGAAAGTGTATGAAATATATCACCTTTTCATTAAAAGGGTTCTTGTTTTCTTCGTAGTCTATTTGTATGTTGAATAACTAGATCTGGTGGTGAAGTAAGTGGGCACTATGTGCTTAGTAAAAAGTTGTGATGAGCGAGCATGTGAACTCAATCGCGCTGCGCCGCCCCACCGCAAGAAGTTGCTACTCAAAAAAAAAAGGTCCCAGGTTGGCAGGTCTGCTGTTGTGTGGACTTCTAATTCCATCAGCGGCACACCTGATTTAATCCACTGCAGGATTGATTAGAACAATTAGGCATTGCATGGTAACTGTAATTACAGGGATTCCTCAAGGAGGCCTTTGGAAATTATCACGCTGACACTGACAGACAAAATCATAACATATAATTTGGTTATATCTGTATTTGCTGTAATTGTAAATTGTAAACAAACAAGCAAACAAACTGTAAGTGTTAAACATTCTTCGTGTGTGTGGTCACATGTGTGTGTTCTCATCAGTATGGTTCATGTGCTGTGTGTGGTTAGTCATCTTTTACCGATAATGGGACAGGATATGGCGATGGTCAGAGAGGTTAGCCAGGCTTATCGAAGCAGCTCTCTGGAAACAGTGACTAATCTGACACCTCTGCTTGCTCGGTGGTCTGAAACTGAAGAGTGTCGAGTGGGAGTGGCACTAATACAGATAAAAAACATTTATTTACTGTCTCCACTGATACTCGTGTTGATTATGTAGAGGCTTACTTCACCGTTCTACCTTCATGCTCTCATGTGGTTTGGATGAAGCTAAGACAGCTTAGGGCGAAGTCTTCCGCTAACGCATTGCTAGCTGTTATCAGCATGTGTGTGCGTGCGTCTGTGTACCGCAGGCTGTCCAAAACCCTTCCACCACTCTCGGTACCTCTGGGTTCTTACCAGCGCAGGCGCAGAGAGATGTTCCTTTAAACCGTCACACGTTCTCTGTGTTACGCAGAGCTTTACATACAACTTAAGACAGTTTTTTTTTAAAGCGCATAACAAATAATCAAGCAAACCCCCCCTCCTCCCCCACTCTCTCCAGGCTATGGCAATGTGTATGGCATTAATGGATATGATGGTGGCTATGGAGCTGGTGAGTTCGATCCTGCCTTTATAACACTGTTCCAGCACTGTACTAACCACACAGGCATAATTATAATCCAGTGAGAATTATAATTATGTTGCAGAGCTTGGCTATCCAGCAGCACTAGGCGATGGCGTTGGGCTTGGGCTTGGAGGCAAGGCCGGTAAGAGCTGAACACTTTGTAAGCGCTTGTGAGCCGTTAAACTCTTGGTCCTAGTTTCTCAAACCTGTTTTTGGGGTTTTTACATTTGCCCCAGAAACAAATGTATATGTTCAGAAACAAATCATGCAACAACGTCTTCTGCCAGTTTCACTTACAGGATGAGTCAGAGGTCAAACATATCACCCAAGGCTTTGTCTGGTGCTTAGATAAGTGTTAGCTTTATCTCATCATCACCATTATATGTTAATTCAGTAGGTGTGCCTGACCTTTGACTCAGCCTATGATGAAGCGTATTGATTTGTTGTGATTCAAAGTCCTCGTACTTCTTAATCAGGGTATTTTCACCTGATAGAAGGTACTGCCCCCCTCCGAATGTACCACACATATAGCAAATCCCAGCTAATCCTTAGCTAAACATCCTTCTCTGATTTGGGTTTCTGTGTGGAGAGGTCAGCGTTGATGGTTTTTTGATATGTCTGTGCTACTGTAGGTCTGGGAGCTGGAGGCTATGGAGTTCCAACACTGGGACTAAACACAGGCCTGGGCACTGATGCCAAGTCTGCCAAGTATGGTAAGAGGGAGATGACTCTTTCATGCCTTACACTTTTGTTGAAATCCTAGTGAGTGTGTAAGTAGGCTGTCTAGGTAGTGAGTGTGTAAGTATCAGCGTTCTCTCCTCATCTCTCCTCATAAAACAGATTACTGAGACGCTCTAGTTAGAGAGAGACTGCGTCACGGCTTGTTCCCCCCACTGCAGCACGCCACCGGTGTCCACAACAATAGCCCGAGGCTTAAAAATCCGCTAGCATAAATGCTAATGTCTGGAGTATAAAGTGTAAATGGTGAAGGACTCGTTACAGAGTTGATAATAAAATACTGTTTTGTGTGATTATATGACCAGAAACACATTAGAGAATCAAAATAACTCACATTTTAAAACCACTTCACTGCTCCTAGATTAGCCTGTGTTGCATCATGGGATTGTCTTAGCGGCTGAGGAAGTGTTTGATGGTTTTTTAAAAACAGCATGTTTAAGGTTATAAGAATTGGGACAGTCTACATGTCGGGAGCCCATACTATGATGTAAAATGCTGCCTATGTAGGAGCTCAGTAGGTTTCTTAGACAGACCCATATATTACAGAGAAATATTAAAGAGCGTTCTTTTAAAAGTAAACAACACACCAACTATAATTCAACATCACATTGTTGACGTTGCTATCCAATCACTGCAGTCCCTAGTATATTTACATATAGCATTTTCTGACCGATTACCAGTCCACTGATGCAGTAGGTGTGCTTTATCTGTAGGAGGTGCCACTCCAGGTTCTGTGCTCGGTGCTACTGGCGGTCAGCCTGTCGTGTCTGCTGGACTTGGCGCTCAAGGCAAAACAGGTGGCTATGGAGGAGCTCCTTATGTGGGGCAGGGAGCAGGCCTGGGACCTGATGCTGGCCTGGGTAAATACACACCTGCATTAAGACAAGGCTGCGTGTGGTAGAGCTGAGCCGTGCGTGTGTGTGTGTGTGTGTGTCGGGGTGTTGGGTGTGCCTTTGTATGTGCATGTGCAATTCAAATGTCGATGCAAAGCATTTGCTGCCCCGTCTCATAACAATTTGCTTGAGGATTTGACTCTACATGAACGTACAGCAGCAGTGAAGCTTCCATGTACAGATCACATAAGTTCACCAAGCCAGAGAAACCATGAAGACAAATGCATGACCTCACGCTTTATTAATTAACTAATTGACTGTCTAGATCAGTGGTTCTCGATCCTGATGCTATAGTACTGTTACCCTGTTGTGCTTGCTCTGAAACACTGTTTGTTTATTAATGGGTTGGCTTAGAAGGAAATATGCAGGACCAGAAAACTCAAGATGTACTGGTTTAAACTGGTGACATGGCCCAAATATTACATTATGACACACAGTATGCATCATGATTGGGAACCCTATACTGTAGGTTACTGTTCATACGGCTACGCCTACATAAACGTATATCGACAACCAACATAAACCCACAAGGCTTATTACAGTAGAGTCATCTGTCGTAAGTTATATTTTAGCTAACTCTAAACTCAGACATTGGAATGTGTAACCTTTATAGTAGAGATGGAAGAAACGATCGGCTATGTATCGGTATCGGCCGATTTTTAATCAAAATATGTGATCAGTGATCCGCCAATATTTCTCCAATTTAGCCGATCCCGAGAGCTGATCAATGGAGTTAAACAAATGAGCCTAATTTCTGTATTTCCAGCTAGTGCTTCATCCAGGAAAAGGAGAATCCCCCCCGGGCAGCTCCCTGCAATTCCTATCTGAACCACTAGATGGAAATACACACCCTTTCATTTTCCACAGACTGACTAAAGCAGCAGCCTTGCGAGAACAGCATGAGCTGATAGAAAGCATGTCGTCTGTCTGGCAGTGTTTACCGTATGTGACTCAGACTCATCCAGGACGTTCTGTAAGATCTGTATAATCAGCGTGTCTCGTTGAAGAACCAGGACAAAGACATTTAACTCTACTAATCTTATACAGCACTGCACACAGCTGAATACAGTGAGTATCAGCAAACAGCAGAGCTAGCACGCACAGCTAGCACAAAACTAATAACCCAGAAACCCATACAGACCAGATCTGACCGGTACAAACAGAACAGCAACAACAATTCAATATTCTACATTTAATGATTACAGATTTAGTTTAAAATAACAGAGTCTGCATTTAATGACTGCTGTTTTTACAGCATTTATTTAATTATCTTTTTTTGTTTTAAATTAAGGGTCTAAATGTAATGATTGCAGTATTGGAGATATGTGTTTGATGTACTTTGTTTATTTACTGATAATTTTGTTTAAAATATTATTCTGTTTCATATGAGCTCGTTACAAAAAACTTGCTTGTGCTAATAACTACATGTAGCCCTGCCGTGGCATATAGCCCCGCCCTCCATCGGTATCAGCTATCGGCGATCGTAATCGGCCTCAAAAACACAGATCGGTCCATCTCTACTTTATAGCGAATCATGCCTGTTGGAATAAACATTTATAAATATTTATGAAGGGTGATGTCATGACAAGCTTACGTAGTGGTCATGCAGCCCTATGAATAGTACTACTGAAGTGCTACTGAAAAGGCTGGCAAAATAGATAAGTGTAGAGCTTTTAATCAACATTTCACATGTTTTACTAACTGAATTATACTCATTCTCAGTGGAACAACAGTTGTTCAGTGTTATTTAGGCTAAAATTAAAAAAGTGTACTACGGTGAAATTTCTCATGATAATATTTTATTACTAAACTCCTGATCCAGAGTGACTGCTCTTGGACAATGTTTAAAGCTAATCTACCCGCTCTTTTTAAGGTGGTACCGGTGGAGTCCTAGAACCTGTGACCGGTAAATTACTAAATTAATATAAGTCACAATAAGTTATTACTTAAGTTACTATATTTCACCTTTTCTAATCAGAGTGTATGGATAATCAGATGTATGGATGTGGTTGTGATTAACTACAACTACTTGGACTAGCTATAATGAGATGTCCCTTTCTTCCACAGGTGGAGGTGTCGGTCAGATCCCATACAATGGAGCGCCAGTCATTCCTGCAGGACTGGAAGGTCAGTGAGAGAGAACGTATGAGGGGAGGAAATAGTAAGATCACTGTGGATGTACAAAATACTGGGAGGGCTACTAGTGGAGAACCATCATGTCCCTCTACACCCCTCTCAGAGGGCCTAAAATATTCCTAACTCACACACACATAGGGGTTAAGTGGAAACCTGTGAGCCTGTGCCTCCTCAGAATGTTGGTGATTGGTGGTCCCGCTGTTCATGTACAGAGGGGGCCAGACAGTTCTAATTCAGCGCCATACCAATTTCAACTGACAGTAAAACTGACCAATCATATCTTTCCTCTAAGTGGGCGGGGCTTAACTGTATGATCATTTCCGCCCGCTGTGGCGACACTAGCTGGAGAAACAGTTAGCTAGCGCTAGGCTACCACCGCTAGCTAATTTGCTGAGTCACGATTGAAGCCCATGTCCCTCCCCCAAACTGTCAAAACCTCTGTTGGGAAAAAGTTCTGCCTGCGGTGCATCATGGGATTGTATTAGCGGCTGAGGAAGTGTTTGATGCTTCTTTAAAATCAGGTCTAAATAAGGTTCCTCAGTAGACAGCATGTTTAAGGTATGTAAGAATTGGGACAGTCTCCATGTCGGGAGCGCATAGTATGATATAAATTGCTGTCTGTGTAGACCCTCACTAGGTTTTGAGACCCCTAGTGTTTAAAAACTCCTACAACGCTTCTGTTTCTGATACACTCGTACCAGCACATCAGTGTCGCTGCAGTACTGAGAGGTGTCTACCACCCAAATAATATCTGGTCAGCGGATATAATACCTGGTCAGACGAAGTAAAGGTGAGCTGATTAGTTGTGAAACAACAGATCGCCAGCTCTGTAGCTGTAAACCTGTAAAGTGTACTGATGTGGTAGATGGCCAGTGAGTTATTGAGAAATTTGGTGTTTTGGTTGTTGTGTTAATCTCCTGTTTGTGTTATTGGTGTACCCCCAGCTGAAAATGGCTATGGCTACGGTCCTCAGCAGCTTAATCTGGGAACAGATGGAGGCAAGTTAACATATGGTGAGTGAATTGCAGTGTTGTAATATCTATAAGTAGATTAAAATGTTCTTCAGTAGAATATATACATCTGAGTAAGACATTCGGTTACATGTTTATGAAAGGTTTCTGATATAACAAACTCTGTTTTGCCTTTTGAATGGGCACGATTTATGATGTAGCTGCAAAAGTACTATGAAACATATAATAAGATTATAGGGCAAACTGTATATACATTTAAATGTAGAAAATGCTACAAAGATATAATAATAATAATAATAATAATAATAATAAGTGAATACATGTAGTTTGGTGGCTGTACGTGTAGTGAAATATTTGGGTAATATTAATAATATTTGGGTGTTCTTGTAAATGAATGGGACTCTATTGGAGGGGGGGATTAAATATCTCAGTCTCTGAGCCCTGAGTCAGTGTATATGAAACGGTGTCTGTCAGTCGAGCAGAAGCTCAGCAGATGTGGAGTAGAAGTAGGTGTGCACTTTTACATCCTATTCATTCGCTATTGGAAAAAATTCTGGAAAAATCTGTTGTTTTCCGGAATCTGTGCATCCGATCAAAAAGCTGTGCACAAGCCCGAATCAGACAATCAGACTGCACACTCTGGAGTTGATATTTATAATAATTATAAAGCACCTGCTGTTATTTACCACGACTGATAGTTAAACTGTGTGCTGTTTAGTGTCTGATAAAAACTGGTCCTATTATTGGTGGTAAGTCTGATCTGGTATATGTCTGATGTGGTTTGTGCTCCGAAAAAAAGAGAGATTTTTTATTTTTGAATGAAAAATAAAAAAAACACCTATAAACACATATTATATCATGTTATTCTTTAGATTGATTAGATTTTAGGAAAACTATAACTTTGGGAGGAACTGCAACTCTGTTAATGAGTGTGGTTTGAATGTGTTATTATACAAACAGTTATTAAAAACACATGTTAAAATCTTTTTTTGTGATCAGCCCCTGAATTAGTGAAGTACTCAGTACTTTGTTATTCATGCTGATGACGAATGTCATAGTCTACCCTCGCATGCACTTAACAGGTCCAGGGTGCTGAATGAAACAAGGGTCTTACAGTATCACCCGGTTAGCTCATCCCGTCAGTCGAAAATGCAAACCTTGCCATCAGAAAGTCAAAATAATAAAATATATTCTTGAGTTTCTCAGATTTTATGTGGAAATAATGTCTCTAGGTTTTCTCCAAACAATGACTTGAGTTGAAATAAACACGTACACTTTATTGATGAGTAATATTTAGTTTATTTTGTTCTCGTATCAGGTTTTCAAACACATGTATGTAATGCAGTGGTCATATGTTAATAAGCAAGTTATGCCTTATCTTCATTAGCATAAACGTTTTGGTTGATGACCCAGCGCCGTGGCAGCAGAGTGTTGATGATTAGAACTTCTAGTAAATCTGCGCCTCCAGTGTTATTCACATGACTGACGTTTCCATTACTTTCCAGAAGACGGGGGAGCATATGGAGCACAGCCCACAGGTACACACACAAACACACACACACGTGTGTATGTAGATGTAGATTATCAGTTTGGGTTACCATGGCGTCTATATTAGCATGCAGGCCGTGTGATGTCTCTCAGTAGAGTTGATTGGCTTCTTAGTAAGGGTGTGCCATATCGTATCGTACACAATAATATCGCCAACATTTTTGAATATGGTGAACGATATTATACCCTGAAATATCATATCATATCACCCATCACAAATTATCACATCAGGTACTACTTTTACTGTTTTTAGAAAAAAAAATTTCACTCTTTTCTCATTTCCCATTATATATCTACTAGAGACAGATTTTATCTCCAGTATCATTCACTTTACTTCAGTTCTGGATATGTGGAGATATTTGGAGTGCATTATTTAGTATCGTGACATTCTGGATCATTGACTTCTGTTACAATCTGATGAAAATGCTTGTATTTTTTAATATCTCAGTTAGGGGTGTGACATATCATATCATATGCAGTAATAAAATGTAATTTTCATTTTGTTGCAGTAGTGAATTCTTGAAATATTTTTTTTATTCAATGAGTACCAAGAGTATCGTTATCGCAGAAACACCATGAAATATCATGATATTATTGTAGGGCCATATCGGCCACCCCTACTTCTCAGTATGGAGTGAGATACACTCACTGATAATTTTGTATATACTAATCTAATCAATAACGTCCATGTACAGGCTACGGGGCAGCTCTCGCTGCCGGGGGTCAGGGTCCCTATGGAGGTGAGATTTATTAGCCCTTTTTGTATCAGCTAAGTTTTCTCAGCAGCTGTAGATCTGATTATGAATCTGATTATGAATCGGATTTTACTCTGTCATCTTATTCTTCAGCAGGTGGCAAGGATGGCAGCAAGTACGGCCTGGGCGGTTTCTACGGGAACGGAATAAAAGGTGTGAAGTGAGGAGGATGTGGAGATGTTGGTTTAGCTCGTTTCCGTTTCAAACGCTGCCGTGAAAGAAATAAGTTCTTACTGAGGATTTTGTTGTGTTGATATAGTTAAGTTTTTTATTATTGTAGTCCAGACACCAAGAAGTATTTCACAATTATAGATTTTAAAATAGGGAAGTGGTGAAATAGACAGATATTTAGTTTAAGTTACATAATAAATTAAATACCAAATTTCATTAATATTTCAACTCCTTTGACATTCAGAAAGAGTGTGCAGCTCTAAACATATTTGAGAGCGTCTAAAAGAACCTGTGAAGTTTTGTAGTTCCAGCTGGATTTCACTGTAATGCTTTGTATATCGTCGCTGTCCAATGAAAAACAGTTTTGTTGATTTTGAGTTTTCTACATCATTTTATGATGAATTGACCAATAGAAATGCTCCAAAATAGCTTGGAAACAATTCTGGTTTCATTGACTTACATTGAAAGTAAAGTATGTTTTTGGCCTCTCCTGTAAAGTTGTAATTTTGGAGATCCCTGTTTTTCATTGGACAGCGACTTTTGAGTGGTAGTTTGTTTTTTGTTTGCTTTTTATGTTTTTTTGTGTCTGATATTTGTATGACTCTGCTTTCTCCCCGTCCTCCTGTAGGCTGATGTGACTTGGCGTAAAATTTGGCTTCGTCCCCCGACCCCGTGTCCCCCTATCGTCCTTCCTCAGTGTGCCGTCAGTGTCTGTCGTCAGTCTGTTGATGCCCTGTTGTTGTCTTTCGTTCTTGTCTGTGTGTATGTTTGTGTGAGTGTGTGTGTATAGTGTAGTGATGATGGTCATGTTCCTGATTTGTGTCCTCCCTCCTCCTCCTCCTCTCTGCTGTTGTTTTTGTTGTTGTCATTGTTGTTGGGGATGTAGTTTGTTGTTGGTCTCTGTATCCAACTAAAACCTTTTGCGCACTACTTTTGATTGTTATTTTAATTCTTATTAAGACTAAACATGTGCCCTTACTCACTGCTCTGACTAGTCCTTGTGTCATTTCCACAAAAACAAGTAAATGGAAAATCCTAAACATTGTGTACTGATAGCACAAGCGGGACTGGATTAGTTTTATCGAAGGGGGGGGTGTAATGTAATATATGGGATTTCATTGGCTGGGTTTGAGTTGAGTTGAACTTTCATTGAAAGGTTGTAGCTCAATAACCGTAGTTACATTTCCACCAACATTTCGTGAACTGCAACTCAAATAATAATAATAATAATAATAATATGGGAATAGCGCTGCTGAGGGGCTGAAGAACCCCTAGATTACAGGATTATTTCCCTGCAACTGTATTAAATAAATAAATAATACAAGAGCAAAACTTTTAAATGTTTTGAGGATTATAAAGACCCATTTGTGCCTGACTGTGTGTGAGAGGATGCTGAAGTGGTTTACCTCTCTTTCCAACTGTTGGCCACTTTAGGGCCGCATCTCTAATTGGTCAGCATTCAGCTCATTTACATAAGGTTTATCCAATAGAGTGACAGTTCTGTTTCAGGTTATTCAAACCATTTATAAAAAACAATCAAAAATTAAACCAATAGCGTTTAGCATGATGTTACCTTTATGCCAGATACATTTCTGGACAAAATTAAGTTTATCAATAAAAGAAATTGCATTTGATAATGTACCTGTACGTCACACGCTCTGTACCTTTACCACTTTACCATAACCGTCCAATAAGGATGTGTTTATTATTTTTTATTTTGTTATTGTTAATAGATTGGAACATGAGAAGTCCCCTTTCTCTACCAAATAGATCTGTTTAAGCACTGACTTTACTGGTCTCGTCTCTCTGTACGAGCTGAAAATAGAAATAATTCCTCTTTTAATAAACACCCTCGTCTCCTCCACAGTCCCGCTCGACCCCTCACATGACGGGTGTATGTTTATATAGTTAGGTTGTTATAAGCATTTGATGTTTTCACAACATTTCAGGTTACAGTCGTTCCATTCTGTTTATTAACCTCCTTCAACAAACTTTCTGAAGCATTAAACGTTTTTCATAAAAATCCTTTGGATGAAATCGTAGTACACCATGTCTATCAGCAGATTGTGTTATTTCATGAACGTGAGGTGGACGGGAAAAACTGCACATTCAGACAGAAAGACGTTTAAACTCATTTAGTTTAGCTGCATTTTATACCTTTTTAAATATGATTCAATGGTTTAATCTTATTATTATATATTAATATATATTATGTATATATATTAAACATTAAAATGACCCAGATTCATTTCGCTGCTAGTGGGAACGCATTTTCACGATGGTCTGCACTGAACAAGTGAATTCTACACCTGAACATGCTTTTCTCCGAGCTTGCCAAAACCGTACTGTCTGCATCATCTGGCCTGTTACCAAACATGTCAAAAGTATTCTCATTCATTACTCAGGTAGAAGTATAGATACTAGGGTTTAAAATACTTCTGTAGAAGTTGAAGTATCAACTGAAGCTCCAGTAAAAGTGTAAAAGTACTGCTTTCAGAACTACTTAAAGTATAAAAGTAACAGTAATGTAAGAAAGAAATGCCATTAAGGACAAAAGCTTAGTCCACACCACAGGGGTCTATGGTGCACTAGCCCACCTCCCCAAAAACCCCATTCTTCTAAAAGCCATAATGACTATAATGTAATATTAAAATGTTAATGTTTATAAATTTGGGATGTGCTAGGCTTCCTGTTTCAGCTCATATACACCCATTAAACATGAATGTAGTTTAGTACAATGTAAATATATTAAAGAAGCATATCTGTTACTACTGAACATTAACATGTGTTTCATGGAGCAGAAGATATGATGACTAGTTGTCTATAAGTATTGTAATGAAGTCAAACTTCAAAGACATGTTATCAATAATCTTTACTGGAATGTAAATATACATGAATGAAAACAAGGGTGAAAGTAACTGAAACGAAAAAGATATACAGAAATAAAAACAGACTATGCCTGCAGTGGCTCTAATTTTATTGATTGTAATTTCTTTTAAACTCAGATTTAACCAAGAAAGACACTCTGAGTCCTCCATGACTCTGACTCGTATGACTCGAGTCAGCTCGTTCACGTGTGTGCTGTATTGAACGTTGTGTCGAACTCTGTTTTGTTTTGTTTCTCAGACCTCATCCGTTTACAGGAAGCCAACGTATTTCCTGTATGTCTGCAAATTCAACAAACGTCCATTTTAGAGAAGCTAAGGTTTTGGCAAGCCTGGTCGTGACCAAACTCAACACACAGCTTCTCTAGAACTGAAGTGACACCACTGTCGCACAAGCACCAAGCTGGAAGTTGATTTATGATTTATTTATTTATTTATTTAAATATCTGGAAAAACACCTTGGTCATAAACATGAATTCACATATACTTTTCAAGCCTCATGCAGTGAAGTAGCAATAGTTTAGTCAAGCTTTTAAATATAAATTGCATATAAATATATATTAAGGATGTTTATTCTCTATTGCAACCTCAATAAACCAGTCAAGCAACTTAAAATACAGAGAAGTATTAAAACATAATAAACTCTGCAAACAGAAACTCTGCACTAACATTTGGAGAAATACTTTTACCAATATGCTGGAATATGCTGGGAAACTTAAGGATTTAGAATAACGTGGAAAAATAAAACATGTTCCAACATAATAAACTCTGCAAACAAACAGAAATTGTGCACTAAAATTTGAAGAAAATGTCGTATTTTGACCAAGCATGATAAAAACTTTGCATATAACATTTGCTATACAGACCATCATGCCACACTTCAAACCCACATTACTGAATTCCTGGAATTCCAACATGTTGGATTACTACAGAAAAATTTGGGTTTAGAATAATGGGTGGAAAATAAAACGTTTACAACATATTCAACTTACGAATAACTGAAGTTGTGCATTAATATTTGGAGAAAAACTTGTTAAACAGTTTAGAAACTATACAGAGCATCATGACACAATTCAAAACCGCAATTTCAGAATTTTTGGAATTCCAATATGCTGGAAAACTTAAGGATTTGGAATAATGTGTAAAAATAATACATTACAACGTAGTAAACTCTGCAAACAAATAGAAATCATGACTCACTTCAAAACCACATTTCCAGAATTCTTGGATTTCCAACATGCTGGAAAACTTTAGGATTTAGAATAATGGGGAAAAATAAGACATTATAACATAGTAACTCTGCAAACAAATAGAAATTTGGTGCTAACGTTTGGAGAAAATGCAGTATTTCACCAAGTATGATGAAACCTTTGCATAAGTTTTTTATGTACTGTATCATGTAATTTGCTATACAGAGCATCATGACACACTTCAAATTCATATTACTGAATTCCCTGAACTCCAACCTGCTGGAAAACTTTAGGATTTAGAATAATAGGGAAAATAAAACACTACAACATATTAAACTCTGCAAACTTAAAAAAAAATAGAAATTTGGTGCTAACATTTGTAGAAAAATGCCTTGTTTTCATCAAGAGGCCCAAACTTTTGCATACAACAAGTTAACAAAGTCTTTCTCTGGTACTCCATCGTTTAACTTGCTATACAGAGCATCATGACAGACTTCAAAACCAACGTTACTGAATTCCTAAAATTTCAACATGCTGGAAAGAATGACAGTGGAAAAAGAATCAGACATCAATATCGCTTCGTCATCAGCTTCATAACACACGTCATAACCAGAGAACTGCTGCATACGGATTTTCTAAGTGACTTGTTTGTGCATTTATTACACGTATTGATTGAAGGAGCTACAGGTCAGTGGTTTCTTGGCTCGTAACAGTGTATAAAATAAGAGTTGTCCACTGATTTAAATCCCAAGTGGTTATAAATAATTACGTATGTGAAAATGTACACTGGTCTGTGTATATCTGATGTAGTAACTTACAAAAATTCTTTATTTTTCCTCCTAAAAGCAAAAAACTTGATATGAGAGTTGGACTGGCATCAGTATGAAATGGCTTATGATACGTTTCCAGTGTCCACGAAGTTCGCAGTCGAGAAGAAGCTGACGTGAGCATCTTGCCAGGCTACAGGATGATCTTAGCAGTGTTGTCTGCTGCCTGGTTGACCGTGAAGTGATGCTCCTCCAGAGTCACGCCCATTTCCAGCAGCTTGGCCTTCGGAACAGGGTAAGCGTGACGAGACACGTATATCTTTTCCAGGTTGTTGTTCATGGGAGATCCCACGTAGTCCGAGCAGGATGGCCCGGCTAGGCTCGGAGCGCACACCACCTGTGTTTTGTAGTACAGCTCGCCGTGATCCAACTTACAGAAATTCTGCTTCTCGCCTGCTTGCACGCTCACCGTGCAAGATCCCAGCAGGTCGTCGTCCCATTTGTTGTCTTCGTCCCACACCTCCAACCTCAGAGAGTCGTGTTCCGCCAGGACCACGTCGCCCAGGTCGAAGGGCGTGCCCCAGTGGGGCGCGTTTTTGTTGTAGATAACGGGGGTGCGTCCGATCTGCATTTTGTTTTTGTCGAACACTTTCACGTACCCGTCCGTTTGGGTCGTGTGGTCCCCCCACAAACCGGACGCCCTTTCTATGGTGACTTTGACCCGGGCGAGTCCGCGCTTGGACGGGCAGCAGTCGGGCGTCACGCCAGGGTTGTTTCGGCAGGTGCAGGCGCACGGCTCCTTGGGGTTGTGTTTGACCCCGGCCGCGCAGGGTTCGGAGCAGTTCCTCCACAGCGACTTCTCCAGGATGAAATCGTGGATGGCTTGGCGTAGGTGCTTCCGGACTGGATTTTTTGTGGGCAGCAGCTCGTGAAGAGACTCCAGCGAATAGGAGATGACGTCCGGCTGCTGGGGCAGAGTGGACAGCCACTCCTTATACGCCCCAGGGTCCTTATCTGCGGAGAAGAGGAGCTCGGGCTCGGTGGTGTGGCCACCAGATATCTCCGTTAACCTTTTAGAAGAGAGAGAGAGAGAGAGAGAGTGACTGAGTGGACGAGGACATCTGCCTTCAATGTTTTTCCTGTAGACTGACATTGAGAAGTCTGGACTTGTACAACATTGATTTACATATTCAGTCTAAACATTCTTTACCTTAAGTATTTTATTTTTCAATAATAATTTAGTTGATTATATATTTACAGTCATTTATTCATCACCCAATTTGGAGTTGATCACTGTGAAGCACTCTGGATATAAATTTCACTACAGTTTCACTCTTAGTGCTGAACAGATATACAGTCATTTCAAAATTATCAGCTTTGTTTAGCTTTCTGGACACATATTTGTTTTCCTGTTTATTTATTTAGACCTTTCCACTTGAGAGTCAATCGCAAAATTTTATATTATTGAATTATTACATAACACACACGTAACTTTTATTTTTTAATTATTTTTTTATTTTTTTATTTTTATTTATTTTTATCTATTTAAAAAACTTTTATTTACTTCAACATATTATACTTTATATATTTTGTGTATATTTTTTTTATTATTTTTATTTTTTCGTGATCTTTATCTATTGGTGAATGTAGGAACAGCAAAGTAAGAATTTCATTGTACAGTGTAACTGTCTGTTCTGCTGTACACATGACAAACAATAATTTTAACAATTTTAAACAATAAGCTTGTTTAAAAGCCTTTATCCGATCAATAAGTGTACGTTCACCAGTAAGAACAGCAGATCTGATTAGAACAGATGTAAATAATCCTACATACAATACAAAGTAACATGAATATGTTATTGTGAGAGAAGTAGATCAGATCTTGATCCAGTTTGAAGAACAAAGTTAGGTTCCAGATTTCTCCTGGACGCCCCAGACATTGTATGAATGTGTTCAGTTCCTTCAGCAGCAAATCTTGATTTATCTTAATGAAGTACTGAGCAGTCAAAGCAGGTATTAGATGAGAACTGATAATAATATTGGGTTGTTTAGAAGAAGCTCGGAAAGAGTTAAATAAACACACTGACGTATGTAAAAGCTCTACTTACTCTATTAATACTGATTAATATTTAATAATAAAGTGTTTTGCTAAATAAAAAAGATTCCTGGAAAAATAACTTTAATTATATATATATATAGTTCTCACACTGTATGTGCTGCAGCTGTTAGATGGCAACACACAGCCAACACAAGGTTCAGTTCTACAAACTACTAGATCCCACAGAGTTAGTGCCCACCTGTCATTGAAGTTGCTGGAGAAGCTACCTTTACTCTCAGCCTTGGACTTGACTTCGTCGCAGTGCTTCATGTCTGCATTTGCATTGGCCTTTCCCATCACACTCAAAGACGCCTCCACGTTGAGGCATATATTTACTTCGTCCGTACTCAGGCCCTGAAGTGCTGCCTGACACTGCCTGATACTCGTCACTGAGTGGACCTTCCCTCCAAGGGTTACCTGCCCAACAGAGAATAACCACTCTTAGAAACCTGTGAAGCGTTCAATGCTTTCTTAAAATCAGGTCTAAATAAGGTTTCTCAGTATTCAGCATGTTTAAGGTATGTAAGAATTGGGACAGCCTACATGTCAGGAGCGCATACTATGATGTAAAATGCTGCCTATGTAGGGAGCTCACTAGGTTTTGAGACAGACCCAATGAAGGCTCAACACGTGTGGGCACCGTCCAATCTCATGCCTCTCTCATGAGGACCAGCCGTATCATCACTTAATAGCCAAATGATTTATTGGACAGCAACCTCGGTCTCATGTTGTAGCCTTGTTCAGCAACATGAGCTGTGTGTGGATCATCTCTTTGGTTACCTTGGTGATGAAGTGCGTGCCAAAGTTGTCGATAAACTTGTAGAAACGTGGCTTGTACTGAGCGTTGTACTGCTTCGGGAGCTGATTCACAGAGCGTTTAAACTCAGGATGGAGGATGGGCTTGTTGGAAACCCTGTAACTGCAGAGCGGAATGAAAAGTTGAGTTGATCAGCAAAGCAAAACTATAGCACAGTACTTCCAAGACATTTTGATAATCAATATGTATTAGTTTTGTAATTAGTTTTTGGTGCTTTGGTGGTTTGATAAGTTGGAACAGACAGGAATCCAGTACTATCCGTACCTACAATGTAATTTATCATGATGATGACAAACAGTGGCTGTGTTTGGACATGCTTTGCTGCCTGGGCTGTCTCAGGCATTGTCCACTTGGTCAGTACTGGTGTTTTTCTCCTTTTTCTTAGGGATGTGAAGCAGTCAAGGATACATCTACACTGCCTTCAGAAAGCAGCTGAACAGAGGAACCTTAGCAGGCAGTGTTTTAAACATTGCCTTCCTGCCTTAGAGAACTGTGTGACTAGGCAGTCGTCAATATATATACATACACTACCGCTCAAAAGTTTGGGATCACAGTGAAATGTTCTTGTTTTTAATGGAGTATCTTCTTCATTAACACAACAATGGACTGACGGGTCTCTAAAGAAAGTTGTTTCTTTCTGGTCATTGTGAGTCGGTCAGCAAGCCATCAACTGCTGATCTTCAGATACTAAACTAACCTAGAATGTTGTTCCCTTTTATACTCACTTATTAGTAGAATGTTTTTCAGCTGTGATCACAATTGATCAAGAGTGTCCTAACAACCAATCATCCTTAACAACATCCTTAACTTGGATTGGTGGTCGTACCGGGAGATTTAGACAGAGGACTGAGAATTACTGATAATAGGACTATATGTAAAATAAGCCTCTATACAAAAAATATACTTTAATACAAACATTTTTATTCTTTAAAAATCATCTGATACACTTACATTAATTGTGAAATGGACAATATTGTTTGTGAATTACATGAAAATTGTATGAAATGAAATTCTAAAGTGATCCTAAACTTTTTAAGCGGTAGTTTATATGTATATACATATATTAACCCTAGTATATGCATGTACAGCACATGCTCGATTATTAAATCAGTAATGAAATTTGGTTAAAGATTGAATTTAATTGTTTTCAGGATGCTCTGAGTTTAGGCAAACTTTCACACTGCAGCTTCGGTTTAGAAAGTTAAGTAAGAGTAAAGTTGATTAACTCATATGCGCCTTTTACCACAGATGTTGTCGTAAAGCAGCTTTACAGAGAGATAAGGGTCCAAACCCTTCAATGAGTGAACCAGGAGAACATCAGTGCCTTTCTCAGTACAAGTGGAAGGAACCTTGAGAGGAACCAGACTCAAAAAGGGGAACCCATGCTCCTCTGGTCCACTCCAGATAGCAAAACCAGTAGAAATATGATAATAATAAGATTGACTACTTTATTTATATAAATTAATATAGAGACAAAAAGGAGGAGGAAGGACTGAGAAGAGTGGGAGAAGAAACCGTCTATGATTGAGTAAGCAAAGGGAATCTTTGGAGGTGTGAGTGGATCATGGTATCGGCCAGTGTTGTGATGACCAGCTCTTACCTGTAATATCCACAGGAAACGCTTTGACTGGCGAAACTGAACCGGTCCTTTTTGGTTTTCTCCATTGAATACTCCGCCAGCTTTGAATTAGTGCCCGCCACCGTCAGCGACCCCTGAGCCCTCGTCACATCGATGCCCAAGGTGGCGCTCCAGTTGTTCTCGATATTGGAGGTGCTGGAGCTGAGCAGGCTTTCGCTGGACTGGTAGACCGAACTGGACAGCTTCATGTTGCACTTCTGACTGGGTCTCCAGTCCACCACGGAAAGAGGGAGCTTCTGCTTCTTGCCCTCCATGTAGGGGTTCTTGCAGAGGGTGCAGGTTTTGTCCTTCAGTTTCCATCGTGTCATGTCGATGACGAAGGCCCCCTTTCGCTGCATCTGGGTGACGTCGAAGCCTTCCCCTGCCAGATTGGATCCAGGAGCGAATTCAGCCTCGGCACACTCGCGCGGGGTTCCCTTTTCGCACGACTGGATCAGGGGCAGGGAGAGGAGCACGAATAGTCCCGACCGCAGAAGCAGCGTCCCTATCGACTCGGTGCCCATGTTGATGAGGGGGGAGATACGGCTGCTTGTTATTCTCTGCGGAAGACACGAGTTCAAAGATAGAGCAAAGCTGATAGACCACCACCAGAAAGGCATCGCTTAAAGCTTTTGTTTTTCTAAAGGTTCACACTGTCGTCTGAGAGACTGTTAGAGCCTTGGCGGCCAAGATGAAAGGCTTTATAGTCTGACGAGTCTAAATATGTCATTTCTGTTACTCGGATGGTGAGAAACAAATATCATCGCAGAAAAGAACAGATGTCATTGATGGGGTGAAGAGTGGACACGTGTGTGTGTGTGTCAATTTGATTGGTAGAGATCTAAAAGTTTTGACTGGTATTGTTTTAAAACATTTGATTGGTAGTGATCTAGAACTTTTGACTGATATTGTTCTAAAACATTTGATTGGTAGTGATCTAGAACTTTTGACTGGTATTGTTCTAAAACATTTGATTGGTAGAGATCCAGAACTTTTGACTGGTAGTGTTATAAATGTTTGATTGGTAGTGATCTAGAACTTTTGACTGGTAGTGTTATAAACGTTTGATTGGTAGTGATCTAGAACTTTTGACTGGTAGTGTTATAAACGTTTGATTGGTAGTGATCTAGAACTTTTGACTGGTAGTGTTATAAACGTTTGATTGGTAGTGATCTAGAACTTTTGACTGATATTGTTCTAAAACATTTGATTGGTAGTGATCCAGAACTTTTGACTGGTAGTGTTATAAACGTTTGATTGGTAGTGATCTAGAACTTTTGACTGGTAGTGTTATAAACGTTTGATTGGTAGTGATCTAGAACTTTTGACTGGTAGTGTTATAAACGTTTGATTGGTAGTGATCTAGAACCTTGACTGGTAGTGTTCTAATTCATTAAACTGGTAGTGTTCTAAAACGTTTGGCTGGTAGTGTATCTAAAACATTTTATTGTTAGTGATCTAGAACTTTTGATTGGTAGTGTTATAAATGTTTGATTGGTAGAGATCTAGAAGTTTTGACTGGTAATGTTATAAACGTTTGATTGGTAGAGATCTAGAAGTTTTGACTGGTAGTGTTATAAATGTTTGATTGGTAGAGATCTAGAAGTTTTGACTGGTAGTGTTATAAATGTTTGATTGGTAGAGATCTAGAAGTTTTGACTGGTAGTGTTCTAAATCGTTTAAGTTGAAGTGATCTAGAACGTTTCACTGGTAGTGTATATGTAGACCTCTGTGTAATTTTCTGTATGTTCTGTTGTTTTTCTTAACGCTTATAAATGGATTTATGTAAATAAAAACACTGCTCTCTGACTTGTACACGGCACGGTCGTTATGAGAGAACCAAAATTTGCGTCACGTACACCGATCAGAAGATCTTTAAACCATATTTTCTTCAAGTGTTCTTCAGGTAAGAACAGTGTTTCTATACAGAACCATGAACAACATTTGCTTAAATGGTTCCTATGGTGTAAAGTTCTCTGGATCGATGGAGAATGTCCAGTGTATGGTTCTATATAGCAGCAGAAACAGTTCTTCTGTAGTTACAAGCCTGACATCACAACAACAACAGACAACACATTCTCCAGGAACCTGAAGCCGTACAGCGAGCCAGCCTACCATGCGCATGTTCATTGTCTTTACTAGAGAACCTTTGGGAAAGTGTCTTTTATAAGAAGATGTATTAGCCACAGTTCAGGGTTCTCCTACTTCTGTATTGTCGTGGTTTTAACGGCCAAGTTGTAAAAAGACGTTACTGCAAGCTGAAGCTGCTTTGATTTTTTATCTGCCACCATCAGCCCTACGTTCATGCTCTGGTGAGAGTTTTCTGCTTACAGAGCGACGCTGTTCAGCGATTGTTCACAGAAAATGAAACCACAGATGAGTTACGTAATCTCTGTCCATCGATAGCGCGTCACCAAACCTCACTTTTCATACTATAATATCCTAAACACAGTATTTGAAAGATTTGTGAAAAGAGTGACTTCTGTGTAAGAAAAAAATCATGAAGCCTGAATATGAAGAGTGCTGTCTTACCTCGGTGAGCCGACTGTGGTCTGTGAGAGAGAAGCCTCTGCGCTGGTGGGTGGGTGGGTTTTGAGTAACGGTAGAGTTAGTCACCTCTATCAGATATGTGGAAAATAGACACAAGGGCATGAGCTGGGGGTCTATCTAGTTCATGTGAAATTACGTGGCGGTGGACCGGTTGCTGGGCAGTGGTGGGAGTGATTATAGGTAGGCTGAGCATCAGTAGATGTTTTCTTTCAGCGTCGAGTCCTAAAACTTTGAAAGTTGCCAGTCCTGTATAGACTGCCTTGGAATAGACTGACCAGGTACATTCGGGCTAGGGCTGGTGTAGAGCTGATCACCTGTTAGTCCACTTCAAGAGTTGAGAACATTCATGTGTTTATGTGTAAGCAGTGTATTTAAAGTGAAAGAGCTTCTTCATAGTAACTGAGTAACTGCAGTGGTTTCAGAAGACGAATCCCTGGTGGTCACTGTTTCCCACACATAGCTACGTTAACCCACTCATGCAGTTGTAGTGCTCATCCTTTAGAAGCCTTGTGGTTGTGGTTTATGGCCTTTTGTGTTACTGTTCACTTAATTTGATTATATATATACATATATATACACTACTGCTCAAAAGTTTGGGATCACAGTGAAATGTTCTTGTTTTAATGGAGTATCTTCTTCCTTAACACAACAATGGACTGACGGGTCTCTAAAGAAAGTTGTTTCTTTCTGGTCATTGTGAGTCGGTCAGCAAGACATCAACTGCTGATCTTCAGATACTAAACTAACCTAGAATGTTGTTCCCTTTTATACTCACTTATTAGTAGAATGTTTTTCAGCTGTGATCACAATTGATCAAGAGTGTCCTAACAACCAATTAGTCCAATAACATCCTTAACTTGGATTGGTGGCCGTACCAGGAGATTTAGACAGAGGACTGAGAATGACTGATAATAGGACTATATGTAAAATAAGCCTCTATACAAAAATAGACTTTAATACAAACATTTTTATTCTTTAAAAATCATCTGATACACTTACATTCATTGTGAAATGAACAATATTGAAAATAGCTTTAAATGAAATTCTAAAGTGATCCTAAAATTTCGAGTGGAATTGTATATATATATATATATATATAGTTTTAACCTTTAAAATTACTTGTAAAATTAGTTTAAGAGATTTTATTCTAAACAATTTTTGGCCATTTCTGTTGGTCTGCTCATTATGAATTGGTTATGGTACATAATGTGCAGCTGCCGTTTTTAAATGGTATGAAAACATTAATAAAGCCTTTTTAAACAATCTTTACACGTACATGACAGTATTTTGACACCTTAATGATCAATAGCAGAAAAAGGTTATGCCTTTTATAATGTTTATTACATCCCAAAACAGAAAGCACAGATGAACAGCAAATAATATGCAAAACAGGTGCTATTTAACTGAATTAAAGATAAAGACTTTCAGACTGTCAGAATTACTCAGCTGCTTCAGTTTAAAGCCTTTAGATTTATGAATCAAATGAAATCGATGGTTGAAATAGAAACACATTGTCTCCATTGTTAAGCCTTTAAGATTTGAATCAGGTTTAAAATATTCCAAATGTTACAGATTATTATTCCATTTTAGACTGTTTCTGTTGGTCGTGATATGTTCCCACACAGATTTGATATTATTCAGATTGTTTAACTAGGTTACATACATTTTAAAGTTTATCTGCGTCATGTCATTGCAGAGCAACCACTGAAGCTGACGGCCTCGAAACCTAAAGCAAAGCAACACACAGAGAAGCTTAACAGCCGTTTTGAGCAATATTGGTAAACCTGAGATCCATATCTACATCTATATTTTTAACTTCTGCTGTCGAAGGTTTTAATCTTAGACCGCTCTGCTGGTCTGTCCATCATGAAATGTTCACATAACGTAAAGGGCAGCCAGCATTTTTAAATGATATGAAAATGCTAAGGTTTTGATCTAACAGGGATGTCACAAAGTGTTTTACTGTTTCTCAAGTTTGAAACTGTTGAAACTGACGACTGATCGGAATAGAAACTGTGCTCATCTAAAACCACCTCTCTCACACGTCTCCAGTGTGAAGCATTTTAAGATCAGAAAACAGAATATATATATATATATATATATATATATATATATATATATATATATATATATATATATATATATATATATTCGGACCCTCATTGTAAAGTGTTACCCAGTTTATTTGAAGAATTTGTGTCACCAAACCTCAAACCTTGTATCTCAGAAATTGTAATATTTTTAACATTTAAAGCTAAAGCTAAGATAAAATAAGTTTAAAAGATTTCATTCTAAAGTTTTAGGCCATTGCTGAAGTCACTATTTGACTGGTTAACAGGTTAAAACCTACTGTTTTCTACTGTTATGAGATTGTATCCCAAACAGTTTGAACCCATTTCTGTTGGTCCAATTATCATGAAATGTTCACACATCATGAAGGACAGCTGGCATTTTTAAATGACATGGAAACCTGAATGAGGTTTTGTTCTGACACCCATGTCTCAAAGTTCCCGACTGATTCATACATTAACACCTTTAGCTTAGCAATTGGAATAGAAACTGCAATCCTTTAAAACCACATCTGTCTCCAGTGTGAAGTGTTTTAAGATCAAAAAGGCAAAGGATGAATGGATGAATAGTAAATTGAACAAATAATATAAAATATTTGGCCTATTTCAGCTTATATATATATATATATATATATTTTTTTTTTTATTTTATTAATTTTTTTTTTTTTTACTCTTATTGTAAAGTGTCACCAAACCTCAAACCTTGTATCTCTGAAATTGTAACATTTTTAACATTTAATGTAAAATAAGGTTTAATAAGGTTTTGATCTGACGCTGAAGTTATTAAGTATTTGACTGGTTTACAGGTTAAAACCTTTAGTTTTGTGATCAGTTTGAAACGAATGACTCTAATTAGAAACCACATCTAGAATGAGGTTTTGTTCTGACACCGATGTCTCGAAGTACCTAAGACTAATAGTAAATTGTAGAAATAATATAAAACATCTGCATATATATATATAATTTTTGACCCTTAATGCAAAGGGTTTTTTATGTGTAAATTTAATTGCTTATAAAATTTAACATTTTTTTCTGACTCTTAATGTAAAGTGTCACCAAACATTAACCCTTGTATCTCTGAAATTGTAACATTTTTAATCTTTAATGTAAAATAAGTTCAAAAAGATTTTATTCTAAACAATTTTAACCCATTTCTGTTGGTCTGATTAGCATGAAATGTTCACACGACATAAAGGACAGCTGGCGTTGGAAACCTGAATGAGGTTTTGTTCTGACACCCATGTCTCAAAGTTCCCGACTGATTCATACATTAACACCTTTAGCTTAGTGATTGCAATAGAAACTGCAATCCTCTAAAACCACATCTGTCTCCAGTGTGAAGCGTTTTAAGATCAAACAAGCAGAAGACAAATAGTAAATTGAAGAAATACTATAAAAAATCTGGCCTATTTCAGTGATTTTATATATATATATATATATATATATATATATATATATATATATATATGAAGTCGTAACATTTTTATTGTTTAATGTAAAATAAGATTTTATTCTGAACGATTTTAGGCCATTGCTGTTGGTCTACTCATTATGAAATGTTGATGGTATGTAATGAGCAGCTTTTTAAATGATCTGAAAACATTAATAAGGTTTTGATCTGACGCTGAAGTTTTTAAGAATTTGACTGGTTTACAGATTAAAACCTTTAGTTTTGTGATCAGTTTGAAACCGACGACTCAGATTGGAATAGAACCTCCGCTCGTCTAAAAGCACCCCCATCTCCAGCAGCATGTCGTTTGGAATGGGCCTGGCGTGGCGGGAAACGTAGACCTTCTCCAGCTGAGGCGACATGGGTGAAGGCACGTACTTGGAGCAAGAGGGTCCGGTTAAACTTGGGACGCAAGTCACCTGGACTTGGTAGTACAGGAGGCCGTGGTTCAGCGAACAGAAATTGTTGTGTAGCCCAGCTTTTAGAAGGACCGAGCAGGACCCTAGGCGGTCATCGTCCCATTTGTTGTCGCGGTCCCACACCTCTAACTTCACGCTGGTAAGCTGAGACAAGTCGTTAATGTCAAGGTTGAACTTCCAGTTCCATGTCGGTGAGTTTTGGTTGTAGATCACGGAAGTTTCTCCCACGTAAACTTTGCCGTTACGAAAAACCTTGACGTAGCCATCCGTCTTTTTGAAGTAGTCGCCCCACAGGCCAGTCGCTCTGACCGCAGTTACGGTCACCTGGGCCAGTCCGCGGCGCTTGGGACAGCAGTCGTTGTCGACCCCCGCGTTGTTGTGGCAGCTGCAGCTACACGGCTCCTTGGGGTCGGTTTTGATGCCGGCTCTGCAGGGCTTCGAGCAGTTTTTCAGGAGGCCTCTCTGCAGGATGTAGTCTTTAATGGCGTTCTTTAAATGCTTTCGAGTGGGCTGCTTCTCGGGCAGCAGCTCATGGAGGGCGTTGAGGGAGTAGGAGATGATCTCGGGGTGTTGGGGCAGGGAGGAGAGCCACTCCTTATAGGCAGCGGGGTCTTTGTCCGCAGAGAACAGAAGCTCTGCACTCTCAGTGTGTCCACCAATGACATCTGTAAGCCTTTTCAGGACAAAACAGCATGAAGTGGTGAATTAATGGATCTCCAGGTTGCTGACTAAAGCTCCAGGCTGATTATTTAAGAAGATTTTTTCATAAATAGGCAATTTTAATGTAATATTATAGACTTACTTATGACTTCTTACTGTTCTGAAAATATTCAAAATAGTTTCAGTGCAGATTTTTGAAATGAACATGAATAAAAACAATAACATATATGGATTGAATTGTTTTAAGGGGTGTTTTAGCAATTGCTAGCAAACCATCTTGAAATCTGGGCATGCTGTGGCCCCCTCAGCCACCCCACTTCCCAATTCCCTGTGTGTGTGTGTGTGTGTGTCTATATGGGTAGTTAACATGATGTGGCCTTTTTTTGGTCCAATGTGTCAAATATATGTAAATTATAGAAAAATATGTCAAAAACTGGTGATATTGTTCAGAAAATCATGTTTTATATGAACGTATGGAGCATTCATGGGATTAACATTTCATTTTCCATTTCTTTCAGTCAAACCAGAAAAATCTCATATGGCGTTACTGTCCCAAGCACATTTCACAAAGTTAAAATTAATTAATTTTCTGTTTATTTAATCATATATTGATAACCCAGATGTCTTGTGCGTCTGCTTGGCTAAAAGTTCAGGCATAATATTTTGAAGCCGCCCTGAACTAATACATTTTGTCCCAAAAATGGAAAAATGGATATCGAATGGTATGACGCCATATTCCTATTTTTTAAACGGCCAATTGTTTGGAAACCTTTTGGGGTTATTGGTTAATAATCATAAATTCATCAGTGTGAGAGATATAGTGCCAGTAAAGGTTACAAGAATTTTGGTACGTTTATAACAAGGTATTCCCAAATTAATTTGAAATATATTGAAAGATTACGAGTAAACGCCTTCCTATGAGTGTTGGTAAAGTAAAATAATGCAAAGGTAACATATTTGCATGTGAGAAATGCTATACTTTTATATAGTGATGATAAAGAATCAGGATAAATTGACTTACATTATCATATTATACCCCTTTTAAATTTAATACACAATAATGTTCATGTCACTCCATATGACAAGTTTAGTCAACTAGTAAATAAATGTAAATTTCAGGAAAAAATCTACAAGACCACATATATATTTGGAAATATAAGAGTTGGTAGAATTTAACCCAGTGATTTCCATGAGTTTTTCATGAGTTTTTTTTTTTAAACTTTTCTTCAGCCAAATATGTCAACCACCCATATATATATATATATATATATATATATATATATATATATAGAGAGAGAGAGAGAGAGAGAGAGAGAGAGAGAGACCCTTTAATTTCAGAAACGAAAGGGAAAATGACATATCTCTACCACATCAAAGAAGACCAGAATTGTCTCAGAAATCAATTGATGCAGTCAGATATTAATTTTTTTGTGGTTCGAACGTTATCAACACAGAAAGTTGTAACAACAACCACATTGAACAACACGTGCCTTCAGATCTGTGATCAGCACCAGCGACAGCACCCTGAACATGTTGTTTATTGTGGTTGTTGTTGCAACTTTCTGTGATTTCTGAAACAGTTCTGGTCTTCTTTGATCTGCTACACGACCACCTTCCCACTGGAAAACTTACCCTTGATCCAGTATTGCGGCTTTCAAGATGGCCGCCATGTTCGGGACATAAAAGATAGACTCCCTCACCCGTTACTTGCTTGGGTATTCAGATAAGTAATTTCCCCTATATTATATATATATATATATATATATATATATATATATATATATATATATATATATATATATATATATATATATTACAGATGGAAGGATTTATCTGCCATGTATCGGTATTGGCCGATTTTTAATAAAAATATGTGATTGGCGATCTGACAATTTCTGTTTTTCCAGCTAGTGTTTCATCCAGGAAGAGCCCTCTGGCCAGCTCCCTGCAATTCCTATCTGAACCACTAGGTGGAAATACACGTATCAAGGTTTACGCCCACATAGACCAACTTCTAATTTTGTTAAAAATATTATACTGTTTCATATGAGCTCGTTAAAAATGATAATTAACCAGTTTAGATCATGTTTCATGACTTGCTTGCACTAATAAATACATGTAGCCCTGCTGTAGCATATAGCCCCGCCCTCAATCAGTATCAGCTATCAGCCAATCGCGTTGAAAGGTGATCGGCGATCAGAATCGGCCTCAAAAACACAGATAGATCCATTTCTATTATATATATATATATATATATATATATATATATATATATATATATATATATATATATATATATATATATATATAGACTCTTTAATGACCTGCAAACTGTGTTGTAATATCAACCCGTGTCCCAGAGAGTAACACAGACCTGTCACTGAAGCTGCTGGAGAAGCTCTTCTTCTTCAGAGTTTTGTCCTGGACTTTGTGGCAGTGTTGATACGCTGTGTTTACGTCAACACGTCCCATCACACTAGCGGACGCCTCCACGTCCAGACACGTCTTCACCTCATCCGTGCTCATACCTTGCAGAGTCGCTTGACACTGCTGGATGCTGGTCACTGCTTGGACGGCTCCGCCCAGGGTCACCTGTGAATAGTAGTGCTTCATTGGTTCGTGGTGTTTATTGGCTGTAAAGGTCAGTATGCGTTTCAGGAGAGGCCAAAGACATGTTTGTTACCTTTGTGATGTAATGAGTCCCAAACAGGTCGATGATTTTATAGTAGCTGTACTTGGTTGTGTTGTTGTATTTCTCAGGAAGCCTCCCTATTTCCTGCATCAGCTCCGTATGCACAGCAGGACGGCTCGAAACTCTGTAACTGTGTGGATGTAATAAACACTTCACTTTAATAAACAACAAAAGGCTCAAATAGGTTTATAGATGTAAAATTATAGGCTGTGGTTGTCATGCGCAGTTCAGCAGCCCCCCTCTGTGGCTGTACGACTCAGTTACTTGCCACACGGGTGTTATTATTATTATTATTATTATTATTATTATTATTATTATTATTATTTTTCATCCATCCATCCATTATCTTACACTTTATACCGCTAGTCGGGGTCATGGGGGGGTGGGCTGAAGCCAATCCCAGCATCATCAGGCAAAGGGGGTGTAAACTAACCACTACACAACCATACTAACCACTACACAACCATACTAACCACTACACCACCATACTAACCACTACACCACCGTACTAACCACTACACCACCATACTAACCACTACACCACCATACTAACCACAACACCACCATACTAACTACTACTCCACCATACTAACCTCTACACCACCATACTAACCACTACACCACCATACTAACCACTACACCACCGTACTAACCACTACACCACCATACTAACCACTACACCACCATACTAACCACTACACCACCTTACTAACCACTACACCACCGTACTAACCACTACACCACCATACTAACCACTACACCACCGTACTGACCACTACACCACCATACTAACCACTACACCACCATACTAACCACTACACCACCGTACTAACCACTACACCACCATACTAACCACTACACCACCTTACTAACCACTACACCACCGTACTAACCACTACACCACCATACTAACCACTACACCACCGTACTAACCACTACACCACCATACTAACCACTACACCACCGTACTAACCACTACACCACCATACTAATCACTACACCACCATACTAACCACTACACCACCATACTGACCACTACACCACCATACTAACCTCTACACCACCATACTAACCACTACACCACCATACTAACCACTACACCACCGTACTAACCACTACACCACCGTACTAACCACTACACCACCGTACTAACCACTACACCACCATACTAACCACTACACCACCGTACTAACCACTACACCACCATACTAATCACTACACCACCATACTAACCACTACACCACCATACTGACCACTACACCACCATACTAACCTCTACACCACCATACTAACCACTACACCACCATACTAACCACTACACCACCTTACTAACCACTACACCACCGTACTAACCACTACACCACCGTACTAACCACTACACCACCGTACTAACCACTACACCACCATACTAACCACTACACCACCATACTAACCACTACACCACCGTACTAACCACTACACCACGATACTAACCACTACACCACCTTACTAACCACTACACCACCGTACTAACCACTACACCACCATACTAACCACTACACCACCGTACTAACCACTACACCACCATACTAACCACTACACCACCGTACTAACCACTACACCACCATACTAATCACTACACCACCATACTAACCACTACACCACCATACTGACCACTACACCACCATACTAACCTCTACACCACCATACTAACCACTACACCACCATACTAACCACTACACCACCGTACTAACCACTACACCACCATACTAACCACTACACCACCGTACTAACCACTACACCACCATACTAACCACTACACCACCGTACTAACCACTACACCACCATACTAATCACTACACCACCATACTAACCACTACACCACCATACTGACCACTACACCACCATACTAACCTCTACACCACCATACTAACCACTACACCACCATACTAACCACTACACCACCATACTAACCACTACACCACCATACTAACCACTACACCACCGTACTAACCACTACACCACCATACTAACCACTACACCACCATACTAACCACTACACCACCATACTAACCACTACACCACCGTACTAACCACTACACCACCATACTAACCACTACACCACCGTACTAACCACTACACCACCATACTAACCACTACACCACCATACTGACCACTACACCACCATACTAACCTCTACACCACCATACTAACCACTACACCACCATACTAACCACTACACCACCTTACTAACCACTACACCACCATACTAACCACTACATCACCGTACTAACCACTACACCACCATACTAACCACTACACCACCATACTAACCACTACATCACCGTACTAACCACTACACCACCATACTAACCACTACACCACCGTACTGACCACTACACCACCGTACTAACCACTACACCATCATACTAACCACTACACCACCATACTAACCACTACACCACCATACTGACCACTACACCACCATACTAACCACTACACCACCGTACTAACCACTACACCACCGTACTAACCACTACACCACCATACTAACCACTACACCACCATACTAACCACTACACCACCATACTAACCACTACACCACCGTACTAACCACCAGCCTACCGAAACTGACCACTGACGAAGGGCTAAAGCAGGACAGCAACCACAGGTTTCTGATAAAGTGTCCTACCTGTAGTAGCCACACGAGACCGCATGACTGGTGAAGCTGAATTTGTCCTTCTTGGTTTTGCCCATGGAATACTCCGCCAGCTTCGAGTTACTGCCCGCCAGCATCACTGAGGCTTTCTTATTTATCGTGTTGATGCCCAAGTTTACTTTCCAGTTGTTCTCGATATTGGAGGTGCTGGAGCTGAGCAGGCTTTCGCTGGACTGGTAGACCGAACTGGACAGCTTCATCCTGCACTTCTTGCTGGGTCTCCAGTCCACCACGGAAAGAGGGAGCTTCTGCTTCTTGCCCTTCATGTAGGGGTTCTTGCAGAGGGTGCAGGTTTTGTCCTTCATCTTCCAGGAGCTCATATCGATGACGAAGGCCCCCTTTCGCTCCATCGTGGTGATGTCGAAGCCTTCCCCTGCCAGGTCGGATCCAGGAACGAAGTCTGCGTCCTCACACTGAGCCGGTTTACCCTTGAAGCACGCCTGGCTTGTCGGCGGTGGGAGGGCAGCAGCGAGCACGACCCAGAGGCTGAGTGCCTGCAGCATTGCGACTGTGTTTCCTGCGCCGGACCTGCCATAGAGTTAAGATTTTTATTGTAGCCTCGCATATGGTCAGAGCTCTCACAGCTATGAGCTCGCATGTAGAAGCCACTGAATATATGGGGTCTGTCTCAAATCATACTGAGCTCCTACATAGGCAGCATTTTACATCATAGTATGCGCTCCCGACATGTAGACTGTCCCAATTCTTACATACCTTAAACGTGCTGTCTACTGAGAACCTTATTTAGACCTGATTTTAAAGAAGCACTGAACGCTTCCTCAGCCACGAAGACAATCCCATGATGCACTGCAGGCAGGACTTTTTCCAAACATGGCGGACAAAAGCAAAGCAGAGAAGTCATCTTTATTTTTATTTCCTTTTATCTGTCCAATCTCGGTTGTACATTTCACTTTGTTTTCATCATTTACAGGCTCTGTCTCAAATCCTAGTGAGTGTGTAAGTAGGTTGTCTAGGTAGTGAGTGTGTATGTAGGCTGTCTAGGTAGTGAGTGTGTAAGTAGGCTGTCTAGTTAGTGAGTGTGTAAGTGAGTGTTTCAGTAGGCTGTCTAGGTAGTGAGTGTGTAAGTAGGCTCTCTATGTAGTGAGAGTGTAAGTAGGCTGTCTAGGTAGTGAGTGTGTAAGTAGGCTGTCTAGGTACTGAGTGTGTAAGTAGGCTGTCTAGGTAGTGAGTATGTAAGTAGGCTGTCTAGGTAGTGAGTGTGTCAGTAGGCTGTCTAGGTAGTGAGTGTGTAAGTAGGCTGTCTAGGTAGTGAGTGTGTAAGTAGGCTGTCTAGGTAGTGAGTGTGTAAGTAGGCTGTCTAGGTAGTGAGTGTGTAAGTAGGCTGTCTAGGTAGTGAGTGTGTAAGTAGTCTGTCTAGGTAGTGAGTGTGTAAGTAGGCTGTCTAGGTAGTCAGTGTGTAAGTAGGCTGTCTAGGTAGTGAGTGTGTAAGTAGGCTGTCTAGGTAGTGAGTGTGTAAGTAGGCTGTCTAGGTAGTGAGTGTGTAAGTAGTCTGTCTAGGTAGTGAGTGTGTAAGTAGTCTGTCTAGGTAGTGAGTGAGTAAGTAGGCTGTCTAGGTAGTGAGTGTGTAAGTAGGCTGTCTAGGTAGTGAGTGTGTAAGTAGTCTGTCTAGGTAGTGAGTGTGTAAGTAGGCTGTCTAGGTAGTGAGTGTGTAAGTAGGCTGTCTATGTAGTGAGTGTGTAAGTAGGCTGTCTAGGTAGTGAGTGTGTAAGTAGGCTGTCTAGGTAGTGAGTGTGTAAGTAGTCTGTCTAGGTAGTGAGTGTGTAAGTAGGCTGTCTAGGTAGTGAGTGTGTAAGTAGGCTGTCTAGGTAGTGAGTGTGTAAGTAGTCTGTCTAGGTAGTGAGTGTGTAAGTAGGCTGTCTAGGTAGTCAGTGTGTAAGTAGGATGTCTAGGTAGTGAGTGTGTAAGTAGGCTGTCTAGGTAGTGAGTGTGTAAGTAGGCTGTCTAGGTAGTGAGTGTCTAAGTAGGCTGTCTAGGTAGTGAGTGTGTAAGTAGGCTGTCTAGGTAGTGAGTGAGTAAGTAGGCTGTCTAGGTAGTGAGTGTGTAAGTAGGCTGTCTAGGTAGTGAGTGTGTAAGTAGGCTGTCTAGGTAGTGAGTGTGTAAGTAGGCTGTCTAGGTAGTGAGTGTCTAAGTAGGCTGTCTAGGTAGTGAGTGTCTAAGTAGGCTGTCTAGGTAGTGAGTGTGTAAGTAGGCTGTCTAGGTAGTGAGTGTGTAAGTAGGCTGTCTAGGTAGTGAGTGTGTAAGTAGGCTGTCTAGGTAGTGAGTGTGTAAGTAGGCTGTCTAGGTAGTGAGTGTGTAAGTAGGCTGTCTAGGTAGTGAGTGTGTAAGTATCAGTGTTCTCTCCTCATCTCTCCTCATAAACAGATTACTGAGACGCTCTAGTTAGAGAGAGACTGCGTCACGGCTTGTTCCTCCACTGCAGCACGTCACCGGTGGTTTAGCTGGTTGCTAAGTTACCAGCTGGCATCTAAAACAATAGCCCGAGGCTTAAAAATCTGCTAGCATAAATGCTAATGTCTGGAGTATAAAGTGTAAATGGTGAAGGACTCGTTACAGAGTTGATAATAAAATACTGTTTTGTGTGATTATATGACCAGAAACACATTAAAACTCCAGAGAATCAAAATAACTCACATTTTAAAACCACTTCACTGCTCCTAGATTAGCCTGCACTGCATCATGGGATTGTCTTAGCGGCTGAGGAAGAGTTCGATGCTTCTTTAAAATCAGGTGTAAATAAGGTTCCTCAGTAGACGGTATGTTTAAGGTATGTAAGAATTGGGACAGTCTACATGTCGGGAGTGCATACTATGATGTAAAATGCTGCCTATGTAGGAGCTCAGTAGGATTTGAGACACACCCACTTTCTTTCTAATCTTGCTGTATTTAATTTACTTCATTTTTTAAATCTTCTATTACTTAATTGTGTTTATATTCTATTGTTCTAATTATTATCCCTTTATTTCATTGTTTTATAATTTTAGCTTGTCCACTTATCCTTTCATTCTGAATTATTTATTTCTTCTTAGTTAACTTTTATATTGTTTGCCTGTTTTTCTAATATTTTTTATCATTTAATTTTTATTGTTTTACGCATGAAGTTTCTTATTTTAGCTTTCTTGATTAAATACTTGATTCTAATTGTAATTTATTTTCAGTCTCTTTAAGTTGTAAATGCTCGGTTGCATTGAAAATAGGGGTTACCCTCAATGTATTACCGAGTGAAAATAAAGGTTGATTGATTGATCTTCAAATGTGAGTTATTTTAATTTTCTCTGTAGTTTTAATTTTATTATCAACTCTGTAACTAGTCCTTCACCATTTACAGTTTTATACTCAAGCCATTAGCATTTATGCTAGCGGATTTTTAAGCCTTGGGCTATTGTTTTGAATAGCCGGCTGGTAGCTTAGCAACTAGCTAAACCACCGGTCAATGGCAGTGGGCGGGAACAATCAATCAATCAATCAATCAATCAACCTTTATTTTCACTCGGGAGAACATTGAGGGAGACCCTCGTTTTCAGTGTCGCCAAGCATTACAATTATTAAACAAAAAGGGATTGAAAATAAATTAAATTGAATTTTAATGAGTACTTAAATGTAAAAGAAACAATAAGAACAGAGACAAAATTAAGTAATATCATGAAAGAAAAACAAATGAAAACTGAATTAAAATCAGGAATAAGACAAAAATAAAAAAGTCAATAAAAGTAGATATAAATATAGTAATAAGACATAAAACAGTAAAAGAAATAATAATAAAATAATAATAATGAGTAATATAAATCAAGATTGGTGAAAGAAAATGAAAATAAATAAATAAAAGAACGACTGAATATCAAAATCATAAAACTGTTCACTAAAATTAAATAAAACACTGGCTGCTCGCTGGTGCTGCTGGAGCTAAAAGCAGATTTTCCCAGTTCAGTAAAAGCTCTTGGACCCTGATGGGTGATCCAGTCACTGGAGCGAGTTCCGTTATTCGTACTATTCTCAGTGAACATTGTTGTGATATACGATGGCATATGACCAGAAAGTGCTTTAAAAATAATAAGAAACCAACGTGTTTCTCGACCAACATCAAGAGAAGACCAGCCGACCTTTCATATTAAACAGTGATGTGTGCTGTAGGGTTCACCAGTAACACAGGAGGCCAAGCTGTATCGAAACAAATCACTCTTCACGACACACCGTGACGCAGTCTCTCTCTAGAGTGTCTCAGTAATCTGTTTATGAGGAGAGAACACTGATACTTACACGCTCACTACCTAGACAGCCTACTTACACACTCACTACCTAGACAGCCTACTTACACACTCACTACCTAGACAGCCTACTTACACGCTCACTACCTAGACAGCCTACTTACACACTCACTACCTAGACAGCCTACTTACACACTCACTACCTAGACAGCCTACTTACACACTCACTACCTAGACAGCCTACTTAGACACTCACTACCTAGACAGCCTACTTACACACTCATTACCTAGACAGCCTACTTACACACTCACTACCTAGACAGCCTACTTACACACTCACTAGGGTTTGAGACAGAGCCTTAGTGATTACTAACAACAACAGTGTAGCTACAGTAATGATGATATTGGTCCTCAGCGTCCTGTGGTTAGCGGCGTGATGCTTATACTGTGAGACTGCGTTGTGTAAAGAATAAAATTTAATACTGATATCATTTTTGACCCCACTTATTTGACCTTCACATCAAAAGCAGAGTTAAGACAGCATCAGCATCAGGAACATTCCAGATCCTAGTATTCGGTCTTTTATTGAAGAGGGCCACCTGCATCATGAAGGACCCCACTCATCCAGCACACTCACTGTTTGTCCCGCTCCCCTCAGGCAGGAGGCTGCGGAGCGTTAAGTGTAGAACGAACAGACTGAGGAACAGCTTCATTCCGGAAGCTGTAAGACTTTTAAACGCCACTTAGTGGAACCACTGCACTGACACTTTTACTGCACTGACACTTTTACGACACCAGTCACTTTAATACACTCTGCTGCTACCTTCTCCATTCCTGTTTATTTTATTTTCATATATTTTATATATTTATGTTTATTTTATTTATTTAAGTACTGCTGTCTGGGTAAAACTGGGTCCTTGGGTACCACAATTTCGTTCCACCCCATGTACCACATGTGATGCGAATGACAATAAAGTCTCCTTGAATCCTTGAATCCTTGAATCCTTGAATCCTTGATTATTCTGCAGCTCAGAGTCTTTCTCATACGTTAGTGAGCTGCAGAACTGACTCCTGTATGTGCAGGACTCTGCAGTCAGCGCTCTTACACATCAGCCCCAGACTGAAATGTCTTCACTGACTTCAAGCACACCACTGACTTCTATATGAAGTACACTCGTGCCTGTTTATTTCACCAGGATGTCACACATACAAGGAGTTTGTCTTGGTGAGGCACACGTGTATGACATATAACAAGAACAGTATTACAGTAAGAGAAAGTTACAGTGAGATACAATGAAAAGAATAAAGAATAAGAATAATAACAAGCCGGGAAAGACAAGTTAAAAACCAGTTCAGATAGGATCAGACAAGTAAAAAACAGTTAAAAACCAGTTCAGATAGGATCAGACAAGTAAAAAACAGTTAAAAACCAGTTCAGATAGGATCAGACGAGTAAAAAACAGTTAAAAACCGGTTCAGATAGGATCAGACAAGTAAAAACCAGTTAAAAACTGGTTCAGATAGGATCAGACAAGTAAAAACCAGTTAAAAACCGGTTCAGATAGGATCAGACAAGTAAAAAACAGTTAAAAACCGGTTCAGATAGCATCAGACAAGTAAAAAACAGTTAAAAACCGGTTCAGATAGGATCAGACAAGTAAAAAACAGTTAAAAACCGGTTCAGATAGCATCAGACAAGTAAAAAACAGTTAAAAACCGGTTCAGATAGGATCAGACAAGTTAAAAACCAGTTAAAAACCAGTTCAGATAGCATCAGACAAGTTAAAAACCAGTTAAAAACCGGTTCAGATAGCATCAGACAAGTAAAAAACAGTTAAAAACCAGTTCAGATAGCATCAGACAAGTTAAAAACCAGTTAAAAACCAGTTCAGATAGCATCAGACAAGTTAAAAACCAGTTAAAAACCGGTTCAGATAGCATCAGACAAGTTAAAAACCAGTTAAAAACCGGTTCAGATAGCATCAGACAAGTAAAAAACAGTTAAAAACCGGTTCAGATAGCATCAGACAAGTAAAAAACAGTTAAAAACCGGTTCAGATAGAATCAGACAAGTTAAAAACAGTTAAAAACCGGTTCAGATAGCATCAGACAAGTAAAAAACAGTTAAAAACCGGTTCAGATAGAATCAGACAAGTTAAAAACCAGTTAAAAACCGGTTCAGATAGCATCAGACAAGTAAAAACCAGTTAAAAACCGGTTCAGATAGGATCAGACAAGTAAAAACCAGTTAAAAACCGGTTCAGATAGGATCAGACAAGTAAAAACCAGTTAAAAACCAGTTCAGATAGGATCAGACAAGTAAAAACCAGTTAAAAACCAGTTCAGATAGCATCAGACAAGTAAAAACCAGTTAAAAACCGGTTCAGATAGGATCAGACAAGTAAAAACCAGTTAAAAACCGGTTCAGATAGGATCAGACAAGTAAAAACCAGTTAAAAACCGGTTCAGATAGGATCAGACAAGTAAAAACCAGTTAAAAACCAGTTCAGATAGGAGTCAATGCAGGCAGAATGTTTTCCAGGTTATTTTGGAGCATTTCTATTGGTCCGTTCATCAAGAAATTCTCACACAACGTAAACGGCAGCTGTCGAGTTTGAACCACGCAGAACTATAAAAACACATGTTTTATTTGGACAGCGACGATACACGGGTTCAGGGGTCAAACACCGAGATCCAGACATCCCAGTCAGCAGACTACACCCAGTACAATAATCTTCAGACCAGTAAGAAGTGATTTTACATTAGTTACTGCTCACTGGACCATTTCTAGACTGGACCATTTCTAGACTGGACCATTTCTAGACTGAACCATTTCTTGACTGAACCATTTCTAGACTGAACCATTTCTAGACTGAACCATTACTAGACTGAACCATTACTAGACTGGACCATTTCTAGACTGAACCATTACTAGACTGAACCATTACTAGACTGAACCATTTCTAGACTGGACCATTTCTAGACTGAACCATTACTAGACTGGACCATTTCTAGACTGAACCATTTCTAGACTGGACCATTTCTAGACTGAACCATTACTAGACTGGACCATTTCTAGACTGAACCATTACTAGACTGAACCATTACTAGACTGAAGCATTTCTTGACTGAACCATTTCTAGACTGAACCATTTCTAGACTGAACCATTACTAGACTGAACCATTACTAGACTGAACCATTTCTAGACTGGACCATTTCTAGACTGAACCATTACTAGACTGGACCATTTCTAGACTGAACCATTTCTAGACTGGACCATTTCTAGACTGAACCATTACTAGACTGGACCATTTCTAGACTGGACCATTACTAGACTGGACCATTTCTAGACTGAACCATTACTAGACTGAACCATTACTAGACTGAAGCATTTCTTGACTGAACCATTTCTAGACTGAACCATTTCTAGACTGAACCATTACTAGACTGAACCATTACTAGACTGGACCATTTCTAGACTGAACCGTTACTAGACTGAACCATTACTAGACTGAACCATTTCTAGACTGGACCATTTCTAGACTGAACCATTACTAGACTGGACCATTTCTAGACTGAACCATTTCTAGACTGGATCATTTCTAGACTGAACCATTACTAGACTGGACCATTTCTAGACTGAACCATTTCTAGACTGGATTATTTCTAGACTGGACCATTACTAGACTGGACCATTTCTAGACTGAACCATTTCTAGACTGGATCATTTCTAGACTGGACCATTTCTAGACTGGACCATTTCTAGTTCTCCTGGAGGACCCCCGGCATTAAATGTAGGTACCATCTAATACTGTGTGCTGTGAATCTGTGCAGTCAGGAGAAATCTAGAACCAGAGATGTTCACAAGTCACAAAATACAAGTTCAAGTCAAATCACGAGTCTTTCGGCGAGAGTCCAAGTCAAGTCTCAAGTCAATACAACATATTTAACAAGTGTACGATAAAAATACATAGCTATATATATATATATATATATATATATATATATATATATATATATATATATATATATATATATATATATATAATTAACTTTGTGCGCAAAATCACAACTCCAGCACCTAAATTCTATTTTTTTACTTTCTTTGTTCCTGAGCTCTTTTAAACATTTTTAGATTATAGAGGAAACTAGAAGTGATTTTATTTTTGTTTTCTAAAGTTAACAACAACTGCTGGTTACATTAAAACACAACGCGCTTTACAAATTAGTCTTAAGTAGTGTTGTCAGTAGGCTCAGTATGTGTGTCCTAAATGTTAACCTAGCACTGCTATAACATTTATAAAATAACTGTTTTATATATTAGCTGTATTGGCGGCTAGTTGGCTAGCGTAAACAACCCTGTCCGGGTGTGTTTTCAGATGTCTTATGAATTGTGATGTGATGTCTTTCATTTGTTTTCCACATTTTTTACGTTGCCACCCTTCGGTTACGTCCAACCACTTTAAACGCCCTGTAACCGATTGCTGCCACGTACGGTACTCTAGCTGAAGCCGTGCCACCCTTGTTTATTTCCATTTGACGCTTCTCTCAGATTTCCCGCTCGCAATTAGCGAATGTCATGAGATTTATAACTAAACATTACATTTACACATTATTTATTTATTTATTTATAACTAAACATTACATTTACACATCATTTATTTATTTATAACTAAACATTACATTTACACATTTATTTATTTATTTATAACTAAACATTACATTTACACATTTATTTATTTATTTATAACTAAACATTACATTTACACATTATTTATTTATTTACAACTAAACATTACATTTACACATTATTTATTTATTTATTTATAACTAAACATTACATTTACACATTACTTATTTATTTATTTATAACTAAACATTACTTTTACACATTATTTATTTATTTATTTATAACTAAACAATACATTTACACATTATTTATTTATTTATAACTAAACATTACATGTACACATTATTTATTTATTTATTTATAACTAAACATTACGTTTACACATTATTTATTTATTTACAACTAAACATTACATTTACACATTATTTATTTATTTATTTATAACTAAACATTACATTTACACATTACTTATTTATTTATTTATAACTAAACATTACTTTTACACATTATTTATTTATTTATTTATAACTAAACATTATATTTACACATTATTTATTTATTTATTTATAATTAAACATTACATTTACACATTATTTATTTATAACTAAACATTACATTTACACATTATTTATTTATTTATAACTAAACATTACATTTACACATTATTTATTTATTTATTTATAACTAAATTTTACATTTACACTTTATTTATTTATTTATGCGTATTTAAAGAGCAGCTTGTACTAGCTGTTATCTAGCTTTAGCAAATCCATGGCCTAGCTAGCTTTATTCTTCAAAAAGTAAAAATTGTCATTACCGCAACACGTCATTACCAACACATAACCTGTTGAGATGGTAATGACATTTGTTGATGGTAATGACAGGTTTTCAATTTCACCATCAGTATCTTTTAAATTATTTAGAAATTAAATATAATTAAGTCTAACCGTGTGATTTTATAATTAAATTTAAGTGAAATGCATTACTTTAAAAACTAAGATAAGATGGTAAAAAGATCCCGCAATTGAAGAATTACCCACATATATATATATATATATATATATATATATATATATATATATATATATATATATATATAATCACATCCCCAAAGATAACAAGATAACACGGACTGATGGAAATGCTCCAAAATAACTTGGAAAAACTTCTGCTTCCATTGTCTTACATTCCCAGTAATGTGTGGTGTGTTTTTCTTTGGATGTATGTATGTACATATGAAAATCGGACAATCTTTTTAAAAACTAATACAGTCTCTAATTTCTGACTACTTACCTTGATGCGCTCTGTTATGTGGTTATTGCGTCTTGATTGATCTTTCATCTGCATATGTGACCAAATGACCAGAGTGTATATATATGTAGGGGTTCTGGGGGCTGAGGATGGAGGGTGAGGGGGCTGTTGAGGTTGGAAATTCTGCAGCTTGTTTAGGCGTTATTGTTTGTGGCAAAAAAAGGTGTTTGTGGGCTACGAGGTGGATTGGATATGCGTTTCTTCTCAACTCTTTGTGGTTGAGACAGAGTGAGAAAGTTTGAGAAAGAGAGAATGCAGCAAGGCCAGGTCACTATACTGTCTCCAGTTTAACTGTGTGTTCTGTATAAACTAACTTTAACCTTACAATGAAAATGTGAAAAAACTCAATATTTAGTGTTTTATCTTGTGAATTTCCCTTGTGAGTTTCTCAAGCTCATGAACTTAAAATTCTTAGCAATCTGATCAGTAAGTGTATTTACACCAGTAAGAACACAAAGTAACATGTTATGAATATGTTATTGTGAGAGAAGTAGATCAGATCTTGATCCAGTTTGAAGAACAAAGTTAGGTTCCAGATTTCTCCTGGACGCCCCAGACATTGTATGAATGTGTTCAGTTCCTTCAGCAGCAAATCTTGATTTATCTTAATGAAGTACTGAGCAGTCAAAGCAGGTATTAGATGAGAACTGATAATAATACTGGGTTGTTTAGGAGAAGCTTGGAAAGAGTTAATAAACACACTTACTCTATTAAAACTTAATACCTTGTTTATAAACACTGAAGGAATCATTTGCTGCAGTGTTGAAAGCGTATTATTTTTGATGCTATATATTTATTGTAAAGTCTTTAACCCAGCAGGGCTCTCACTGTCGTACTGATCACTGTCGTACGGTTTTTCTTTGGCCAGTGATGTGCGGGGGGAGGTCGAGACCTTGTTTGGATGCTGCTTTTACACGTTTTTTCACACTCGTTTCACCACTTTAAGATGTTTTAAGCATTTCACACTGTTCCCAGTCGTACATCGCCCCTGTTCTTAAAGACATTTAGCGGCTAGCAGTGAGCAGTCCTGGGCGGCAGTGAGTGATGTTTGTTTATTTGATGTTTGTTAATAACTCCTTTAGAGGGTGGTGGTGAGTGATGTTTGTTAATAACTCCTTTAGAGGGCGGTGGTGAGTGATGTTTGTTTATTTGATGTTAATAACTCCTTTAGAGGGCGGCGGTGAGTGATGTTTGTTTATTTGACGTTAATAACTCCTTTAGAGGGCGGTGGTGAGTGATGTGTGTTTATTTGATGTTTGTTAATAACTCCTTTAGAGGGCGGTGGTGAGTGATGTTTGTTTATTTGATGTTTGTTAATAACTCCTTTAGAGGGTGGTGGTGAGTGATGTTTCTTTATTTGATGTTTGTTAATAACTCCTTTAGAGGGCGGTGGTGAGTGATGTTTGTTTATTTGATGTTAATAACTCCTTTAGAGGGCGGTGGTGAGTGATGTTTGTTTATTTGATGTTTGTTAATAACTCCTTTAGAGGGTGGTGGTGAGTGATGTTTGTTTATTTGATGTTAATAACTCCTTTAGAGGGCGGTGGTGAGTGATGTTTGTTTATTTGATGTTTGTTAATAACTCCTTTAGAGGGCGGTGGTGAGTGATGTTTGTTTATTTGATGTTAATAACTCCTTTAGAGGGCGGTGGTGAGTGATGTTTGTTTATTTGATGTTTGTTAATAACTCCTTTAGAGGGCGGTGGTGAGTGATGTTTGCTTATTTGATGTTTGTTAATAACTCCTTTAGAGGGCGGTGGTGAGTGATGTTTGTTTTTTTGATGTTTGTTAATAACTCCTTTAGAGGGCGGTGGTGAGTGATGTGTGTTTATTTGATGTTTGTTAATAACTCCTTTAGAGGGCGGTGGTGAGTTATGTTTGTTTATTTGATCTTTGTTAATAACACCTTTAGAGGGCGGTGGTGAGTGATGTTTGTTAGTAACTCCTTTAGAGGGCGATGGTGAGTGATGTTTGTTTATTTGATGTTTGTTAATAACTCCTTTAGAGGGCGGTGGTGAGTGATGTTTGTTTATTTGATGTTAATAACACCTTTAGAGGGCGGTGAGTGATGTGTGTTTATTTGATGTTAATAACTCTTTAGAGGGTGGTGGTGAGTGATGTGTGTTTAGTTGATGTTTGTTAATAACTCCTTTAGAGGGCGGTGGTGAGTGATGTTTGTTTATTTGATGTTTGTTAATAACTCCTTTAGAGGGTGGTGGTGAGTGATGTTTGTTTATTTGATGTTAATAACTCTTTAGAGGGTGGTGGTGAGTGATGTTTGATTATTTGATGTTTGTTAATAACTCCTTTAGAGGGCAGTGGTGAGTGATGTTTGTTAATAACTCCTTTAGAGGGCAGTGGTGAGTGATGTTTGTTTATTTGATGTTTGTTAATAACTCCTTTAGAGGGCGGTGGTGAGTGATGTTTGTTAATAACTCCTTTAGAGGGCGGTGGTGAGTGATGTTTGTTTATTTGATGTTTGTTAATAACTCCTTTAGAGGGCGGTGGTGAGTGATGTTTGTTTATTTGATGTTAATAACTCCTTTAGAGGGCAGTGGTGAGTGATGTTTGTTTATTTGATGTTTGTTAATAACACCTTTAGAGGGCGGTGGTGAGTGATGTTTGTTAATAACTCCTTTAGAGGGCAGTGGTGAGTGATGTTTGTTTACTTGATGTTTGTTAATAACACCTTTAGAGGGCGGTGGTGAGTGATGTTTGTTAATAACTACTTTAGAGGGCGGTGGTGAGTGATGTTTGTTTATTTGATGTTTGTTAATAACTCCTTTAGAGGGCGGTGGTAAGTGATGTTTGATTATTTGATGTTTGTTAATAACTCCTTTAGAGGGCAGTGGTGAGTGATGTTTGTTTATTTGATGTTTGTTAATAACACCTTTAGAGGGCGGTGGTGAGTGATGTTTGTTAATAACTCCTTTAGAGGGCGGTGGTAAGTGATGTTTGATTATTTGATGTTTGTTAATAACTCCTTTAGAGGGCAGTGGTGAGTGATGTTTGTTTATTTGATGTTTGTTAATAACACCTTTAGAGGGCGGTGGTGAGTGATGTTTGTTAATAACTCCTTTAGAGGGCAGTGGTGAGTGATGTTTGTTTACTTGATGTTTGTTAATAACACCTTTAGAGGGCGGTGGTGAGTGATGTTTGTTAATAACTACTTTAGAGGGCGGTGGTGAGTGATGTTTGTTTATTTGATGTTTGTTAATAACTCCTTTAGAGGGCGGTGGTGAGTGATGTTTGTTAATAACTCCTTTAGAGGGCGGTGGTGAGTGATGTTTGTTTATTTGATGTTTGTTAATAACTCCTTTAGAGGGCGGTGGTGAGTGATGTTTGTTTATTTGATGTTAATAACTCCTTTAGAGGGCAGTGGTGAGTGATGTTTGTTTATTTGATGTTTGTTAATAACTCCTTTAGAGGGCAGTGGTGAGTGATGTTTGTTAATAACTCCTTTAGAGGGCGGTGGTGAGTGATGTTTGTTAATAACTCCTTTAGAGGGCGGTGGTGAGTGATGTTTGATTATTTGATGTTTGTTAATAACTCCTTTAGAGGGCGGTGGTGAGTGATGTTTGTTTATTTGATGTTTGTTAATAACTCCTTTAGAGGGCGGTGGTGAGTGATGTTTGATTATTTGATGTTTGTTAATAACTCCTTTAGAGGGCGGTGGTGAGTGATGTTTGTTTATTTGATGTTTGTTAATAACTCCTTTAGAGGGCGGTGGTGAGTGATGTTTGCTTATTTGATGTTTGTTAAGAACTCCTTTAGAGGGCGGTGGTGAGTGATGTTTGTTTATTTGATGTTAATAACTCCTTTAGAGGGCGGTGGTGAGTGATGTTTGATTATTTGATGTTTGTTAATAACACCTTTAGAGGGCGGTGAGTGATGTTTGTTTATTTGATGTTAATAACTCCTTTAGAGGGCAGTGGTGAGTGATGTTTGTTTATTTGATGTTTGTTAATAACTCCTTTAGAGGGCGGTGGTGAGTGATGTTTGTTTATTTGATGTTTGTTAATAACTCCTTTAGAGGGCGGTGGTGAGTGATGTTTGTTAATAACTCCTTTAGAGGGCGGTGGTAAGTGATGTTTGTTTATTTGATGTTTGTTAATAACTCCTTTAGAGGGCGGTGGTGAGTGATGTTTGTTTATTTGATGTTTGTTAATAACTCCTTTAGAGCGCGGTGGTGAGTGATGTTTGTTAATAACTCCTTTAGAGGGCGGTGGTGAGTGATGTGTGTTTATTTGTTGTTTGTTATTAACTCCTTTAGAGGGCGGTGGTGAGTGATGTTTGTTAATAACTCCTTTAGAGGGCGGTGGTGAGTGATGTGTGTTTATTTGTTGTTTGTTATTAACTCCTTTAGAGGGCGGTGGTGAGTGATGTGTGTTTATTTGTTGTTTGTTATTAACTCCTTTAGAGGGCGGTGGTGAGTGATGTTTGTTAATAACTCCTTTAGAGGGCGGTGGTGAGTGATGTTTGCTTATTTGATGTTTGTTAATAACTCCTTTAGAGGGCGGTGGTGAGTTATGTTTGTTTATTTGATGTTAATAACTCCTTTAGAGGGCAGTGGTGAGTGATGTTTGATTATTTGATGTTTGTTAATAACACCTTTAGAGGGTGGTGAGTGATGTTTGTTTATTTGATGTTAATAAGTCCTTTAGAGGGCGGTGGTGAGTGATGTTTGTTTATTTGATGTTTGTTAATAACTCCTTTAGAGGGCGGTGGTGAGTGATGTTTGTTAATAACTCCTTTAGAGGGCGGTGGTGAGTGATGTTTGTTTATTTGATGTTAATAACTCCTTTAGAGGGCGGTGGTGAGTGATGTTTGTTTATTTGATGTTTGTTAATAACTCCTTTAGAGGGCGGCGGTGAGTGATGTTTGTTTATTTGATGTTTGTTAATAACTCCTTTAGAGGGCGGCGGTGAGTGATGTTTGTTTATTTGATGTTTGTTAATAACTCCTTTAGAGGGCGGTGGTGAGTGATGTTTGTTTATTTGATGTTTGTTAATAACTCCTTTAGAGGGCGGTGGTGAGTGATGTTTGTTAATAACTCCTTTAGAGGGCGGTGGTGAGTGATGTTTGTTTATTTGATGTTAATAACTCCTTTAGAGGGCGGTGGTGAGTGATGTTTGTTTATTTAATGTTTGCTAATAATCTTTAGTGGAAATGTGCTTTTTACGGTCTGAATAAATAGAAATGATTAATTTATATATATATATATAATATAAATTATTAATTCATTAATTATTAATATATTTTTCATCTTCATGGTAGTTTAAATATAGAAATCAGATTAAGAATTTCAGTGTTAGAATAGAAAGGGGCAAAAATTACTTTATAATAAGCAACAGAACTAAATATGTGTGCTCTGTATGTATGATATTATTATTATTTAAATTTAATAATTGTTATATGTCATTTTTAAATGATTATTACTGTTCTGTATTTTTAGTCACAGACATATAAACGCATGAGAGATCAGAATTGTCTGTTCCGGAACCTATTGATCCAGTTATTCCAGTTATTATGATCTGTTAATAACTCAATAAGTAAATAATTTGGCGAATTACATGCATTTCATTCATCGTATCTGCGGGCCCATTACAACACAGGAGAGGCGGTGTAATTTATAAACGCACCCGTATTCCGACACACTGTCAGCGAAAAGGAACTGCTAGCCAATCCGAGCGCAGGAGGGACGGCAGCACCAGCCAATCCGAGCGCCAGGGAGGCGGGACTTGTCCGAATGCGGGTGGAAGAGAAAACAACGCGGAGCCAATCTGCTGCTTTGGGAAGCGGGAGCTAGAAGATGGTCGGGGCTTCTGAGGACAGACTGTCGAGATTTATCGAGGATAACCGTAACATACGGCGGAGCCGGACGCGTTTCTCCAAGTTTCTCTCCTGAAACGAAGCGAATTTGACAGGTTTAATTGAAACTCTGACGTTCCGCTGTTTAACGTTAACGTTACGGTCACTATGGGCCGTTAGCAAACCCGCCTCGCGACCGGGACACGACCGCTGCTATTAAAACACGGGGCATTTTTAACGGCTTGTTTTTCTCCTGTTTTTGACCCCGTTTATTTGGGAGCCCTGAGTTTTGCTTATCTGCCTGAACGCCGGTCTTCTCCCACCTTTGTCGAGGTAATAGCAGAGATATTAGCGCTGCTAACCTGCTAGCCTAGCCAGCTGTGTTCCCCTCTCCGATGGCTGTTAGCTAACTGACCGGATGGCTTTCAGTGGCTTCTTTCATTTCTCTTTTATTTGTGTTTTTCTGAAAGGCTGAGTCGTCCTGTTCTCCTTTTCTTCTGCCTCTGAGATGTCTCCTCTGTCCGTTGGGCTGGTTAGCTCAGCCCGTGAGCTCAGATTCATGTCTCCACTGCTGTCCCTGTCAAACTTGAACTCTATTTGATGGGCAGGCAGGAAGATCCACTGACCGCACCAGCATGATGTTCGTACATACTGTGAGCTGATGGACCAAACAGGGTTTACGTGCACGTTCTGCAGACCTAGTGGTCAGTAGACATCTATTGAGGTGTTATGGACTTTGGAGGGTTCATGCAAGCTGCATCAACCTGCAACCTGGTTTGTAGTTCCACCATATCAAGTGCTGCAGCAGAGCTGGACTTGGTGGTGACTTGGTTCACCGAGCCATGAAGATCCACTTGAAGCTCGTAGCGGAGGAGAGGAAGATGGACAGAGTTTCACTCGGCAGCCAAAGCTGACCTTTTTAGGAGATTTAAGGAAGAAGCCTTTCTTTGTTTGTTTTTTTTTGGTTTTCTTTTATTGTTTTGAGAAGCTTCTTTGGTGTAGAAGATGTCTTCAGACTACTGGCCAAGGTGACAAGACGGGCCTGGGTTCAGAGGTTAACGTACTGGCTGTGATTGATTGCAGACGTGTGGTTAGATGTTGCAGCACTGTGCACTGCTGGCTGTCATTATGAAGGCTGTGTGCTTTTTCTTTCTCCATCCTTGTGGATGACGGTTCGGGCCCGTATCTCAGAAACAAACTGATAAATATAAAAAGATAAAAAGATAAACACACACTCACACACACACGACAGCTAACTCTTTCTCAGGCGAAGGAATACGAGTCTATTTCCTTGACTTTCCAAGCCAATCAGCCGGCCCCAGCTGCATAATGCAGGCCTAAGCTCACATCCCAATGCCTATGGTGTTCGATTCCCTCTCTATGAGCAGTAACTGTGCTCCGCCTGTGCATACATGTGCAGCTGTGGTGTTGCTGTTGTGTCGTTGTTCTCGTCCTATCCGTCCTCGCTGCTATGGCCTGTCTAAATGGCCCCAGGTTACTGGACTGGGCAAACTCTCCTCCACACCTGCAGTTCAACAAATACGTCCTCACCGGCTACAGACCCATCTCCTCGGTTCAGGACTGCATCCGAAGCCTCTTTTATCTCCACAATGAACTGGGCAACATCTACACACATGGTGAGTAGCACCCACTTCACCTTTGCCTTAGTTTCCCGCTGAGCGCTGGGCTGACCGGCTCGACGCCGAGCTCCACATGAAACTGGAAGTGTCTCTGAAACAAAAGCAGATATGTGGAACAGTCCCTTCACCGTTTCACCTTACGGGTGGACGGGAATCCAAGCTGGCTTCCGTTGGACGACTCGGATGATTTATAGTCATGAAAACCGTGTTACCTTCATTTCTTTTTCCATCTCAGTGTAGACGCATGGTGTGCAAACAAGTTTTGCATGAGTTTATACAAACAGGATACATTTGCTAAAATAAATGAAGGGAACTGGTTTCCTGAAATCATTTGATTATGAACAGCAACTCAGTCAACGTGGGTTTAATCTGTGTTTCAGCTGCTTAAACTTTTATAACTATAACTATAAAATATAAAAAGTAGCATTGTTTTATTGTCTTCAACAGATCTGGTTAGAAGAACCAAACCCAGATTTCTCCTCACATGGACTTATAGTCCCTCAGCTACACCTCTGGTTTCATTTACTGGAGAATCAAGTAACTGAACCAGTAATAACTACATGAATCTGAGCAAATCACCACTGTCCAAAAAAACAAGCAAACATGTATCTCGATTTTTTTTCTATGACATTCAGGCTCAGCAGTTGTCCTTTACACTGTGTAGAAATTTCGTGATGAATGGACCAATAGAAATGCTCCAGAATTGTTTAACCTTTTTTTTGTGATCAGCTTTTTATTGGTTTTAACATATTTCAGAACCAGGATGGGGAGGGGATGGCAAGACTATTACAAACAATAAACAGGATCACACACTAAAAATACATACTCAAACATTCATTAAAAAAAAGAAAACATTTAACAGAAGACAATATCTTGGATAGAATTATATACATTTTCCCAATTACCAGACTTGCTTAACCTCTTTACATCAACTTAAAGGTTAAGTTAAGAAGGTTTGTCAATCTTACTCTTTTGAAGACACATATTTTTTTTAAGTTTATCTTTGGACAGCGACAACTTCCTGCTGTATATGTATCGTTAAGTTTACCTAATTTCCTAATAGTGGTGACTAATATGGCCAACATATAATAGCTTAGTATAATAATCAAGTTTTGCACATAATATATATATATATTGCGATACTGTAAGATTTTTTTCAAATCTTACTATTAAAACACACCACTGTATGAACAGGTTTATCAATGCTTACAATAGCACTACGCCCTTGTGCTGCTTGTTATTGTTGGAGTGTAGCTGAAAATGGATTACAACACTGCCATCTAGTGGTCAGAGGTTATAATATAACACATAATGATTCACTGTCTGCCAGTGTATTGATACTGTGTTTTTGAGACTCGATGCAGTATCACCAAACAAAATATTCCGATATTCAATATTTCGATTTTTTCTTACACCCCTAATATATATATATACATATATATATATATATATATATATATATATATATATATATATATATATAGTCCTATTCCCCAGCTCCACTTCCTAAGACTGTACTATTCCTATTATTTCTACCATACACAATGTTCAAAGTTCTGTGATGAAACTCGATGCCAACAAATCGCTAATAGTGTCATGAATAAAACCACAGGAGAAGTTAATGCTGTGCAGCAAGCAACTTTAAAAATCTGAGACGAAGCCAAACTCCAGAGGTCAGACAACCAGATCACATTGCTGTTCTTCATGGTATCGTCGTGTCGGACCCCGGAATATTGCAAATTTGTATTTGACTCAAGATTGTTGAGATTCTTGTCTGCTGCGGAGGGTCTGAATACCCAGAGAAATTTAAAGTGATATATATATATATATATATATATACAAGAGTATTAGTAACTGCCTTTAAAGTGTACATGATTGTAGACTGTTATGCTCTCTCTTCCAACCACACCTTCCTTTTACATTAGTTTTTTGGAAACAACTGTATCTGATCTTGGAAGCTCTGTAGATAAACTCCACAGGTCACTAGGGTGAAGCCCTTTACAATAGGCCCTGGATCGCATTGCTAGCCTTCAGGAAACCGGAGATACGAACCTGCTCGCCTGTTGTCTTCTCTGAGCGTCACATGTTTTTAGTGTCATAATGACGTGACTCGTGACTAACCTGTGCACACCTATACACTAACATGACCTCTGTCCACTGATAGCCACAGAAGAGGAGGTGCCTTTGGACCAGCTAATGTTTTTACTCATGAGTCACTCAGCTGATAACGGTCAGCGCTGTTACTGCAGTGTTAGCATCTGAAATCAGCGTATTTGAAAGTATTTGATAATGTTCTTGTGTCAAAGATCAGGCTTTGACATCAACGCCTCTGCGGGGCTGTTTGTTCTTTGATATCTATGGTTATTACTGGTATCTTAAGGTACTATTTACATGTAATTACTCAACAACAGGGCTGGTAGTATATCGCTTACGAGAGTAACATTAGTCACATTTTACTGGATTTAGTGCAGCACAGTATGTACAAATATTGAGCACATTCACAGTTTTTGACTGGGTAATAATATCGTTAACATGTTTTAATTTATCTGTTTGATCAGATTTCTGAAAAAGTGAGTATCGTGCTGTATTGTTTATTATATAACGTTATGAATGTGGAGACGGGTTAAAATCTCAACGTAACTCTCAACATAGTGTCTGTTTAAGGAGAATGTCCCGCCCTTCACTTAAGAGAGCCAATCAGGGTACGCCGTGAGCAGGGAGGCGTCAATGATATTGTGGCACTAGTGGGGAAGGACCCCTTATTGTGGAGGTCTGTGCAGTAGCCAGAACAAGCTGGAAAATCACATTTTCTGGGCATTACTGAGCGCTGCGTACACTACAAACCATTAATAAAGGTTTTGTCAGATTTTCTCTGTGTTTTAAATCTTGTTTATATTGTCTGGTAGTGTATCTAAAACGTTTGACTGGTAGTGTATCTAAAACGTTTGTCTGGTATTGTATCTAAAACGTTTGACTGGTAGTGTATCTAAAACGTTTGTCTGGTAGTGTATCTAAAACGTTTGGCTGGTAGTGTATCTAAAACGTTTGTCTGGTATTGTATCTAAAACGTTTGACTGGTAGTGTATCTAAAACGTTTGTCTGGTAGTGTATCTAAAACGTTTGGCTGGTAGTGTACTAAAACGTTTGACTGGTAGTGTATCTAAAACGTTTGTCTGGTAGTGTATCTAAAACGTTTGACTGGTAGTGTATCTAAAACGTTTGTCTGGTAGTGTATCTAAAACGTTTGGCTGGTAGTGTACTAAAACGTTTGTCTGGTAGTGTATCTAAAACGTTTGTCTGGTAGTGTACTAAAACGTTTGACTGGTAGTGTATCTAAAACGTTTGACTGGTAGTGTATCTAAAACGTTTGACTGGTAGTGTATCTAAAACGTTTGTCTGGTAGTGTACTAAAACGTTTGGCTGGTAGAGTACTAAAACGTTTGACTGGTAGTGTATCTAAAACGTTTGACTGGTAGTGTATTTAAAACGTTTGTCTGGTAGTGTACTAAAACGTTTGTCTGGTAGTGTATCTAAAACGTTTGTCTGGTAGTGTACTAAAACGTTTGTCTGGTAGTGTATCTAAAACGTTTGACTGGTAGTGTACTAAAACGTTTGACTGGTAGTGTATCTAAAACATTTGACTGGTAGTGTATCTAAAACGTTTGACTGGTAGTGTATCTAAAACGTTTGTCTGGTAGTGTACTAAAACGTTTGTCTGGTAGTGTACTAAAACGTTTGACTGGTAGTGTACTAAAACGTTTGACTGGTAGTGTATCTAAAACATTTGACTGGTAGTGTATCTAAAACGTTTGACTGGTAGTGTATCTAAAACGTTTGTCTGGTAGTGTACTAAAACGTTTGTCTGGTAGTGTACTAAAACGTTTGTCTGGTAGTGTATCTAAAACGTTTGTCTGGTAGTGATCTAAAACGTTTGACTGGTAGTGTACTAAAACGTTTGTCTGGTAGTGTATCTAAAACGTTTGACTGGTAGTGTATCTAAAACGTTTGACTGGTAGTGTACTAAAACGTTTGACTGGTAGTGTATCTAAAACGTTTGTCTGGTAGTGTACTAAAACGTTTGTCTGGTAGTGTACTAAAACGTTTGTCTGGTAGTGTATCTAAAACGTTTGTCTGGTAGTGTACTAAAACGTTTGTCTGGTAGTGTATCTAAAACGTTTGACTGGTAGTGTATCTAAAACGTTTGACTGGTAGTGTACTAAAACGTTTGACTGGTAGTGTATCTAAAACGTTTGACTGGTAGTGTATCTAAACGTTTGGCTGGTAGTGTATCTAAAACGTTTGACTGGTAGTGTATCTAAAACGTTTGACTGGTAGTGTATCTAAAATGTTTGTCTGGTAGTGTATCTAAAACATTTGACTGGTAGTGTACTAAAACGTTTGACTGGTAGTGTATCTAAAACGTTTGACTGGTATTGTTACTAAAACGTTTGACTGGTAGTGTATCTAAAACGTTTGTCTGGTAGTGTTACTAAAACGTTTGACTGGTAGTGTATCTAAAACGTTTGACTGGTAGTGTATCTAAAACGTTTGACTGGTAGTGTACTAAAACGTTTGACTGGTATTGTTACTAAAACGTTTGGCTGGTAGTGTACTAAAACGTTTGTCTGGTAGTGTATCTAAAACGTTTGACTGGTAGTATACTAAAACGTTTGACTGGTATTGTTACTAAAACGTTTGACTGGTAGTGTATCTAAAACGTTTGACTGGTAGTGTACTAAAACGTTTGACTGGTAGTGTATCTAAAACGTTTGACTGGTATTGTTACTAAAACGTTTGACTGGTAGTGTATCTAAAACGTTTGACTGGTATTGTTACTAAAACGTTTGACTGGTAGTGTACTAAAACGTTTGACTGGTAGTGTATCTAAAACGTTTGACTGGTATTGTTACTAAAACGTTTGACTGGTAGTGTATCTAAAACGTTTGACTGGTAGTGTTGTAAACGTTTGACTGGTAGTGTATCTAAAACGTTTGACTTGTAGTGTACTAAAACGTTTGACTGGTAGTGTATCTAAAACGTTTGACTGGTATTGTTACTAAAACGTTTGACTGGTAGTGTATCTAAAACGTTTGACTGGTATTGTTACTAAAACGTTTGACTGGTAGTGTTGTAAACGTTTGACTGGTAGTGTATCTAAAACGTTTGACTGGTAGTGTACTAAAACGTTTGACTGGTAGTGTATCTAAAACGTTTGACTGGTATTGTTACTAAAACGTTTGTCTGGTAGTGTATCTAAAACGTTTGACTGGTAGTGTATCTAAAACGTTTGACTGGTAGTGTATCTAAAACGTTTGTCTGGTAGTGTATCTAAAACGTTTGACTGGTAGTGTATCTAAAACGTTTGACTGGTAGTGTATCTAAAACGTTTGAATGGTAGTGTATCTAAAACGTTTGACTGGTAGTGTACTAAAACTTTTGTCTGGTAGTGTATCTAAAACGTTTGAATGGTAGTGTATCTAAGCGTTTGACTGGTAGTGTATTAAAACGTTTGACTGGTAGTGTATCTAAAACGTTTGACTGGTAGTGTACTAAAACGTTTGACTGGTAGTGTATCTAAAACGTTTGATTGGTAGTGTATTAAAACGTTTGACTGGTAGTGTACTAAAACATTTGACTGGTAGTGTATCTAAAACGTTTGACTGGTAGTGTACTAAAACGTTTGACTGGTAGTGTATTAAAACGTTTGACTGGTAGTGTTGTAAACGTTTGAATGGTAGTGTATCTAAAACGTTTGACTGGTAGTGTACTAAAACGTTTGTCTGGTAGTGTTGTAAACGTTTGACTGGTAGTGTTGTAAACGTTTGACTGGTAGTGTATCTAAAACGTTTGTCTGGTAGTGTACTAAAACGTCTGACTGGTAGTGTTGTAAACGTTTGACTGGTAGTGTATCTAAAACGTTTGACTGGTAGTGTTGTAAACGTTTGACTGGTAGTGTATCTAAAACGTTTGATTGGTAGTGTATCTGAAACGTTTGTCTGGTAGTGTATCTAAAACGTTTGATTGGTAGTGTATCTAAAACGTTTGTCCGGTAGTGTATCTAAAACGTTTGACTGCTAGTGTATCTAAAAAGTTTGAGTGGTAGTGTACTAAAACGTTTGACTGGTAGTGTATCTAAAACGTTTGACTGGTAGTGTACTAAAACGTTTGACTGGTAGTGTATTAAAACGTTTGACTGGTAGTGTTGTAAACGTTTGACTGGTAGTGTATCTAAAACGTTTGACTGGTAGTGTACTAAAACGTTTGTCTGGTAGTGTACTAAAACGTTTGACTGGTAGTGTTGTAAACGTTTGACTGGTAGTGTATCTAAAACGTTTGATTGGTAGTGTATCTAAAACGTTTGACTGGTAGTGTATCTAAAACATTTGATTGGTAGTGTTATAAACGTTTGACTGGTAGTGTTGTAAACGTTTGACTGGTAGTGTATCTAAAACGTTTGATTGGTAGTGTTGTAAACGTTTGACTGGTAGTGTACTAAAATGTTTGACTGGTAGTTTTGTAAACGTTTGACTGGTAGTGTACTAAAATGTTTGACTGGTAGTGTTGTAAAAGTTTGACTGGTAGTGTTGTAAACGTTTGACTGGTAGTGTTGTAAACTTTTGACTGGTAGTTTTGTAAACGTTTGACTGGTAGTGTTGTAAACTTGACTGGTAGTGTTGTAAACGTTTGACTGGTAGTTTTGTAAACATTTGACTGGTAGTGTTGTAAACGTTTGATTGGTAGTGTTGTAAACGTTTGATTGGTAGTGTTGTAAACATTTGATAAGTAGTGTATCTAAAATGTTTGACTGTTAGTTTTGTAAACGTTTGACTGGTAGTATTGTAAACGTTTGATTGGTAGTGTTGTAAACGTTTGATTAGTAGTGTATCTAAAACGTTTGACTGGTAGTTTTGTAAACGTTTGACTGGTAGTTTTGTAAACGTTTGACTGGTAGTTTTGTAAGCGTTTGACTGGTAGTGTATCTAAAACGTTTGACTGGTAGTGTATCTAAAACGTTTGACTGGTAGTGTATCTAAAACGTTTGACTGGTAGTGTATCTAAAACGTTTGACTGGTAGTGTATCTAAAACATTTGACTGGTAGTGTATCTAAAACGTTTGTCTGGTAGTGTATCTAAAACGTTTGACTGGTAGTGTATCTAAAACGTTTGTCTGGTAGTGTATCTAAAACGTTTGACTGGTAGTGTATCTAAAACGTTGTCTGGTAGTGTATCTAAAACGTTTGACTGGTAGTGTATCTAAAACGTTTGACTGGTAGTGTTGTAAACGTTTGGCTGGTAGTGTATCTAAAACGTTTGGCTGGTAGTGTACTAAAACGTTTGACTGGTAGTGTATCTAAAACGTTTGGCTGGTAGTGTATCTAAAACATTTGACTGGTAGTGTATCTAAAATGTTTGACTGGTAGTGTATCTAAAACATTTGACTGGTAGTGTATCTAAAATGTTTGTCTGGTAGTGTATCTAAAACATTTGACTGGTAGTGTATCTAAAACGTTTGGCTGGTAGTGTATCTAAAACGTTTGGCTGGTAGTGTATCTAAAACGTTTGACTGGTAGTGTATCTAAAACGTTTGACTGGTAGTGTATCTAAATCGTTTGGCTGGTAGTGTGTCTAAAACGTTTGACTGGTAGTGTATCTAAATCGTTTGACTGGTAGTGTATCTAAAACGTTTGGCTGGTAGTGTATCTAAAACGTTTGGCTGGTAGTGTATCTAAAACGTTTGGCTGGTAGTGTATCTAAAACGTTTGACTGGTAGTGTATCTAAAACGTTTGGCTGGTAGTGTATCTAAAACGTTTGGCTGGTAGTGTATCTAAAACGTTTGACTGGTAGTGTATCTAAAATGTTTGACTGGTAGTGTATCTAAAACGTTTGGCTGGTAGTGTTGTAAACGTTTGACTGGTAGTGTATCTAAAACGTTTGGCTGGTAGTGTACTAAAACATTTCACTGGTAGTGTATCTAAAACGTTTGTCTGGTAGTGTATCTAAAACATTTCACTGGTAGTGTATCTAAAACGTTTGTCTGGTAGTGTATCTAAAACGTTTGTCTGGTAGTGTATCTAAAACGGTTGACTGGTAGTGTTGTAAATGTTTGTCTGGTAGTGTACTAAAACGTTTGACTGGTAGTGTATCTAAAACGTTTGACTGGTAGTGTATCTAAAACGTTTGTCTGGTAGTGTATCTAAAACGTTTGTCTGGTAGTGTATCTAAAACGTTTGGCTGGTAGTGTTGTAAACGTTTGTCTGGTAGTGTACTAAAACGTTTGACTGGTAGTGTATCTAAAACGTTTGACTGGTAGTGTACTAAAACGTTTGTCTGGTAGTGTATCTAAAACGTTTGGCTGGTAGTGTACTAAAACGTTTGGCTGGTAGTGTATCTAAAACGTTTGACTGGTAGTGTATCTAAAACGTTTGACTGGTAGTGTATCTAAAACGTTTGACTGGTAGTGTACTAAAACGTTTGACTGGTAGTGTATCTAAAACGTTTGACTTGTAGTGTATCTAAAATGTTTGTCTGGTAGTGTACTAAAACGTTTGACTGGTAGTGTACTAAAACGTTTGACTGGTAGTGTATCTAAAACGTTTGACTGGTATTGTTACTAAAACGTTTGACTGGTAGTGTATCTAAAACGTTTGACTGGTAGTGTTGTAAACGTTTGACTGGTAGTGTATCTAAAACGTTTGACTGGTAGTGTATCTAAAACGTTTGACTGGTAGTGTATCTAAAACGTTTGACTGGTAGTGTATCTAAGCGTTTGACTGGTAGTGTATCTAAAACGTTTGAGTGGTAGTGTATCTAAAACGTTTGACTGGTAGTGTATCTAAAACGTTTGACTGGTAGTGTACTAAAACGTTTGACTGGTAGTGTATCTAAAACGTTTGAGTGGTAGTGTATCTAAAACGTTTGACTGGTAGTGTATCTAAAACGTTTGACTGGTAGTGTATTAAAACGTTTGACTGGTAGTGTATTAAAACGTTTGACTGGTAGTGTATCTAAAACGTTTGGCTGGTTGTGTTGTAAACGTTTGACTGGTAGTGTATCTAAAACGTTTGATTGGTTGTGTTGTAAACGTTTGAATGGTAGTGTATCTAAAACGTTTGACTGGTAGTGTACTAAAACGTTTGACTGGTAGTGTATCTAAAACGTTTGATTGGTTGTGTTGTAAACGTTTGACTGGTAGTGTTGTAAACGTTTGACTGGTAGTGTATCTAAAACATTTGACTGGTAGTGTATCTAAAACGTTTGACTGGTAGTGTATCTAAAACGTTTGACTGGTAGTGTATTAAAACGTTTGACTGGTAGTGTATCTAAAACGTTTGGCTGGTTGTGTTGTAAACGTTTGACTGGTAGTGTATCTAAAACGTTTGATTGGTTGTGTTGTAAACGTTTGAATGGTAGTGTATCTAAAACGTTTGACTGGTAGTGTACTAAAACGTTTGACTGGTAGTGTATCTAAAACGTTTGATTGGTTGTGTTGTAAACGTTTGACTGGTAGTGTTGTAAACGTTTGACTGGTAGTGTATCTAAAACGTTTGACTGGTAGTGTTGTAAACGTTTGACTGGTAGTGTATCTAAAACGTTTGACTGGTAGTGTTGTAAACGTTTGGCTGGTAGTGTACTAAAACGTTTGACTGGTAGTGTACTAAAACGTTTGACTGGTAGTGTATCTGAAACGTTTGTCTGGTAGTGTACTAAAACGTTTGACTGGTAGTGTACTAAAACGTTTGACTGGTAGTGTATCTAAAACGTTTGATTGGTAGTGTTGTAAACGTTTGACTGGTAGTGTATCTAAAACGTTTGTCCGGTAGTGTATCTAAAACGTTTGACTGCTAGTGTATCTAAAACGTTTGTCCGGTAGTGTATCTAAAACGTTTGACTGGTAGTGTATCTAAAACGTTTGATTGGTAGTGTATCTGAAACGTTTGTCTGGTAGTGTATCTAAAACGTTTGATTGGTAGTGTTGTAAACGTTTGACTGGTAGTGTATCTAAAACGTTTGTCCGGTAGTGTATCTAAAACGTTTGATTGGTAGATGTTGTAAACGTTTGACTGGTAGTGTATCTAAAACGTTTGTCTGGTAGTGTATCTAAAACGTTTGACTGGTAGTGTATCTAAAACGCTTGACTGCTAGTGTATCTAAAATGTTTGTCCGGTAGTGTATCTAAAACGTTTGACTGCTAGTGTATCTAAAACGTTTGAGTGGTAGTGTACTACAACGTTTGACTGGTAGTGTATCTAAAACGTTTGACTGGTAGTGTACTAAAACGTTTGACTGGTAGTGTTGTAAACGTTTGACTGGTAGTGTATCTAAAACGTTTGTCTGGTAGTGTACTAAAACGTTTGACTGGTAGTGTTGTAAACGTTTGACTGGTAGTGTATCTAAAACGTTTGATTGGTAGTGTATCTAAAACGTTTGGCTGGTAGTGTACTAATACGTTTGTCTGGTAGTGTACTAAAACGTTTGACTGGTAGTGTTGTAAACGTTTGACTGGTAGTGTATCTAAAACGTTTGATTGGTAGTGTATCTAAAACGTTTGGCTGGTAGTGTATCTAAAACGTTTGGCTGGTAGTGTATCTGAAACGTTTGTCTGGTAGTGTATCTAAAACGTTTGATTGGTAGTGTTGTAAACGTTTGACTGGTAGTGTATCTAAAACGTTTGATTGGTAGTGTTGTAAACGTTTGACTGGTAGTGTTGTAAACGTTTGACTGGTAGTGTATCTAAAACGTTTGATTGGTAGTGTTGTAAACATTTGACTGGTAGTGTTGTAAACGTTTGACTGGTAGTGTATCTAAAACGTTTGATTGGTAGTGTTGTAAACGTTTGACTGGTAGTGTACTAAAATGTTTGACTGGTAGTTTTGTAAACGTTTGACTGGTAGTGTTGTAAACTTTTGGCTGGTAGTGTTGTAAACGTTTGACTGGTAGTGTTGTAAACTTTTGGCTGGTAGTGTATCTAAAACGTTTGGCTGGTAGTGTATCTGAAACGTTTGTCTGGTAGTGTATCTAAAACGTTTGATTGGTAGTGTTGTAAACGTTTGACTGGTAGTGTATTAAAACGTTTGACTGGTAGTGTTGTAAACGTTTGAATGGTAGTGTATCTAAAACGTTTGACTGGTAGTGTTGTAAACGTTTGTCTGGTAGTGTATCTAAAACGTTTGATTGGTAGTGTATCTAAAACGTTTGACTGGTAGTGTTGTAAACGTTTGACTGGTAGTGTATCTAAAACGTTTGACTGGTAGTGTTGTAAACGTTTGAATGGTAGTGTATCTAAAACGTTTGACTAGTAGTGTATTAAAACTTTTGTCTGGTAGTGTATCTAAAACGTTTGATTGGTAGTGTTGTAAACGTTTGGCTGGTAGTGTACTAAAACGTTTGACTGGTAGTGTATCTAAAACGTTTGATTGGTAGTGTATCTGAAACGTTTGTCTGGTAGTGTACTAAAACGTTCGATTGGTAGTGTTGTAAACGTTTGGCTGGTAGTGTACTAAAACGTTTGACTGGTAGTGTATCTAAAACGTTTGACTGGTAGTGTTGTAAACGTTTGACTGGTAGTGTATCTAAAACGTTTGACTGGTAGTGTTGTAAACGTTTGACTAGTAGTGTATTAAAACTTTTGTCTGGTAGTGTACTAAAACGTTTGATTGGTAGTGTTGTAAACGTTTGGCTGGTAGTGTACTAAAACGTTTGACTGGTAGTGTATCTAAAACGTTTGATTGGTAGTGTATCTGAAACGTTTGTCTGGTAGTGTACTAAAACGTTCGATTGGTTGTGTTGTAAACGTTTGGCTGGTAGTGTACTAAAACGTTTGACTGGTAGTGTATCTAAAACGTTTGACTGGTAGTGTATCTGAAACGTTTGTCTGGTAGTGTATCTAAAACGTTCGATTGGTAGTGTTGTAAACGTTTGACTGGTAGTGTATCTAAAACGTTTGATTGGTAGTGTATCTGAAACGTTTGTCTGGTAGTGTATCTAAAACGTTTGATTGGTAGTGTTGTAAACGTTTGACTGGTAGTGTATCTAAAACGTTTGTCCGGTAGTGTATCTAAAACGTTTGACTGCTAGTGTATCTAAAACGTTTGACTGGTAGTGTACTAAAACGTTTGACTGGTAGTGTATCTAAAACGTTTGACTGGTAGTGTACTAAAACGTTTGACTGGTAGTGTATCTAAAACGTTTGACTGCTAGTGTATCTAAAACGTTTGACTGGTAGTGTACTAAAACGTTTGACTGGTAGTGTATCTAAAACATTTGACTGGTAGTGTACTAAAACGTTTGACTGGTAGTGTTGTAAACGTTTGACTGGTAGTGTATCTAAAACGTTTGACTGCTAGTGTATCTAAAACGTTTGACTGGTAGTGTACTAAAACGTTTGACTGGTAGTGTATCTAAAACATTTGACTGGTAGTGTACTAAAACGTTTGACTGGTAGTGTTGTAAACGTTTGACTGGTAGTGTATCTAAAACGTTTGACTGGTAGTGTATCTAAAACGTTTGTCTGGTAGTGTATCTAAAACGTTTGACTGGTAGTGTACTAAAACGTTTGACTGGTAGTGTATCTAAAACGTTTGACTGGTAGTGTATCTAAAACGTTTGACTGGTAGTGTATTTAAACGTTTGACTGGTAGTGTTGTAAACGTTTGACTGGTAGTGTATCTAAAACGTTTGACGGGTAGTGTATCTAAAACGTTTGTCTGGTAGTGTATCTAAAACGTTTGTCTGGTAGTGTATCTAAAACGTTTGACTGGTAGTGTATCTAAAACGTTTGACTGGTAGTGTATCTAAAACGTTTGACTGGTAGTGTATCTAAAACGTTTGTCTGGTAGTGTACTAAAACGTTTGACTGGTAGTTTTGTAAACGTTTGACTGGTAGTTTTGTAAACGTTTGACTGGTAGTGTATCTAAAACGTTTGACTGGTAGTGTATTAAAACGTTTGACTGGTAGTGTTGTAAACGTTTGACTGGTAGTGTATCTAAAACGTTTGACTGGTAGTGTACTAAAACGTTTGACTGGTAGTGTACTAAAACGTTTGACTGGTAGTGTATCTAAAACGTTTGTCTGGTAGTGTATCTAAAACGTTTGACTGGTAGTGTACTAAAACGTTTGTCTGGTAGTGTACTAAAACGTTTGACTGGTAGTGTTGTAAACGTTTGACTGGTAGTGTATCTAAAACGTTTGACTGGTAGTGTATCTAAAACGTTTGTCTGGTAGTGTATCTAAAACGTTTGACTGGTAGTGTACTAAAACGTTTGACTGGTAGTGTATCTAAAACGTTTGTCTGGTAGTGTATCTAAAACGTTTATCTGGTAGTGTATCTAAAACGTTTGACTGGTAGTGTATCTAAAACGTTTGACTGGTAGTGTTGTAAACGTTTGACTGGTAGTGTATCTAAAACGTTTGACGGGTAGTGTGTCTAAAACGTTTGTCTGGTAGTGTACTAAAACGTTTGACTGGTAGTTTTGTAAACGTTTGACTGGTAGTTTTGTAAACGTTTGACTGGTAGTGTATTTAAAACGTTTGACTGGTAGTTTTGTAAACGTTTGACTGGTAGTGTACTAAAACGTTTGACTGGTAGTTTTGTAAACGTTTGACTGGTAGTGTACTAAAACGTTTGACTGGTAGTTTTGTAAACGTTTGACTGGTAGTGTTGTAGACGTTTGACTGGTAGTGTACTAAAACGTTTGACTGGTAGTGTTGTAAACGTTTGACTGGTAGTGTATCTAAAACGTTTGACTGGTAGTTTTGTAAACGTTTGACTGGTAGTGTACTAAAACGTTTGACTGGTAGTGTACTAAAACGTTTGACTGGTAGTTTTGTAAACGTTTGACTGGTAGTGTACTAAAACGTTTGACTGGTAGTTTTGTAAACGTTTGACTGGTAGTGTACTAAAACGTTTGACTGGTAGTTTTGTAAACGTTTGACTGGTAGTTTTGTAAACGTTTGACTGGTAGTGTTGTAAACGTTTGATCAATGGTGTATATTGTAACACTGTGAAACTTAATTATTAAATAAACATGTTATAGTAGTAACTGTAGATATCTAAGAGCTGACAGCTCTGCAGTGGCGTTGATCATGGTGGCCAGTGTTCTACAAGCACTGACGATATTCACCACATGTTCAGAACAGCGTATTGTGTTGTGACATTATTTATATGCATATATTTATATATAGTTTATACATATGTTGTCCTATTCCTCAGCTCCAGCTTCTAAGACTGTACTGTTCCTGTTAATACTACTATACACAGTGTTCAAAGTTCTGTGATGAATAAAACCACAGGAGAAGTTATTGCTGTGCAGTAAGCAACTTTAAAAATCTGAGACGAAGCCAAACTCCAGAGGTCAGACAACCAGATCACATTGGAATACAGTGTTCAGCCTCACTCATTAGTATTAATCTAGTACCTCTTCACTGATGGACTGTTTACCAGCTGGAGGGTAAGACTAGGTTAGTAAGGTTAGCTGAGCAAGCAGTTAGCAATTGACTGTTCAGTGCCATGTGTGATCTGCTGCCGCTCTGTGTCTCAGTGTGGCTGTACTTCACTGTAGTAATCGCAAAGTACAGCGTGGCAGTTAGAGGTGTGTCATATCGTATCGTAAACAATAATATTGCCAACATTTTTGAATATGGTGAACGATATTATACCCTGAAATATTGAGCCATATCACCCATCACTAATTATCACACCAGGTACTACTTTTACTGTTTTTAGAAAAATAAATATTCACACTTTTCTCATTTCCCATTCTATATCTACTAGAGACAGAGTTTATCTCCAGTATCATTCGCTTTACTTCAGTTCTGGATATATGGAGATATTTGGAGTGCATTATTTAGTATCGTGACATTCTGGATCATTGACTTCTGTTACAATCTGAAGAAAATTCTTGTATTGTTTAATATCTCAGTTAGGGGTGTGCCATATCATATCATATGCAGTAATAAAATTTAATTTTCATTTTGTTGCAGTAGTTGTAGTGTATTCTTGAAATATTTTTTTTATTAAAATGTTTTGTCATATCGCCAAGAATATAATTATCGTAAAAATATCATGAAATATCGTGATATTATTGTAGGGCTATATCGCCCACCCCTACTGACTATATTAAACAGGGCTTGGAGTCGCTGAGTGAGCGCTGGTGTGTTTTTCTCTACTTAAAACAATGGTTTCGAAATGTTAGTCTGAAAGACAGAGTATCAGAGGAGTCCTCCCAGCGTAGGGATTAGGTTTTAAGCGAAGTCCTCTCGCCTCCTGCACCAATGACCAGAGAGCTGACAGGTTTAAACTTCGCCTGATGGTGCTGAATAATACGCAGCGCCTCACAATGAAACTGTATTGTATGCAAAAGGTTGTCGGCTCTCTTGTTACTCTCGACTCAGCTCATTAAGGTCTCGATACTGAGCTGAGGAAGGGAGTCAGGTGTGTTAGAGCAGGAACAGGGCTTCCCCCGGACGAGCTCTGAACAGCTTGCGTTACCCGCACAGCGAGCTTACGCTGCAACCTCCGAGCATCGGCCCTTGTATTTGTTGCCTAGCCAGCAGGAAATTGGGGGCTTTAAATGAGTGACGCAGCTTAACCTGACCCGTGCGCTGACTTTGCTTCAGGAAGCTGGAAATTACACCATCGTCCTTCCCAAAGTGAAGCCGTGGAGATTCATTTTTTTCTGCTTATTGCTTGACGGCGTTGATAAAATCACCAGCGTCAGCTTTTATTCAGCAAAGCCAGAGTACCACAATATTAAAAGATATTTAATTACATCGCACTGTTTTCATTACATTACAACATTAAGGTTAATGAGCCTGTGTCTAGTTGAGAATGCCTCACAAGTCTGACATTTCAGGGCCTGTTTCTCAGCTCAGACCTTTATTAGTCCACTAATTACAGATTTGGGGCCGAGTTGAAGTTGACAGTCCTACAACCTTCACTGTTATTTGACAAAGACTTACTGTATTCGGTCCTGTGTCTGAGTCAGAGTCTCAGATTTACCAGAAGAAAGAAAACTATTATTAGTAGAAGTACTAACGCTGATGCCTCTGGACACGTCATCAGTAATGTATCGGAAAGCATGAGCAGATGTACTTACAGGGATCGTTACAGTTATAATGACCGCAACACCTTTTCTTCTGGAGATTTTAAGCCACTGATGCTGACGCTGGAGCAAACAGCGGTAGCATGTGAGTTCAAGCTTAATCTTTATTGGCATACTGGCACAGCTGATAGTGCAGACCTGATGTGTGATTACAGAATGGTGTAAAACACACACAGCGCTGCACCCTGTTTCTAGTACTTGCACTGTTTTGTTCTTCAGGCTCCAGTTGGTTGTACCTTTTTGAACAGAACTTTAAAGTCTGTTACACCAACTGACTGATTGTTCACCATGGTTTACTCACACTTGGTGATCTGTACCAAGCCAGAGCATGTTTGACCCCCAAAGTCTGGTTAATTGGACTAGTGTGTAGGACTGCACCTACCGATTAATTTCATAATTGTTTAATCTAGCAATTTTTTTTTTGTTGAGTAGTCGGTTAATCTAATGATTAATTTTTAGATTACTCTGAGTGTGTAAGGAATTGTTTTACTTTGTTATGGACTTGTAACCAATGGATGATTTTGTGTGTGTATATACACTACCACTCAAAAGTTTGGGATCACAGTGAAATGTTCTTGTTTTAATGGAGTATCTTCTTCCTTAACACAACAATGAACTGACGGGTCTCTAAAGAAAGTTGTTTCTTTCTGGTCATTGTGAGTCGGTCAGCAAGTCATCAACTGCTGATCTTCAGATACTAAACTAACCTAGAATGTTGTTCCCTTTTATACTCACTTATTAGTAGAATGTTTTTCAGCTGTGCATCACAATTGATCAAGAGTGTCCAAACAACCAATTAGTCAAATAACATCCTTAACTTGGATTGGTGGTCGTACCAGGAGATTTAGACAGAGGACTGAGAATTACTGATAATAGACTATATGTAAAATAAGCCTCTATACAAAAATAGACTTTAATACAAACATTTATATTCTTTAAAAATCATCTGATACACTTACATTAATTGTGAAATTGACAATATTGTTTGTGAATTGCATGAAAATCACATGAATTGCATGAAAATAGCATGAAATTAAATTCTAAAGTGATCCTAAACTTTCGAATGGTAGTGTATATATATATATATATATATATATATATATATATATATATATATATATATATATAGAAAACGAGTAAAAAAGCATGGTAGACATGTAGCCTACATGCCTTACGCACAAGAACTCAGTTTGTGGACTGTATAATTTGGCAGAGAGTCATTTGAGAAGCAGCTACGTGTGTTTTAAAGATCCCGCAGTATCTAGAACAGTCTTAGGTTCTACACTGGACGATTAATAAACAGTTAGCGATGCGTGGTCATGTGACTCTACTGAAAGAAACATGTTAGTCTCATTTATGATCAGCATTAAATACGGATACACACAGAGCCTTCTGTCTGTACTCTGTGTTCATTCCGTACATACATTCGTTTTCAGAAAGCTTATGGATAAGAACAGGGTGGAGTAACACCGCTGGAGACCGCGGGGGCAGTGCAACACGCCACCACGAGACAAACAGTTGCTTTTCTTCGTTTTTGAAGTAACTACAGAACTATGAGCTCCTTCACTCCCACCATGTTTGATTTACTCCAAACTGCCCTCTACTGGACGTGTTGCTCAGCTACCATGTAAACGGAGTTGATGCAGAGAAGGTCAGTGACGGCTATATCGCATCTAGTATAAATCAGCCTTTACATGTTAATAATTTTAAAATCAGTGTTTCTGTGTGAAACACTCTCACAACTTTAGATACACTCTGATAAATCCATGCTTTCAGTGGGCGTGGCCATCTTTGCAAAGCATAGACGTGATGATGTAATTTCGCAATCGATTACGTTGACGCTTCGCCCCAGCCCTACTTGTGTTCAGTCCATGCTCTGGTGCGGTTCAGCTGGACACTGACTAAGTTCACATCTAGTGCGGTCACTAACAGTGCCTGAGAACAAGAACATGTTGAAGAACCTGTCCCATTAAACAAACCCAGCAGCAGAGGGTCACTTTGGTCCAGTGTGTGTGAGAACGTCCTGCTGGACCGTTTAAGGTGGAGCGAGAGAATTCCAACAAGAAGCTGGAGAACAGGAAGCACAGCTTCAGCCTCGTTTGAGATCAGAACTCATCAGAGCTTTGGATGGTTCAGAAGTTGTGTGTGTGAAGAAGCAGAGCAGTGATACTCTGAGTGTTATCAGCCCAGTGAAGTGCAGAGCTCCGTCAGTGAGCAGGTTTATAGTTGTTTTGATTTTTTTCAGGGCCAGAAGTACCTTTTTCTGATCTCCTTCTAGGTGTTCGGCCTCGTGTGATATCGTCCCCTCCTTGAACATACAACAAGGAGCTAGCAGTGTAGTTAAACTACACAACAGAAGTAGACTATAGAGAAGTGTGAAGAGCCGTAGTGTTTTGGGGGTGAGTTAGTTTGAATGGTTGAGAATCTTTGGCAGGTTACCAGTCGTGAGCAGCAGTTTGGCTTATTAACCACTTGAACGAGAACGCCTACTGCTAGGACTGGTCTTTACTGTAGCTAGGTGTAACTTGGAGCAGCCAGCGTAGAGTCCTGGGCTGAAAGCTGGTCTTAGTTAAGACTCACTTAGCAGCCAGGCTCGTCTTAGTTAAGCCCCATTGGTGCAACTAGGGCTGCGTATTGGCAAGAACCTGGCATTTCAGGAGACACAGTATACATTGCAATGGAGCTTTGGTGAGACTTCAGTTGGTTGAAGATGCAGCTGCCCAACTTCTGAATGAATACTAGACGCATCAGCCCAGTGCTGGCCGCATCTCAGTGGTCGCCAGTGACATTTAGAACTAATTATTTAGAATTGATTAAGTATCAGCTCTACATGGTGAAGCACCTGAACTCATTCATGAACTGTTAGTCTCCCAGAAAAGTACCAGATCACATAGACCCTCTAATAAAGGAATTCATGTTCTTAGAACTAAACAGAAGTGCTTTTGCTGTTTGTGCATCTAAAATATGGAATATCTTCCCCTCGATATCCGACTCTCTGCGTCCACATCCACTTTTAATAAACACCTTAAAACCCACTTTCAGTCTCCAGCTTTATTGAGTGTTAATCACAGATAGTGTGAGTTTTATGATGCTTCTTTATTATTATTTCTTTTTTTATTCTTTTGTTTTGTATTGTGTTTGTTGTGAATCACTTTGTAACTTGGTTTCAGAAAAGTGCTATACGTATAAAGTTTAGTACAATGGTGTAAGCAAAACATTTTTTAAAATCAAATTTAAGGAAAACTATCCCAGCATAAAACCACACCAAGAGCCTAGTGGCTGAAGTTGGATTACAACACTGGTATCTGGGGTTGGAGGTTTAAACATAACACAAAATTAGAAATGGAAGGGTCAATCAGCTAATTATCGGCCAATTTTTTATCAAAATGTGTATCAGTTATCGGCCGATATTTCTCCAATTTAGCCGATCCCAAGAGCTGATCGATGGTGTTAAACAAATGAGCCCAATTTCCAGCTAGTATTTCATCCAGGAAGAGGAGCGCTCACTGAATCACAAAACATAACATTGCAGTACTGAGTTGTTTCTATATTACTCTCCTCGCTGCAACCAGCCCAAATATTCCAGTGTACCGCTCCTTTGTCCACCCCAAACTGTCTTGAGGACCCTCGGCTTTATTATTGTATCAGGGCCAACTAGAGTCTGGCAGCCAGCCCTCACTGTTCATTATCTAGGTACGAGAACTGTCGTGCTATTTCTTTCACAGCAGTGTAGCATTGATGAACATCAGTTGTACCAGATATTAATCTTACAAAGAAGGCAGTAACCAAATATCTAATAACTATGGAAATACATTCAGATACATGCTTGTTGTGAGGATATTGAACTGTAGATGACAAAACTAAAGCAAACACTATTCTTTGCTAAGCTAATTACCATAAAATCCCATCAGCAGTTTAAGGATTACAGTAGATTACTGCAGTGCCTCCTCTGTAGATGTTTTTGTCTTGTGTATTTGTGTGTGTTTAGGTTGTGTGTGTATATATATATATATATATATATATATATATATATATATATATATATATATATATATATATATCTATATATATAATTTTTTTTTTATTTATTTATTTATTTATTTTTTCCCCCTCCTAGTGTGCTTATTGTATGTGTCTACACTGTATGTAGTTGTGTATATTGTGCTGCTGTGTGTTGTACTATGAGGCCAGAAGAACAACATCTTGTTCCAGCGTATACAAGTTTTATTGAGGGAAGACAATAAAAACCCTTGGCTTGAATTTACAGCAGTTCCTCACGGGGAAGGTCAGGCAGCTGAGAGCTTTAAACCCTTCGGTGTTAACCATTTGAACTACAAGCTTATTTATGTTATAATTGTTATTTTTAGGTGCTGTCGAGTTATTTCCAGACTCCTGCTGACCATATGGATAGTGTTTCTGTGGAACAGTCTGTCTTCTATTTGGGTCTTCTGGCTTCTGAATGGCTGGTTCATAATTCCTCCTTTACCTTCAGCTCTTTGGTACATAATGCTCCTGTCCAGTGAATCAGTTCTTCTGTGTCTCCTCACAGTAAGATGATCTGGGTGGGATTCCCGGTCCGGGTGGTTCTGTGTGGAGTGTGTATGGTCTCTCTGTGTTTGAGTGGGTTCCTCCAGGTACTCCGGTTTCCTCACACAGTCCAAACACATGCATGTTAGGATCCTCACTCTAAACTGCCCGTAGGTGTGAGTGTGTGTTGACTATGCGAGGGACTGGCAACCTGTTCCATTCCTAACGTTTTTCGCCGTCGACTTTTCTTTTTTTTGCGCACGCCATCTCACTCACTTTACTCTCCGACTGCTGCTTCTCGCCTGTGTCCGCGCCAAACTCCTGAATCTGCACAGATCTGATTGGCAGAGCGTGTTTGCTTATTTTACTACGTACGTAGTTTTTTACTCACTTCAATAAAAACAAGAGCTACATTAAACAAACAGAACACTTCTGAAAAAAGAGAATCCTAAAGTGTTTATTTATAGAGAAAGTAAATAAACGTGGTTCTTCTTGTTAACTCAGGTTCTCAGATGAACATGTTGGTTGTACAGAGCGGTGTTCTCCAGAACTAGACGAGCAGGTTCATTCCAGAACCGTTCCTGTTAAACACTCAGTTCTCTCTGTTCACTTTTCTGTTTTTAGAGCTCCTTATTCTTTCTGACTCGCTTTAGTCTCCGGCTGCTGCTCCTCGCTTTGTACCTCGCCTGTGTGCGCACCGCACACCCCAGTCTGCACAGATCTGATTGGCTGAGGAGCCTTCGGTGATCTAACAGTGCATGTGATTGGTCTGTGAGTTCACTGCGCCGTAAAGCCAGTATACCGTAAAGACTAGCTCCGCCTCTTAAAATAAACACAGTCAGAGTTAAATTATTCTTAATAGTTTATCAGTTTGGGTTCGCATTGGACAACGTCTGGATCCGTGGTCTGCCTGTTAATGACCCCTGCTCTAAACATTTTATTTCCCTTTTTTATTATAAATAAGCACTTTTATTTCCAAACACATTTTTAAATGTTGATGAAAAAAGCATTTATTCAGTTATACTGAATAAACTGAAATATACTGAACGGTATGTGTGATGTGTTGGTGTTTCAGTAGCTGATGGTATAAGATGCTGATACTAGACTACTTCAGTAAACAGGATACACCACTGAATCAGAACACACGTTAGAGATGATGATGGTCCAGACCTTGTCCTGAGGAGATCTCCTCTAACTGGACCTTACTGACTCTAATTAAACACCTCTGCCCTATTTGAAGTGTTGGCCCGTGTATACACCCTTTAAGGGTTAAAAACATATTGAGGAACATGAGCCTAATCATAAGACACACACTGCTCAAATAGCTCCACTGACTCTCCAGGAGAGGCTTGAAACGTAGCAGACAGTCCCAGTCAAAGCGTTCGCTCTGGGCTGATTAGGGAGCCTGGACTCTTTTGCATACGTTTTGTTTGAACACACCCTTAAGTAGCTCATTTGCTTGGAGACGTTCGGGACATCGCTCAAGGTTCTTCTGTAGCAGTGAATGTTTCCACCTGCCTGTCTCGTCTTGCGTCCCCTGCTGTTGTGCAGAGGACTGAAGTTTTGACATGATGTCATTGTATTGCTCCTGACAGGCCTGGTCCTGACCGCTGGCTCTGAAGCTGCTCAAATGGGTTTTTGTTCTTATGGAGCTCCGACTGAAAATAGGGCACTTTGCTTATCGTATTGATTTTGTTGTGATATCTGATCCTGACTGGAGTCACCGTGTACGGGGTCTTCTACATGGTGGGTTTGAAGCAGGAATTTGTGGAATTTTTTACATTTAGACCCTTTGAGCTTGACTCAATGTAGTCAGTCAGACCGAACACCGTCTCAGACAGGCTGGCTCGTGTGGCTTCTGAGCTCGTACGACATAGCTGGTGTGTCTCAAAACCTAGTGAGTGTCTAGGTAGGCAGCTGTTTAATGCTGACTGTACACTAGAAAACGTTTAAAAGACTCTGAAAAGAAGTTTAATAGATTAAAGTCTGACCCTCTCACATCTAAAGACTAGTCACAGACTTTTAGGGCGTACTCACACTAGGCTCTGTGATCCGGGCCTCTGTGATTGCGGCCCAGTTAACCAGGATTCTCGTGTGATTGGAGCCTCGTATGATTGGTTCATTTTGCTGGAACTCAAACATGACGTCAGTGATGCGGCACTCATGTTTAATAATCATGAACCAAAACACGGTCGTGTTGTGATGACGTAAGCATGCTCGGGCGCGGGTTGATAAAGGCAGTGGGGGTGCAGGCCAGCGGGGGGAGTGGGGAGGGGGGATAACCAAGCATGGAACGAGCAAACCAGGCCTAGTGTGAGTATGCGCTTAGTCACAGACTAGTCACAGGCTCTGATTTTACAAAGACTGGGGGTCTTTCAGAGTCACTGTTTACAACAAGACTGCTACTAGATTCCTTTTGAGAATATTTCCATTTTATATGATTGAAGCGAACAATATTTAGCTAAAGCTAAAGTTAATTGTAACTGTAGCCCCGTTGGGCAGTGTTTTAGCGTGGCATACTCAGCGGGGATTTCGAGGGCTTCAGCAGTTTCTGTCCACCTTTTTCGTGAAGACACGTGAAAGTGAAATGATGATAAAATGATGAACTCTATAATGAAGTCTAATGAACTCGACACTTTCAACTATTTTTGTTTTTCTTTCTGGCTTTAATGCAGCCCGAAGGCTCCACAGGCAATAGGCCCCATGCTTAATGTATACAGCCTTCTGGATTCCAGGGGCCGTGCTGACGCACACACTTGGCTGTGGAGTAGAGAGTGTGTGGTCTATCTATAGCAGCCCAGCTGTGGGCTTCTCTAGTGCTGAGCCAGGAAAGATAACTGCCTCAAAATAGACCTGTTAGATGGCTGGGGTGCTTTTACCTGGATAGGATAAATGGTCTGGCATTAGGAGCTGGAGCACGGCGGCGAGGAGACAGACGGAAAGAGATTCACTGATTAATGACAAATAATCAGCAGGAATGTGAGGAGGTTTGTTTATTTTGAAAGAACTGTTGTTTCCAGAACATTAAAACTCTTCACTTTATTGTCTCCGCTGTTCTCAGTACAGCAAAGCCACTGAGACCCACACCACACTAGCACATCTCATTCCTTCCATAAACCCATGTGTACTCCACGGTGATTCAACTCCAGGGAAGTCATAAAGCTCAGGGCTGGAGTGTAAACATAGTGTAAAAATACCTGTTCACTCTTTCCACTGCCAGTAACTACAGAGCCGAGCTAACTCTTACTGTCAGACTGTAAATAATACATCCAGATTCATACTGGATTATAATCACTCCACAGTTATTACTGTCAGACTGTAAACACTACATCCAGATTCATACTGGATTATAATCACTCCACAGTTATTACTGTCAGACTGTAAACACTACATCCAGATTCATACTGGATTATAATCACTCCACAGTTATTACTGTCAGACTGTAAACACTACATCCAGATTCATACTGGATTATAATCACTCCACAGTTATTACTGTCAGACTGTAAACACTACACACACTGCAGATTCATACTGGATTATAATCACAGTTATTACTGTCAGACTGTAAACACTACACACACTGCAGATTCATACTGGATTATAATCATTCCGCAGTTATTACTGTCAGACTGTAAACACTACACACACTGCAGATTCATACTGGATTATAATCACTCCACAGTTATTACTGTCAGACTGTAAACACTACACACACTGCAGATTCATACTGGATTATAATCACTCCACAGTTATTACTGTCAGACTGTAAACACTACACACACTGCAGATTCATACTGGATTATAATCACTTTACAGTTATTACTGTCAGACTGTAAACACTACACACACTGCAGATTCATACTGGATTATAATTACTCCACAGTTATTACTGTCAGACTGTAAACACTACACATACTGCAGATTCATACTGGATTATAATCACTCCGCAGTTATTACTGTCAGACTGTAAACACTACACACACTGCAGATTCATACTGGATTATAATCACTCCGCAGTTATTACTGTCAGACTGTAAACACTTCACACACTGCAGATTCATACTGGATTACAATCACTCCACAGTTATTACTGTCAGACTGTAATCACTACACATACTGCAGATTCATACTGGATTATAATCACTCCACAGTTATTACTGTCAGACTGTAAACACTACACATACTGCAGATTCATACTGGATTATAATCACTCCACAGTTATTACTGTCAGACTGTAAACACTACACACACTGCAGATTCATACTGGATTATAATCACTCAGCAGTTATTACTGTCAGACTGTAAACACTTCACACACTGCAGATTCATACTGGATTATAATCACTCCACAGTTATTACTGTCAGACTGTAAACACTACACATACTGCAGATTCATACTGGATTATAATCACTCCACAGTTATTACTGTCAGACTGTAACACTACACACACTGCAGATTCATACTGGATTATAATCACTCCACAGTTATTACTGTCAGACTGTAAACACTACACACACTGCAGATTCATACTGGATTATAATCACTCCAGCAGTTATTACTGTCAGACTGTAAACACTTCACACACTGCAGATTCATACTGGATTATAATCACTCCACAGTTATTACTGTCAAGACCTGTAACACTACACACACTCTGCAGATTTCATACTGGATTATAATCACTCTACAGTTATTACTGTCTGACTGTAAACACTACACATACGGCAGATTCTGTACTGATTATAATCCTTCCAGCAGTTATTACTGTCATCACTGTAACACTATCTACACACACTGCAGGATTCATAATGGATTATAATTACTCCACAGTTATTACTGTCAGACTGTAAACACTACACACACTGCAGATTCATACTGGATTATAATCACTCCACAGTTATTACTGTCAGACTGTAAACACTACACATACTGCAGATTCATACTGGATTATAATCACTCCACAGTTATTACTGTCAGACTGTAAACACTACACATACTGCAGATTCATACTGGATTATAATCGCTCCACAGTTATTACTGTCAGACTGTAAACACTACACACACTGCAGATTCATACTGGATTATAATCGCTCCACAGTTATTACTGTCAGACTGTAAACACTACACACACTGCAGATTCATACTGGATTATAATCACTCCACAGTTATTACTGTCAGACTGTAAACACTAGACACACTGCAGATTCATACTGGATTATAATTACTCCACAGTTATTACTGTCAGACTGTAAACACTACACATACTGCAGATTCATACTGGATTATAATCACTCCGCAGTTATTACTGTCAGACTGTAAACACTACACACACTGCAGATTCATACTGGATTATAATCACTCCGCAGTTATTACTGTCAGACTGTAAACACTTCACACACTGCAGATTCATACTGGATTACAATCACTCCACAGTTATTACTGTCAGACTGTAATCACTACACATACTGCAGATTCATACTGGATTATAATCACTCCACAGTTATTACTGTCAGACTGTAAACACTACACATACTGCAGATTCATACTGGATTATAATCACTCCACAGTTATTACTGTCAGACTGTAAACACTACACACACTGCAGATTCATACTGGATTATAATCACTATACAGTTATTACTGTCAGACTGTAAACACTACACACACTGCAGATTCATACTGGATTATAATCACTCCACAGTTATTACTGTCAGACTGTAAACACTACATGCTGCAGATTCATACTGGATTATAATCACTCCACAGTTATTACTGTCAGACTGTAAACACTACACATACTGCAGATTCATACTGGATTATAATCACTCCACAGTTATTACTGTCAGACTGTAAACACTACACACACTGCAGATTCATACTGGATTATAATCACTCAGCAGTTATTACTGTCAGACTGTAAACACTTCACACACTGCAGATTCATACTGGATTATAATCACTCCACAGTTATTACTGTCAGACTGTAATCACTACACACACTGCAGATTCATACTGGATTATAATCACTCCACAGTTATTACTGTCAGACTGTAAACACTACACACACTGCAGATTCATACTGGATTAGAATCACTCCACAGCTATTGCTGTCAGACTGTAAACACTACACACACTGCAGATTCATACTGGATTATAATTACTCCACAGTTATTACTGTCAGACTCAACACTACACACACTGCAGATTCATACTGGATTATAATCACTCCACAGTTATTACTGTCAGACTGTAAACACTACACACACTACAGATTCATACTGGATTATAATCACTCCACGGTTATTGCTGTCAGACTGTAAACACTACAAATACTGCAGATTCATACTGGATTATAATCGCTCCACAGTTATTACTGTCAGACTGTAAACACTACACACACTGCAGATTCATACTGGATTATAATCGCTCCACAGTTATTACTGTCAGACTGTAAACACTACACACACTGCAGATTCATACTGGATTATAATCGCTCCACAGTTATTACTGTCAGACTGTAAACACTACACATACTGCAGATTCATACTGGATTATAATCGCTCCACAGTTATTACTGTCAGACTGTAAACACTACACACACTGCAGATTCATACTGGATTATAATCGCTCCACAGTTATTACTGTCAGACTGTAAACACTACACACACTGCAGATTCATACTGGATTATAATCGCTCCACAGTTATTACTGTCAGACTGTAAACACTAGACACACTGCAGATTCATACTGGATTCAAATGACAAACCTTGACTGTTATTATTACTGTAATTTTGATCTTTAAGGAAAACACTGATTTGTGGTGAACCTCTTCTCTGTCTAATCTCACAGCTGTTCTGTGTTTTGTGTCCACAGGAATCCCTCTGCTCTGTTTCCTGGTGCTGCTCCCTCTCAACATCCCCTGGTCTCAGATCAGTGTGACATGGCTGGGTGTGGTGCACTTCCTGGCCTGCTTATCTCCACAGCTGGGCTCTGTGGTGTATCACCTGTTCATGAACCACGAGGGCGGCGAGCCTGTCTACAAAACCCTGCTGACTTTAGATATGTGCGGCATCTGTATGACCAACACCCTGGGTAAGAACCTCCACACAGACAATTACAGCCAGAGTGACGACAATCAACCGATACACTACCAGACAAACGTTTTAGATACACTACCAGACAAACGTTTTAGATACACTACCAGACAAACGTTTTAGTACACTACCAGTCAAACGTTTTAGATACACTACCAGACAAACGTTTTAGATACACTACCAGACAAACGTTTTAGATACACTACCAGTCAAACGTTTTAGATACACTACCAGACAAACGTTTTAGATACACTACCAGACAAACGTTTTAGATACACTACCAGACAAACGTTTTAGATACACTACCAGATAAACGTTTTAGATACACTACCAGCCAAACGTTTTAGATACACTACCAGTCAAACGTTTTAGATACACTACCAGTCAAACGTTTTAGTACACTACCAGACAAACGTTTTAGTACACTACCAGCCAAACGTTTTAGATACACTACCAGTCAAACGTTTTAGATACACTACCAGTCAAACGTTTTAGTACACTACCAGACAAACGTTTTAGTACACTACCAGACAAACGTTTTAGATAGACTACCAGTCAAACGTTTTAGATACACTACCAGTCAAACGTTTTAGATACACTACCAGACAAACGTTATAGATACACTACCAGACAAACGTTTTAGATACACTACCAGTCAAACGTTTTAGATACACTACCAGTCAAACGTTTTAGTACACTACCAGACAAACGTTTTAGATACACTACCAGCCTAACGTTTTAGATACACTACCAGACAAACGTTTTAGATACACTACCAGACAAACGTTTTAGATACACTACCAGTCAAACGTTTTAGTACACTACCAGACAAACGTTATAGATACACTACCAGACAAACGTTTTAGATACACTACCAGTCAAACGTTTTAGATACACTACCAGTCAAACGTTTTAGTACACTACCAGACAAACGTTTTAGATACTCTACCAGCCAAACGTTTTAGTACACTACCAGCCAAACGTTTTAGTACACTACCAGACAAACGTTTAGATACACTACCAGACAAACGTTTAGATACACTACCAGTCAAACGTTTTAGTACACTACCAGACAAACGTTTTAGATAGACTACCAGTCAAACGTTTTAGATAGACTACCAGTCAAACGTTTTTAGATACACTACCAGTCAAACGTTTTAGTACACTACCAGTCAAACGTTTTAGTACACTACCAGTCAAACGTTTTAGATACACTACCAGTCAAACGTTTTAGATACACTACCAGACAAACGTTTTAGATACACTGCCAGTCAAACGTTTTAGATACACTACCAGATAAACGTTTTAGATACACTACCAGTCAAACGTTTTAGATACACTACCAGACAAACGTTTTAGATACACTGCCAGTCAAACGTTTTAGATACACTACCAGCCAAACGTTTTAGTACACTACCAGCCAAACGTTTTAGATACACTACCAGTCAAACGTTTTAGATACACTACCAGTCAAACGTTTTAGATACACTACCAGTCAAACGTTTTAGTACACTACCAGACAAACGTTTTAGATACACTACCAGCCAAACGTTTTAGATACACTACCAGACAAACGTTTTAGATACACTACCAGACAAACGTTTTAGATACACTACCAGTCAAACGTTTTAGTACACTACCAGACAAACGTTATAGATACACTACCAGACAAACGTTTTAGATACACTACCAGTCAAACGTTTTAGTACACTACCAGACAAACGTTTTAGATACACTACCAGCCAAACGTTTTAGTACACTACCAGACAAACGTTTTAGATACACTACCAGACAAACGTTTTAGATACACTACCAGTCAAACGTTTTAGTACACTACCAGACAAACGTTTTAGATAGACTACCAGTCAAACGTTTTAGATACACTACCAGTCAAACGTTTTAGATACACTACCAGTCAAACGTTTTAGTACACTACCAGTCAAACGTTTTAGTACACTACCAGTCAAACGTTTTAGAACATACCAGTCAAACGTTTTAGATACACTACCAGACAAACGTTTTAGATACACTGCCAGTCAAACGTTTTAGATACACTACCAGACAAACGTTTTAGATACACTGCCAGTCAAACGTTTTAGATACACTGCCAGCCAAACGTTTTAGATACACTACCAGACAAACGTTTTAGATACACTGCCAGTCAAACGTTTTAGATACACTACCAGCCAAACGTTTTAGATACACTACCAGACAAACGTTTTAGATACACTACCAGTCAAACGTTTTAGATACACTACCAGTCAAACGTTTTAGATACACTACCAGACAAACTTTTTAGATACACTGCCAGTCAAACGTTTTAGATACACTACCAGCCAAACGTTTTAGATACACTACCAGACAAACGTTTTAGATACACTACCAGACAAACGTTTTAGATACACTGCCAGCCAAACGTTTTAGATACACTACCAGTCAAACGTTTTAGATACACTACCAGCCCAAACGTTTTAGATACACTACCAGATAAACGTTTTAGATACACTACCAGCCAAACGTTTTAGATACACTACCAGATAAACGTTTTAGATACACTACCAGACAAACGTTTTAGATACACTACCAGTCAAACGTTTTAGATACACTACCAGTCAAACGTTTTAGATACACTACCAGACAAACGTTTTAGATACACTACCAGCCAAACGTTTTAGATACACTACCAGTCAAACGTTTTAGATACACTACCAGATAAACGTTTTAGATACACTACCAGACAAACGTTTTAGATACACTGCCAGTCAAACGTTTTAGATACACTACCAGTCAAACGTTTTAGATACACTACCAGACAAACGTTTTAGATACACTACCAGCCAAACGTTTTAGATACACTACCAGTCAAACGTTTTAGATACACTACCAGATAAACGTTTTAGATACACTACCAGACAAACGTTTTAGATACACTGCCAGTCAAACGTTTTAGATACACTACCAGTCAAACGTTTTAGATACACTACCAGCCAAACGTTTTAGATACACTACCAGATAAACGTTTTAGATACACTACCAGACAAACGTTTTAGATACACTGCCAGTCAAACGTTTTAGATACACTACCAGCCAAACGTTTTAGATACACTACCAGACAAACGTTTTAGATACACTACCAGCCAAACGTTTTAGATACACTACCAGTCAAACGTTTTAGATACACTACCAGCCCAAACGTTTTAGATACACTACCAGATAAACGTTTTAGATACACTACCAGATAAACGTTTTAGATACACTACCAGACAAACGTTTTAGATACACTACCAGACAAACGTTTTAGATACACTACCAGTCAAACGTTTTAGATACACTACCAGACAAACGTTTTAGATACACTACCAGTCAAACGTTTTAGTACACTACCAGACAAACGTTTTAGATACACTACCAGACAAACGTTTTAGATACACTACCAGTCAAACGTTTTAGTACACTACCAGACAAACATTTTAGATACACTACCAGACAAACGTTTTAGATACACTACCAGACAAACGTTTTAGATACACTACCAGATAAACGTTTTAGATACACTACCAGTCAAACGTTTTAGATACACTACCAGCCAAACGTTTTAGATACACTACCAGACAAACGTTTTAGATACACTACCAGTCAAACGTTTTAGATACACTACCAGTCAAACGTTTTAGATACACTACCAGTCAAACGTTTTAGATACACTACCAGACAAACGTTTTAGATACACTACCAGCCAAACGTTTTATTGGTAATGATCTAAACCTTTTGACTGGTAGTGTATAGTATAAGAGCTGTTGTCTACAGAATCTGTACAGTTGCACTAATAAGCATTATGCTATAAAGGAGTTCCTGTAATTAGTGAAATTCTGTTCAGGTATGAGTTTGAAGTGCAGGGTGACCACTGTGGTCACTGAGAGTAACAGTATGAGTATGTAGTGCAGGGTGACCACTGTGGTCACTGAGAGTAACAGTATGAGTATGAAGTGCAGGGTGACCACTGTGGTCACTGAGAGTAACAGTATGAGTTTGAAGTGCAGGGTGACCACTGTGGTCACTGAGAGTAACAGTATGAGTGTGTAGTGCAGGGTGACCACTGTGGTCACTGAGAGTAACAGTATGAGTATGTAGTGCAGGGTGACCACTGTGGTCACTGAGAGTAACAGTATGAGTTTGAAGTGCAGGGTGACCACTGTGGTCACTGAGAGTAACAGTATGAGTATGAAGTGCAGGGTGACCACTGTGGTCACTGAGAGTAACAGTATGAGTTTGAAGTGCAGGGTGACCACTGTGGTCACTGAGAGTAACAGTATGAGTGTGTAGTGCAGGGTGACCACTGTGGTCACTGAGAGTAACAGTATGAGTTTGAAGTGCAGGGTGACCACTGTGGTCACTGAGAGTAACAGTATGAGTTTGAAGTGCAGGGTGACCACTGTGGTCACTGAGAGTAACAGTATGAGTATGAAGTGCAGGGTGACCACTGTGGTCACTGAGAGTAACAGTATGAGTTTGAAGTGCAGGGTGACCACTGTGGTCACTGAGAGTAACAGTATGAGTTTGAAGTGCAGGGTGACCACTGTGGTCACTGAGAGTAACAGTATGAGTATGAAGTGCAGGGTGACCACTGTGGTCACTGAGAGTAGCAGCTCTGGGGAAAAAGCTGTTAGCATGTCTGGTTGTGCTGGTCTTGATGGTCTTCTGCCAGAGGGAAGTATCTGGAAGATGTGATGTCCAGGATGAGACGGGGGGTCAGCTGTAATTGTGCCAGCATGTTTCTTCACCCTGCTGGTGTAGATGTCCTGAAGCGCTGGCAGATGTCTTTCATAGCTTTCACTGTTATCAGAATTTACCAGAGCTCCTCTAAAGTCTGGTGGTAGTGCTCTTATTAGCTGGACTCCACCCTCTTTCCACTTTCGTCTCTTCCATCTCCTGCACTCCTCTCTCCCCCAGTTTTTCTCTTTCTCCTCGTCTCTTGCTGATTCATGGCTTTCTCCACCTCCCGCTGCACATCTGGATATTTTTGTTCTGCCGGGTCACACAGTGAGTCGCCCGCGGAGGCTGATGCTGACGACACACTGAGGCCGGTTTTAGCGCCTTCAGCGCAAATTGATTTGTCTTCCCTGATTCCAGCACTTTCTCTCTACTGCGTCAAAGTGCCCTCACAGAGGAACCACAGCGAGAGGGCTTCAGCAACATCTTAATCCAGCAAAGTAAAATATTATTAACTCCTTACAATCTGTTATCATTAACACAAACTGATAACTCTTTATTCCTATCTATACAAACTGATCAGCTATAACATTAACACCACTGTATCCACTGCAGTGCTGAGAATGACCCACCTCCCTAATAGTATCTGCTCTGTGGTGGTCCTGTGGGGGTCCTGATCATTAAAGAACAGAGTAATAAAGTATACAAAGAATCAGATGAACTACAGTCTGTAAGTGGAGGTCCTGTATGGTCAGTGGAGCTGATACAGTGGACAGTGAGTGGAGGTCCTGTATGGTCAGTGGAGCTGATACAGTGGACAGTGAGTGGAGGTCCTGTATGGTCAGTGGAGCTGATACAGTGGACAGTGAGTGGAGGTTCTGTATGGTCAGTGGAGCTGGTACAGTGGACAGTGAGTGGAGAGGTCCTGTATGGTCAGTGGAGCTGATACAGTGGACAGTGAGTGGAGCTCCTGTATGGTCAGTGGAGCTGATACAGTGGACAGTGAGTGGAGGCCCTGTATGGTCAGTGGAGCTGATACAGTGGACAGTGAGTGGAGGTCCTGTATGGTCAGTGGAGCTGATACAGTGGACAGTGAGTGGAGGTCCTGTATGGTCAGTGGAGCTGATACAGTGGACAGTGAGTGGAGGTCCTGTATGGTCAGTGGAGCTGATACAGTGGACAGTGAGTGGAGGTCCTGTATGGTCAGTGGAGCTGATACAGTGGACAGTGAGTGGAGATATGAGGAGGTGGTTTTAATGGTAATGGTCTGTTGATGATGTTGGGGTTGATTGGTGTATGTCTGAAGTTAGATGATCTCATACAGAAGGATCTGAAGTGAAGGTGGTTGTTTAATGTTTGACTGTTGGTTAGAAGTCTTTAAAGTAGGAGTGCTTATCTATCATCATCTAGGTCAGTGGTAGACAGTCTGGTGTTGATGTTACATGATGATGGTGTACTGTAATAAAGACACTACAGTCCAGCCAGAGGTTCACTTTAAATAAAAACAATGTCTTTATGACCCAGAAGACCGGGGCTTAAGTGCCGTGTGCACTGACCACTGAACAGAGCTAATGATTGTTTGTTTAGAGAACACTGCCTGACTGTGATTGGTCCTAATCACCATAGCATGTGTTCAGAGACCCCTCTCTGATTGTGATTGGTCCTAATCACCATAGCATGTGTTCAGAGACCTCTCTTACTGTGATTGGTCCTAATCACCATAGCATGTGTTTAGAGACCTCACGCTTACTGTGATTGGTCCTAATCACCATAGCATGTGTTCAGAGACACCCCCCCCCCTCGACTGTGATTGGTCCTTGACTGTGATTGGTCCTAATCACCTCACTCTTACTGTGATTGTTCCTAATCACCATAGCCTGTGCTCAGAGACTCCCCCTAACTGTGTTTGGTTCCAATCACCATAGCATGTGTTCAGAGACACCCCCCCCCCCCCCCTCGACTGTGATTGGTCCTCATCCCCTAAGCATATGTTAAGAGACCTCCACCTGACTGTGATTGGTTCTAATGACCTTGTCATTTGTTCTGCGATCTCCCGGATTGTAATTGGTAATAATCACTATGTCGTTGGTTCTGAAAGTTCTGCCTGACTGTGATAGGTCCTAATCGCCGCACCATGTGTTCGGAGACCTCCCCCTGACTGCGACTGGCTCACATGTCTTATGGTTGCCTGCAGGCTTTTAGCGGTGACATTGAATTCTTTTGTCATTTGAAGGATGCGGCCAATTTTAAAGAGCCTGTAACCACAGCCAGGGTCCAGTCACGACGTGAACTGCATGGTAACAAGTAGCTGATTGGACGTCAGCCAATTAAGCCATTATGATCTTTTAGATTACTCATTATTAATACTTTATTACTTATTATTGTTACTTTATTACTTATTATTATTATTATTATTACTTTAAGAGTGTTTTTGTTGTTTTTGTAGGTGCTCTACCCATCGTGTACAGCACGCTGCTGTGTTACCCATTCACTCGCACCGTGGCCCTTCTGATGTACATCCTGCTGTCCAGCTACGCCATCTACTCCGCCATAACGGCCCGGAGCCGCGTGCGACGCCTGCGCTCCTTCGCCTGGCAGGCTCTCTTCCGCTTCTCTTTTTTCTTGCTGCGCTGGGTGGGTGTGGGCGGAGGAAGCCCCACCTCCCTGCGCCACTTCCTCACCATGGACGCCCTGGCGGTGGTGGGCGGAGTCATCAACATCACCCGCATCCCAGAGAGGTTCCGACCGGGCCTCTTCGACTACTGGTGCAACAGCCACCAGATCATGCACGTGTTGGTGGTGGGCTCCATCCTCTACTTGCACTGGGGCGTGCTGGACGACCTGCTGTGGATCAACACCTATCACTGTCCCACGGACTGACCCGCCTGGACCACCGGACTGGGAGCGGGTAACAGGGTGCCAGGACCTCTCTGTATGGGGAGCGCTGGGGATTTTAGGGGACGGGGGGCGGGTGGGATGGGGGTGGGATTCTTATTCATATGTTAAAGGTGAGCGCGGAAGAGTTTGAGATGCGTCGTGCCGCCTTTCACAAACGTGCTTGTTCGTGCCCTCAGATGCAAGAATGTACATATCTGCATTTACCCAACAGTGTCTGTGCATGGAGGTTTAGTCCAGAGTTGACTCACGCAAAGACTGAAGTTCATTCGACACCTACAGACGTCGTAGGTACGCACAAGCACACATACACATACCTAGACTAAGTGAAAGTAACGGCGTTGAATTTACTCGATTCTAAGGTGCAGTGCTGTGCAGGAGTCAGGAAACATTACACAGAAGCCTCGACAAGTTAGTGTAAGAGATTTAGTGTGTAATGTGTCCACTCTTTGTATTTCACTACAACTTCTGTTCTGATAGGAAGGCTTGCTTCCAGTTTTTCAAAGAAATCTGCAGCCACACCTCCCGAGTTCAGTCCTAGAAGACTAAGACTGGTTCAGCATTTTCTGCTTCTCACCATCCCAGTAATCCCAAACACATTGAGTGATGTTGAGGTTCTGGATTCTGGGCTGCTCAGTTCATTCAGTGAGGTTGAGGTTCTGGATTCTCGACTGATCGGTCCATTCAGTGATGTTGAGGTTCTGGATTGTTGGCTGATCGGTCCATTCAGTGAGGTTGAGGTTCTGGATTCTGGGCTGGTCAGGCCATTCAGTGATGTTAAGGTTCTGGATTCTTGGCTGATCGGTCTAGTCAGTGAGGTTGAGGTTCTGGACTCTGGGCTAGTCAGTCCATTCAGTGATGTTGAGGTTCTGGATTCTGGGCTGGTTAGTCCATTCAGTGAGGTTGAGGTTCTAGATTCTCGGCTGATCAGTCCATTCAGTGAGGTTGAGGTTCTGGATTCTGGGCTAGTCAGTCCATTCAGTGATGTTGAGGTTCTGGACTCTGGGCTAGTCAGTCCATTCAGTGAGGTTGAGGTTCTGGATTTTGGGCTGGTCAGCCCATTCAGTGATGTTAAGTTTCTGGATTTTGGGCTGGTCAGCCCATTCAGTGAGGTTGAGGTTCTGGATTCTGGGCTGGTTAGTCCATTCAGTGAGGTTGAGGTTCTGGATTCTGGGCTGCTCAGTCCATTCAGTGAGGTTGAGGTTCTGGATTCTGGGCTGCTCAGTCCATTCAGTGAGGTTGAGGTTCTGGATTCTCGGCTGATCAGTCCATTCAGTGATGTTGAGGTCCTGGATTGTTGGCTGGTCAGTCCATTCAGTGATGTTGAGGTTCTGGATTCTGGGCTGGTCAGTCCATACAGTGATGTTGTGGTTCTGGACTGTGGGCTGCTCAGTCCATACAGTGCTATTGAGGTTCTGGACTCTGGGCTGCTCAGTCCATTCATTGAGATTGAGGTTCTGGATTCTTGGCTGGTCAGTCCATACAGTGAGGTTGAGGTTCTGGACTCTGGGGTGGTCAGTCCATACAGTGATGTTGAGGTTCTGGACTCTAGGCTGGTCAGTCCATTCAGTGAGGTTTAGGTTTTGGATTCTGGGCTGATCGGTCTAGTCAGTGAGGTTGAGGTTCTGGACTCTTGGCTGGTCAGTCCATTCAGTGAGGTTTAGGTTTTGGATTCTGGGCTGATCGGTCTAGTCAGTGAGGTTGAGGTTCTGGCCTCTGGGCTGGTCAGTCCATTCAGTGATGTTGAGGTTCTGGATTCTTGGCTGGTCAGTCCATACAGTGAGGTTGAGGTTCTGGACTCTGGGGTGGTCAGTCCATACAGTGATGTTGAGGTTCTGGACTCTTGGCTGGTCAGTCCATTCAGTGAGGTTTAGGTTTTGGATTCTGGGCTGATCGGTCTAGTCAGTGAGGTTGAGGTTCTGGACTCTTGGCTGGTCAGTCCATTTAGTGAGGTTTAGGTTTTGGATTCTGGGCTGATCTGTCTAGTCAGCGAGGTTGAGGTTCTGGACTCTTGGCTGGTCAGTCCATTCAGTGATGTTAAGGTTCTGGCCTCTGGGCTGGTCAGTCCATTCAGTGATGTTAAGGTTCTGGCCTCTGGGCTGCTCAGTCCATTCAGTGATGTTAAGGTTCAGGACTCTGGGCTGGTCAGTCCATTCAGTGAGGTTGAGGTTCTGGACTCTGGGCTGGTTGGTCAGTTGTTCAGAGAACATCAGCATCTTCTTTGTTTGATGTGTCTAGATGTGTATCTTCTTTTCCCAGTGAGGAGCTTCTTGAACATCCAAACATTCTTTCAGACCCACAGCGTTGAGGTGTCCTCTCACAGTGGAAGGATGGACAGAAACATCTGTGGATGGTCTCAGATCTGTAGCAAGATGTCCTGCAGGTCCTTTCTCTTTAACTCCAGTTTTAGAAAGGGCAGTTTTCCATGGACTGTCCTCTTCCGTACACAAGTAGATGGTCTCATATATCATTGTCCTCGGAAACATCTCCTGAAAAGCTAGTGTCTTGTACCCAGTGACCATCCCGACAGGACGTGAAAGAAAAGAGAAAAGAAGGCTAATGTCTGACTTTTGCACAGTACTAGTAAATCCAACGCTTTACTTTGTTTCAGCATCTCAGAGGCATGAGGTCCGACATGTATCATTCGTACACCAGCATCCGGAGCATTAATTGTAAAAACACTGATGTTGTGTCTGTAAACATGTAAGGTGCAACCAAGCCGCTAAGCTGGCTCTAAAGCGAAGGAGTTTGTATTACACGACATACGTTCACATCACACGACCACTTATTGCTCGAAGCGGGTTTGAAAGCATGGCTTCCGCATAGCTTGGTACGAAGCCGAGAACTAGACCTCCACACCAACGTCTCGTTATTGCACTCCATTAACTGTTAATGCATGCTCTGCACTGATTCTTCTCATACGTACCCACACATAAACACACCAACAAGCAATGCACTACTACCACACTGTCATAGCAAGGTCCACTGGAAATACTTGAGTTACAGCTTAAAGGTATCTTTAAAAACTAGTCTGCATTACTTGCTCCTCATTGCCGTTCTCTCCTCCCCTCATTTGTTATTGCATACGCTCTCGTTCTGTGGGCTGGCGGCGAACGCTCGCTCCTCCATAGTTTGCTGTTTTTTGTAGATTTGACGTTTACAGGCTCACATGCTTACAGTCATCGCCATCAGGCTTACCTGAGGAGGAGCTAACAGATCAAATGAGACAGGTTGAGTGCAGTGTTTTCTACTAACTGGTTCGGAAAGAAACTGATGTTTTTTTCCGGCTGCTGATGTTTTTTCATTGACGTGTCTATTTGCCAGGTTTCACTCTTCCCGAGGACATCCCTCAGCCCCCAGGAGATTGCTTTATCCTAATCTCCATATTGCTAAATTGGATTTCCGTTCCGCTCCAAACGAGATTCCATTTCTTCAGAACCTTTAACCCCAATTAAGCGCGTAACCTTGAGTCGTAGACAAGGCAAATTATTTTTCGTAATGATTTCGCTCTTCGCACAATGGCTGAGCGTTCCCATGAATCTCGGCACTCCTGAGGGCGCCAACCGGAGAGATTAACCCCGAGCCAGTGTCCATGCTTCTTGTGAGCGTGCAAACTTATTTGCCAAAGTCCAAATCCCTTCCCCAGCGTGGTTGCTTCGCCACGGTCAGCGATCATAGTGTGGCCAGATATATGAATGACCGTCACCTCAGGTTCGGTTTACTGCTGCCAAAAAAAATGAATAAGTAAATAAAAAACGATAGCAGTGTTTTTTTTAGCTCGCAGAAGCTGGACAGCCATAGCCAAACCCTAGGTTCACATTGATAGGCTCATAGTTAGACCAGTTCATGCAGATTGTATGATAGACTGGTTCCAGTTGGACTGCATTGTGCATCTGTTTACTGCACTGTTGGACTTGAGCACTGGTGACCGAATCCCTTCCGGCTTGCCGGTTAAGGGTTTCGGCAGTAGGCTGACCAACACGTACGTAGTCAGCGCCACTGTGTCAGCATATCTTTTGGAGTAGTACTGTTTGAAACTGTTACCATATTTTTGTTTACTTTGCACGAACATTGCTTATTTATACGAAGTGTGATGCGTTCTGTTCACCGCGCTGTTTTGCATTATTTAAGATGTAATATGTTTTATGACTATGGATGCATGTTAAAAGAAGAGACCAACTCCTTCTATTAGTAATTTGACCAGTAGTGAAGCCATCATATCCTCAAGTGGCCGAGTCTATATAGGAGATCAGTGTGTAAAAAGAAAAAAATATATATAAATATATATATTAGAACCAAGAAGTGCATGCTAGTTAGACAGTGTTGCCCATTTTTGTAACAGGCAGGACACGTACTCCTTTACAAAGTACTTGCCAAATGAGTATAAGGCATTCAGGGCGCCAGGTGCAGTTCAAATCTCCCCTTCCGAGGGACCCTATACAGAAGCCTCGCACTCCCCGCCTTCGTCCATTCTACGCAGTCCCCTCTGGAGCACCATCCCATCCCTTTAACGAAACGAAGCGAGTACAGAACCCCGTAACCCAAGTAGTGCATGTGAGTCGCTCTAAACCGAAGCGGAACCCCGCAGTACTAACTGTCCGCAGAAAGCTGGCCGAACGCATGTGCTTTGTAACCACTGATACATTAGATGTGGGTCAGTCCAGCCCAGAGCTTTACGTGTAGTCGCGGAGCTGAAGCTTCAGAAAGGCGTGTCTGTAGGACAGGGGACGAAACAAGAGGCAATACCATATCAAACAACAAACTGCACTGTTTATTTTTTAACAAAAAAAGGGCTTTGGGTCAAAGTGTATACCATTACCAGAAAAAGTTGTCAACTCCTTATAAATACTGTAAATACCTGTACGTATGTAAATTGTATATGCATACGGCGCGAACAGTAAACACTCGAATACGTTTTTATACCCGTTCATGTGTAAAGCAGAGGTGTTCCAAGTGAAGCTGTTGCTTGAATGTGTTTTGATGTGGCGTGAAGAAGGGAACTGTCGAGGAAAACACAAGGGAAACAGCCATTCTCATATCAACCCCCCCCCCCCCCCCCCCCCCCCACCCCTCCGCGATTGTGACATCATCATGACTCGGTAAAGATAACTGAGTTACCGTAGTGTGATGTCATTGACTCCACGTTTGTGACATCGCACTGACTTGGCGAAGATAACTCAGTTATTGTAGTGTGATGTCATTGACTCCACGATTGTGACATCGTAGGGACTTGGCGACGATAACTGAGCCACCGTAGTGTGATGTCATTGACTCCACGATTGTGACGTCGCCGTGACTCGGTAAAGATAACTGAGCCACCGTAGCGTGATGTCATTGTCTCCACGATTGTGACGTCGCTGTGACTCGGTAAAGATAACTGAGCCACCGTAGCGTGATGTCATTGACTCCACGATTGTGACATTGACATGACTCGGTAAAGATAACTGAGCCACCGTAGTGTGATGTCATTGACTCCATGATTGTGACATCGCAGGGAATATCTGAGTTATTATAGTTTGATGTCATAGATTCCTCGATTGTGACGTCAATCACAATGACTTCCTAAGTATAGCTGAGTTACCGTAGCGTGATGTCTTTAGACTCCACTTTTGTGACATCACTATGATCTCATAGGCATCACATCATGGTGTGGTGTCAAAGAGGCGTACGCCAGTCGTACGCGTTGCAGTGGTGGCTGCCATCTTCGATGCCGTGACCCGATAATATGACCCGACAACATTGCGCCGGTTAGCAGGAACTGTGGAAGGCCAGACCCGTTTACACTGGCGGTAAAACACAGGGTGGTCTCTGATTCTGCTCAGTTTGCCGTCAGTGCATTCGGGAATTGATGTTTCAACCACATCGAATGTTGCTGACTGGGCGGCGGCGCTGGCCTGGCTCCGTCCGGTGCGTCGACCTTCTCGCGTTTCCATGGATTTTGCACGGCCGGGCTAGCCTGGTACTTTCGCAAGTGTGCAAACGCAGGAGGGTCTAAAAATGCTCACTTTGATGCGATTCATTTCTTTCCGTTTGTAGACGCAGCTTCCCCGATGCAGTTCTCTGATCAGCGGGTGTCTACCTAACAAGCCTGTGTTCAAAAAAAAAAAAAAAAAAAAAAAAAAGAGGGAGACTTTTTGTTTTCTGTTTGTTTCTATATATATATATTTTTTACATGAAAAGTTCAGCTGGGTCGAGGTAAGCGGGCTTCAGTTGTGGGATGGGGGTCCAGACAAGCTAATACCTCTGATAACAACTGGATATCTATGCAGATATATTCATATATATATATATATATATATATACACACAGGCATGTTTCTGTGCGCTCAGAAACAAAAAAAAAAAAGGTATGTTTCTCCAACCCTAACGAAGAAAACGATCTGTGTTGATCACACTATCATAGTTCACTCCGAGCCATCTCCACCACATCATCCTGGAGTTGTCTGCCACCCTGGCACATACACTGACCCTGGGCCAGTTGCGTTTGCATATTTGTCCCATTTTACTTCCTTCTCTTTGGTGGGGAGCCTGCTCTGAGGGAACCGGAGCTAAACCGGAATCACTCGTTAAGGACTGGAGGTCATGATGGTGAGGTCCCATCTGCCAAAGCTGTGCTGCGGTTTGATGATGTGTTTTTGATCAGGGCCTTTTTGAAGTGGGCCAGTTTCTTCCGGCCGCCCTTGAGGGGTGGACTAGGTGTAGAAGCCAGTCCTAAGTGTTTCTCTAGGCTGACCTGTGGTTCATAAAATAAAGACACGGTCTTCGGTAGAAAGACCCCCGCAGCATTTACGTGCTTGCTCTTAATAGACTTTCAGGGTAAAGGAGAGGAAAAGAGAACGACGCCCCTAAGCGTGTGTCAGAGGAGGACGTGAACGATGGGTCATCCTTGTCTGTATGAAAACCTGACTAACAATGTTTTTTTTTCTTAGTATGCAGGTGCTGGATATCCTGTTGATAAGCATTTATAAATTATTCCTTATTGTTTAGCATTATGATCATAACAAATGGTTATTATTTAAATGAATATTTAAATTGTTAGGCTGGGATGGTTTGGTAGTGATAAAGACACCGCTCACCTCTGTGCGTACAAAAGATGAGGCCGCCAGTGCTAATATGGAAATCTCCCGGGAGGGGCTCAGTCTGTCCTTGTGCTTTCACAGATGTGGCGTCATCTCTGTGGAATCCAGTTGTTGTTTGGCTCCACCTAGTGGTCGGGTTGACATTACAGCACCCTGGTTGGAGTTTTAGGACGGGAGCTCTCATTTGTATGTCTTGATGTAACCCCATACAGGTGATCAAATACCCACTCTATAAGGTACAGGGATTATTTTTTAACTCATTTGACAAGAAACTGCACATGTTGTTCTTCATTTTTCTTCTAAGATGATTTTTTTGTCCTCACCTTCGTGTGTATTGCCATTTGTATGTTTTGTTGACTACGCTATGTAGTCCTACATCCTTCCATAACTTTCACCCAGACAGATCCCTCCAATTCCCCAGTCTCCTGCAGCGATTGTGCAATAAATCGAAGTCTATATTTTTAAACTTTGCTCTGGACTCCAGTTATTTATCATTGCATGCAACACTGATGTACACCAATGAGCCAAAAACATTGTGGCCGCCTGCCTGATTAGCTGTTGGTCCTTTGCTGGCCTCTACAAGACCTCTGAAGGTACCTTGAGGGACCTTTCAGCAAGACCTTTGTGACCTAGAGTCGCCGCAGGTTGGACAGATCAGGATTGCACAGTTCCGGTCCTGGAGGACATTCGGAATTTACCTGCTCAAACACCCCTGGTTACCCTCAGTCTGCTAATTGTCTCGTTTAGGAAAAGGCCTTAAAGGAAAGTCTGTTTACTCAGCAACTGTATTTGAAACACTGTCAGGCAGTTATTTACAACGTTGGAAGCCTGGACTCCTCTCTGTTTTTGAGGGCTGAGAGACCAAAATACTTAAAAATGAAGGTCAGATCTCTAAAACATTTGAAATCACTGATTTGAAATACATTTTTTGGCTTATTCTGGCTACTGTGCTTGCGCTGGTCTCCACAACGAGGGTGGGCTTTTCCGATCCTTGTGTAACCAGTAAGCTGATTGGCTCTTTTTCCTAAGGGGCAGGACTTTCTCTACCAATCTCCTCATTTATTAGGTCTCTTGTGTGTTTGAGTAAGGAAACTGTGCTGGTTTCTGGTCCATAGAGCTGTGCATCCGTACCATAGGTGCTTGATCAAATTCAGATTTAGGAAATTTGGAGGCAAGAGAAACACCTTCAACTCTTCATCATGTTCCTTAAACCATTCCCAAACAATGTGTGCGGTGTAGTAGGGCACAGTATCCTGCTAGAAGGGTTCCAGTGCTTCCAGAGATACCATTCTCTACGAAAGGTTCTACCTGGTCATGACCATAGTAAGCACTTACAATAATGGACAAGGGTTGGCGTCGGCACCCTGACCAGTGTGTGGCTTCCAGCCCCATGCATAGCAGGGTGCAATGCCCAACACCCTGCAGCCGGTTCAACCCTTCATGGATCACCCCTGGGCACCCTGACCAGTGTGTGGCTTCCAGCCCAATGCATAGCAGGGTGCAATGCCCAACACCCTGCAGCCGGTTCAACCCTTCTTGGATCACCCTTGGGCACCCTGACCAGTGTGTGGCTTCCAGCCCAATGCATAGCAGGGTGCAATGCCCAACACCCTGCAGCCGGTTCAACCCTTCTTGGATCACCCTTGGGCACCCTGACCAGTGTGTGGCTTCCAGCCCAATGCATAGCAGGGTGCAATGCCCGACACCCTGCAGCCGGTTCAATCCTTCTTGGATCGGATCACCCTTGGGCACCCTGACCAGTGTGTGGCTTCCAGCCCCATGCATAGCAGGGTGCAATGCCCAACACCCTGCAGCCGGTTCAACCCTTCATGGATCACCCCTGGGCACCCTGACCAGTGTGTGGCTTCCAGCCCAATGCATAGCAGGGTGCAATGCCCAACACCCTGCAGCCGGTTCAACCCTTCTTGGATCACCCTTGGGCACCCTGACCAGTGTGTGGCTTCCAGCCCAATGCATAGCAGGGTGCAATGCCCAACACCCTGCAGCCGGTTCAATCCTTCTTGGATCACCCTTGGGCACCCTGACCAGTGTGTGGCTTCCAGCCCAATGCATAGCAGGGTGCAATGCCCGACACCCTGCAGCCGGTTCAATCCTTCTTGGATCGGATCACCCTTGGGCACCCTGACCAGTGTGTGGCTTCCAGCCCATGCATAGCAGGGTGCAATGCCCAACACCCTGCAGCCGGTTCAACCCTTCTTGGATCACCCTTGGGCACCCTGACCAGTGTGTGGCTTCCAGCCCCTGCATAGCAGGGTGCAATGCCCAACACCCTGCAGCCGGTTCAACCCTTCTTGGATCACCCTTGGGCACTCTGACCAGTGTGTGGCTTCCAGCCCAATGCATAGCAGGGTGCAATGCCCAACACCCTGCAGCCGGTTCAACCCTTCTTGGATCACCCTTGGGAACCCTGACCAGTGTGTGGCTTCCAGCCCAATGCATAGCAGGGTGCAAAGCCCAACACCCTGCAGCCGGTTCCATCCTTCTTGGATCACCGTTAGTAGGTACTCACCACTGCTGATGAGGAATAACCCACAAGCCTTGCTGACGAGAACCGACTGATTGCTTACCATTTAATACAGGCGTGTCCAATCCTGGTCCTGGAGATCAACCGCTCTGCAGAGTTCAACGCCACCACTCATTTAACATACCTGATTCAGGACATGAAGGCCTTCAGGAGCATTGGACTATTGTGTTGAATTCAACCTGATCATGATGATAGAGCTCCAGGAGTGGAATTGAGCACCTCTGGTCTGATGTATTTCTGATCTTGACGCGTGTGTTCAACACCCAAGCTCGGACAGGAGATGCTTCTATTGCAGGAGCTGCTTTAAGAGTGACAGTGGAAGTGAGGGAAACAGTCCAATATGAAGCCACCAGTGGTACACAGGGGTTGCAGGTCTGGATTGTAGCATTTCCAGAACAAAGAAAATCAGAAGCAACCAATCCAGCCACTTCATCAGATTGATCAGACCATCAGCATTCAGTTAGGATACTCAAATGGATGAAAGCCATGGAAGGGAAACCAGGTTAACATCAACAGCTTTTAGTGTCAGCTAAGTTGCCGATGGAAACCTCTTCATCAGATAAGCCAACGCTAAGGCTTACGCTAGTGAATATTTGATGCAGCGTTGTGCAGAAGATTCTGTGCTGTGTCTGTTGTGTTGTTGATAAGATCGCTTCAGGTAAGTCAAGAACAAGCCCCAGACACATCGAGTCATGATGAAGACTGAGATCAGACTAAAATGATGTTCTTCAATGACCAGGACCACCACAGGACCACCACGGAGCAGGTATGATTTAATCATTCTCAGCACTGTAGTGACACTGACCTTACCATCTGTGTGCCCAAGCAGAAATCAGACCGGGCTATGTTTTTTGGTAACCTTGTGTCCAATGCAGCCTCTAAGACAGGAGTGGAACCTGACTTGGTCTTCTTCTGTTGTAGTTCATCCACCTCAAGGTTGAATTTGTGCATTCTAACTGTACAAAGTGGCTGTCTGAGCTATTGTGGCCTTTCTATCAGCTGGAAACAGTCTGGCCATTCTCCGCTGACCTCTATTATCAACAAGATGTTTCCTTCCACAGAATTGCAGCTCATAGGATGTTTTTTATTACTGCTCCATCCTGAGCAACTCTAGAGATGCTGTGGATGAAAATCCCAGGAGCTCAGCAGTTTAAGAAATACCAGCATGTCTAACAATCACTACACGCTCAAAATCACTGAGACTACATTGTTTTCTTATTCTGATGGTTTATGTGAACATTATCTGTTGCTAATTCTTCTGTGAGTCTTTAGCGAAAATCAAAATCAGGTCTAAGTGCTTTTTCTAGCAAGACGTTTTCAGCTTCAGGAATTAAATAAAATACAGTGATACTGTTTGTTTGAATGAACACCTTAATCTTTATAACAATTCATCAAACTAATCTGTAAGTGAACCAGATAGGTCAAAGGTAATATGGGAGTGGGATTTGGTGATCTGTGTAAAGATAGAGTCTACAAAATAATATCAGAGATGATTGTCTTCTGGGAAACCAAATATGCTCTACAGCTTAGAGAAATGTTGAAAAAATGTATTGCACTAAAATGGAAATTAGACGCTCTTATTACTGTTGGGATGTGGCTTTCCGAAATCAAGAGTTGTACACCCTTAGAAAAAATAACATAAATATAATAATAATAGTAAAGTATTTTTATAAAACCTGGCAACATTTTATTTTTTTATTATTATTATTTTAACTTTATTGGATTTTAACAGTGGGAAAGAAAGGGAAAAAAAGAAAAAAGTATGCTTTCCAGTTCTATCCTGTTTTCTCAATTCAGCTGGTATGTTTCCCAAGTAAATGACACTGAAATCAAAATCAAGTTCAAAATTAATTATTGCTCTGATCTCCTTTACCACCTTTACTTAGTGAGTAGAAATGTTTGGGCATTTTCAAAACATATGAAAATGACCAGCGGACATATTACCACACATTCTCCAACACAGCCCATGTATTGGATTGTTACTTTGTAATTTTTCAATATTCGGGGTTATAAAAATTTTTTAAACGTTTTTCCAAGTAAATTCCCTCCAAAGACCTGAGCTAGAGGTAGTAGACAGTATCCTACATATGTTTAGCCAGTCATCCTCAGATAACTTCAGCCTCTTTCTCCTTTCTTGATTCAACGTACATCGTGGAAAGACCCTTTTCCGGCTGTAGAGAGCAGTGAATTCTTGAAATTAATCCTCGGTTGGTGTTCCCCTTGTATGAGTCAATAAATATCTTAAAGTCATTCCTTTTTCTCCCACCGTTTTAATGTTCCTGTTAAAATAAGATCTCATTTGAAGATATCTAAAGAAATCATGTTTCTCCAAATAATACTTTTTTGTAAGTTGTTGAAAGGTATTTAGACCTTTTTTGGCAGATATTGTATGGCAACCTTTTATTGATTACATTAAGGACATTCCACTGGACCAGATGTATACAGAATGTATACAGACATAAATAAATATAATAGAATCTATAATTGAACCTCTTCCCCCCAATAACCGTACAATGTATGTTCTCCATTGGTCTTTGTTATTTGTAATATGTTTATAAAATTTAAAATCTAAATAAATAGTCCAAAAAAAGTTAGCAACAACTCTTAGTCTTTATAATCCTCACTGAATCCTGAAGTTATTGCTGCCATCGTTCTCCCTGCAGCTTCAGATGTTCATTTGCTTGGTTGCTTGCTCTGAAGTGATTTGTAAGCATTGATTGGTTGAAAATATTGTCAGTCATTATCAGCTGGTTTGACATTGTTAAGCACAAGGGAGGAAGTAGAGCACCAAACGTCCAACCCTAGTTCTCAGACGTTCTGAGCTGAACCTTCAGACATCTACAGTTTTTATCACTGTCGCTGGCGGTTCTCGTTTTCAGAGCTTGTTCACGTGTGAAAAAAGTGTGATTGCGTGTAAACACGTGGTTTTGCAGCCTTTGCATGTGAAACGTATGTGACTGTTCTGTACAGGAAGTGCATTTCAGTGAGTTCAGTTTCTGAAACTCTTCACTTCTCACTGAGTCTCAGCTCTTAACTAAGCCATGTACCGTGTACGGGGGTTTAGTTACAATTATCTCTTACCGTTTGCAATAGACCGTCAGTAAAGAGCCCAGCACATTATAGGGAACTACTTATTCATATGTATATAAACCAGCAACCACATTACTTCCAATGAAAGAATCAAATCAGCTTCTTCTCTGTTCTAGTTTTACAGTGTGGTTTATATATGACAATAAACCAGTTACTGTATGAAACAAATCTACTCAAAGAGTAACTCTTCACTACTCCAGAAGTTAAATGATGAACAGTGCTAGTGTTTGTGAGGTGACTGCGCTCTAATTGACAAAGTATTCCTGAACACTGGTGTTGATGTTTTAAATTGATTATTTTCTGAAGTGTTTTTAAAGCTGTAGAATATGTGGGGTATGTTATGATCAGAGTGTGAAACGTTTTGAAGAAATGAATGCTGAAAACTAGTTCTTAGAGATGAAACTGTAAGCAGGTGTGATGTAGTTATTTTATTTCAACAGTAGGGTGCACTGTTATAAACAGATCAGTCTCCAAACAGGCCGGTCTTAACTTCAAACAGATCAGTCTTAACTTCAAACAGATCAGGCTTAACTTCAAACAGATCAGTCTTAACTTCAAACAGATCAGGCTTAACTTCAAACAGACCGGTCTTAACTTCAAACAGATCAGTCTCCAAACAGGCCGGTCTTAACTTCAAACAGATCAATCTTAACTTCAAACAGATCAGGCTTAACTTCAAACAGGCAGGTCTTAACTTCAAACAGATCAGTCTCCAAACAGGCCGGTCTTGACTTCAAACAGATCAATCTTAACTTCAAACAGATCAGTCTTAACTTCAAACAGATCAGTCTCCAAACAGGCCGGTCTTAACTTCAAACAGATCAATCTTAACTTCAAACAGATCAGGCTTAACTTCAAACAGGCAGGTCTTAACTTCAAACAGATCAGTCTCCAAACAGGCCGGTCTTAACTTCAAACAGATCAATCTTAACTTCAAACAGATCAGTCTTAACTTCAAACAGATCAGTCTTAACTTCATACAGATCAGTCTTAACTTCAAACAGATCAGTCTTAACTTCAAACAGATCAGTCTTAACTTCAAACAGATCAATTTTAACTTCAAACAGACTGGTCTTAATTTCAAATAGATCCATCTTAACTTCAGACATATCAGTCTTAACATCAAACAGGTCTGTCTTAACCTAAACCAGGTCCGTCTTAAATTCAGGTCTTACTTTCAGGTCTAACTTAAAACAGATCAGTCTTAACTTTAAACAGATCAGTCTTAACTTTAAACAGACTGGTCTTAACTCGTCAAACGTGTCAGTTTAACAGGACCATATTAATTTTAGACAAGTCAGTCTTAACTTCAAACAGATCAGTCTTAACTTTAAACAGATCAGTCTTAACTTCAAACAAATCAGTCTTAACTTTAAACAGATCAGTCTTAACTTTAAACAGATCAGTCTTAACTTTAAGTCAGTCTTAACTTCAAACAGATCAGTCTTAACTTCAAACAGATCAGTCTTAACTTTAAACAGATCAGTCTTAACTTTAAACAGATCAGTCTTAACTTTAAGTCAGTCTTAACTTCAAACAAATCAGTCGTAACTTTAAACAGATCAGTCTTAACTTTAAACAGATCAGTCTTAACTTTAAGTCAGTCTTAACTTCAAACAGATCAGTCTTAACTTCAAACAGATCAGTCTTAACTTTAAACAGATCCATCTTAACTCGTCAAACGTGTCAGTTTAACATCAAACAGGACCATATTAATTTCAGACAAGTCAGTCTTAACTTCAAACAGATCAGTCTTTAATCCAAACAGGTCAGTCTTAACCTTATATAGGTCAATAATAACTCTTAACAGATCATTCTTAACTTTAAACAGAACTACCTTCTACTCAAGAAGTACCTTCTCCTCCAGACATACTTCTAGTCAAGAACAACCTTCTCCTCCAGACATCCTACTACTCATGAATTACCTTCTCCTCCAGACATCCTACTACTCATGAATTACCTTCTCCTCCAAACATCCTACTACTCAAGAACTACCTTCTCCTCCAGACATACTTCTAGTCAAGAACAACCTTCTCCTCCAGACATCCTACTACTCATGAATTACCTTCTCCTCCAAACATCCTACTACTCAAGAACTACCTTCTCCTCCAGATATACTTCTACTCAAGAACTACCTTCTCCAGACATACTTCTAGTCAAGAACAACCTTCTCCTCCAGACATCCTACTACTTAAGAACTACCTTCTCCTCCAGACATCCTACTACTTAAGAACTACCTTCTCCTCCAGACATCCTACTACTCATGAATTACCTTCTCCTCCAAACATCCTACTACTTAAGAACTACCTTCTCCTCCAGACATCCTACTACTCATGAATTACCTTCTCCTCCAAACATCCTACTACTTAAGAACTACCTTCTCCTCCAGACATCCTACTACTCATGAATTACCTTCTCCTCCAAACATCCTACTACTTAAGAACTACCTTCTCCTCCAGACATCCTACTACTCATGAATTACCTTCTCCTCCAAACATCCTACTACTTAAGAACTACCTTCTCCTCCAGACATCCTACTACTCATGAATTACCTTCTCCTCCAAACATCCTACTACTTAAGAACTACCTTCTCCCCCAGACATCCTACTCAAGAACCATCTTCTCCTCCAGACATATTTATATAGCCACAGCAAGTGCAGTAAACAGCTGCTCAGTCAGACTGTAGACCACAAGCTCTTTAAGACAAAATGGTGTTGCCAGTGCAGAGCAATGCAGTGTGTTGACCTGTGTAACTGAAGGAAGAGGAACTAAGTATCTAACAGTCATAAGTCATGTGACTTTGTTGGCATAAAAGGCAGAAGGACGCTCTGGCGGTCAGTAAGAGCGAAACAGAGCAGCACTTAAGTCTTGCAGTCCACCGGCGCTGTGCAGACGTCTGTTTTCCTGCTCTGCTTCAACTGCAGGACCTGGTAGTTTTAATAAACCCTAAACTTTCATGAGCTTTAAACTTCATTGTAGTTCATCTGATTCTCTGTATACTTTATTACTCTGTTCTTTAATGATCAGGACCCCCACAGGACCACCACAGAGCAGATACTATTAAGGAGGTGAATCATTCTCAGCACTGCAGTGACACTGAAATGGTGGTGGTGTGTTAGAGTGTATTGTGCTGGTGTGAGTGGATCAGACACAGCAGTGCTGCTGGAGTGTTTAAACACTGTGTCCACTCACTGTCCACTCTATTAGACACTCCTACTACTTGCTGGTCCACCTTGTAGATGTAAAGTCAGAGACAGTAGCTCATCTGCTGCTGCACAGTTTGTGTTCCTCTAGTTCTTCATCAGTGGACACAGGACGCCGCCCACAGGACACTGCTGTCTGGATAGTTTTGGTTGGTGGACGATTCTCAGTCCAGCAGTGACACTGAGGTGTTTAAACAGTCCAGCAGCAGCAGCAGCACTCCTGTGTCTGATCCACTCACACCAGCACAACACACCACCACCATGTAATACAATTACTGACACTTTCTAGTTAAATACTATTTATTTCCACAATAACATTACTTTATCAGGTAAACATTATTAATGTTACAAAGATGTTGCTGATGTGAAGTGCTGGTAAGGTGGTAGGAAGGAACAGTGTTGGTGATGATAAAGGAATGAAGGGATGAAGGAACAGTGTTGGTGATGATAAAGGAATGAAGGGATGAAGGAACAGTGTTGGTGATGATAAAGGAATGAAGGGATGAAGGAACAGTGTTGGTGATGATAAAGAATGAAGGGATGAAGGAACAGTGTTGGTGATGATAAAGGGATGAAGGGATGAAGGAACAGTGTTGGTGATGATAAAGGAATGAAGAGATGAAGGAACAGTGTTGGTGATGATAAAGGAATGAAGGGATGAAGGAACAGTGTTGGTGATGATAAAGGGATGAAGGGATGAAGAAACAGTGTTGGTGGTGATAAAGGAATGAAGGGATGAAGGAACAGTGTTGGTGATAAAAGAATGAAGGGATGAAGGAACAGTGTTGGTGATAAAAGAATGAAGGGATGAAGGAACAATGTTGGTGATGATAAAGGTATGAATGGATGAAGGAACAGTGTTGGTGATGATAAAGGGATGAAGGGATGAAGGAACAGTGTTGGTGATAAAAGAATGAAGGGATGAAGGAACAGTGTTGGTGATGATAAAGGTATGAATGGATGAAGGAACAGTGTTGGTGATGATAAAGGAATGAAGGAACAGTGTTGGTGATAAAGGAATGAATGGATGAAAGAACAGTGTTGGTGATAAAGGTATGAATGGATGAAGGAACAGTGTTGGTGATGATAAAGGTATGAATGGATGAAGGAACAGTGTTGGTGATGATAAAGGAATGAATGGATGAAGGAACAGTGTTGGTGATGATAAAGGGATGAAGGGATGAAGGAACAGTGTTGGTGATGATAGAGGTATGAATGGATGAAGGAACAGTGTTGGTGATGATAAAGGAATGAAGGGATGAAGGAACAGTGTTGGTGATGATAAAGGTATGAAGGGATGAAGGAACAGTGTTGGTGATGATAAAGGAATGAAGGGATGAAGGAACATTGTTGGTGATGATAAAGGAATGAAGGGATGAAGGAACAGTGTTGGTGATAAAAGAATGAAGGGATGAAGGAACAATGTTGGTGATGATAAAGGTATGAATGGATGAAGGAACAGTGTTGGTGATGATAAAGGGATGAAGGGATGAAGGAACATTGTTGGTGATGATAAAGGAATGAAGGGATGAAGGAACAGTGTTGGTGATGATAGAGGTATGAATGGATGAAGGAACAGTGTTGGTGATGATAAAGGTATGAATGGATGAAGGAACAGTGTTGGTGATGATAAAGGGATGAAGGGATGAAGGAACAGTGTTGGTGATAAAAGAATGAAGGGATAAAGGAACAGTGTTGGTGATGATAAAGGTATGAATGGATGAAGGAACAGTGTTGGTGATGATAAAGGAATGAAGGGATGAAGGAACAGTGTTGGTGATAAAAGAATGAATGGATGAAAGAACAGTGTTGGTGATAATAAAGGTATGAATGGATGAAGGAACAGTGTTGGTGGTGATAAAGGTATGAATGGATGAAGGAACAGTGTTGGTGATGATAAAGGAATGAATGGATGAAGGAACAGTGTTGGTGATGATAAAGGTATGAAGGGATGAAGGAAGAGTGTTGGTGATGATAAAGGAATGAATGTATGAAGGAACAGTGTTGGTGATGATAAAGGTATGAAGGGATGAAGGAACAGTGTTGGTGATGATAAAGGAATGAAGGGATGAAGGAACAGTGTTGGTGATGATAAAGGAATAAAGGGATGAAGGAACAGTGTTGGTGATGATAAAGGAATGAAGGGATGAAGGAACAGTGTTGGTGATGATAAAGGAATGAAGGGATGAAGGAACAGTGTTGGTGATAAAAGAATGAATGGATGAAAGAACAGTGTTGGTGATAATAAAGGTATGAATGGATGAAGGAACAGTGTTGGTGGTGATAAAGGTATGAATGGATGAAGGAACAGTGTTGGTGATGATAAAGGAATGAATGGATGAAGGAAGAGTGTTGGTGATGATAAAGGTATGAAGGGATGAAGGAAGAGTGTTGGTGATGATAAAGGAATGAATGTATGAAGGAACAGTGTTGGTGTGATAAAGGTTAATGAAGGGATGAAGGAACAGTGTTGGTGATGATAAAGGAATGAAGGGATGAAGGAACAGTGTGGTGATGATAAAGGAATGAATGGATGAAGGAACAGTGTTGGTGATGATAAAGGAATGAAGGGATGAAGGAACAGTGTTGGTGATGATAAAGGAATGAAGGGATGAAGGAACAGTGTTGGTGATGATAAAGGAATGAAGAGATGAAGGAACATTGTTGGTGATGATAAAAGAATGAAGGATTAAGTGGGTGGAGCTAGAGAGATGTAAGCTCTGTGATTGGTGGGGGGAATGATTACAGAAGCGTTACCCAAGATCAGGACCCAGTTTATATGGAGGAGAGAGATATGGTTACTGGTACAGAGTTTATCACTACATGTTTACTGTTTACCTGCAAGAACAAGATTAACCTGATCAGAGTTCAGGATTATAAACTGTTGGTATTTATTGATTGATTGATTGATTGATTGATTGATTGATTGGTTTAATAAGTTTAAATTAGTTAGTTACATTAATTAGTTTGTTTGTTAAAATTGATAAAACAGTAATTAAAAAAATGTATGCAAAAGAGTGTTTATGGGGATTGGAAGGGGGGGGGCAGCGCGCGCCTGTTTGTCGTATTCAAGTCACATGGAAGGGAAGACGCGCGCGGAAGGGGCACCAGAAGACTTCTCAAGGCGTTTTGTCATTTGCTGTCTCGAGCCACTCGACGCTCTTTAAAAGGAAAAGAAAAGCAGAAAGAGCGCGCGGGAGACGCCTCCCTCTTTCATCTGCATCTCAAACTTTCACTTCCTCTATGATTTAAACGCGTCTCGCCGCCACTGCCGGCTCGCAGCCACTTCTCTCTTCCTCCCAGCAGCTCCCAGCAGCTCCCAGCAGCTCCCAGCGCCGAAGCCCAGCACAGCCTTCCCTGTCCCCGCCTCAGTCTCCAGGTACCGTCCCCGTCTCTCTCTCTCTCTCTCTCTCTCTCTCTCTCTCTTTGTTTGATCTGTACCGGCTGAACCTGATTCTCGCGGCCGGCTGTGCGTAAAGGTGCGCGCGGCGCCCGTGTGGACCTCATTGTGCATGCTCTGCAGGATGACGGAGTGAAGCTGCGTTTGGCGCGCGCAGGGTCTGCTCGCTCTTTGATGCTGTGCGACGGGCTTGACGCCCAAGCAGCTCGCGGTGCTCTCTCAGTGAGCGAGGCTGGAGCAGCGCGCGGGGCGGTTGGAGATTTGAGGAAGTGGGTGGGCTGCGCATTGTTCAGCTCATCTCTGCTGCAGCGCGCTAACCGTGCACGGAGTTCTGGCACACGCGCGCGCTGCTTGGAGCACACACACAAAAAAGTTTGCTGCATTAAAGAAACGTGCGAGGTCAGAAGTTCAGATGAAGTTTTGCATGAATTTCAGATGAATTTTCAAAACTGCACTGAAACCGTTACTCCCTTTAAAGGGAAACTCCACCCGTGTTCCAGAATTGGTGTACATCTGTAAACTAATGGCTGAAATGTAAGGTTGTTTGAGGGGGTTCATGTGAAAGGCTTCGTTCAGGACTTAGACTTGTTCACAGTGGTGGTGGTGATGGGAACCAGACGTCTGAAGAGTTTAATGTTCTTGAAAGCTCCCTGTACAGGAAATGGTTGCGAGTTTCGAGGCACGCTTTCGTCCTAATGAAGTGTTCGTGCCGCGTGTTATACCGTCCAAATAGTTTCTTTTTTTTTAATGTTTACAGATGTTTTACCATCATAACAGCAAATACATTGTCACTGTCTAAAACATGCATCTCCATTTAATTTCCAAAATTCTGGTTCCATTGACTTCCATTAAAAAAATAAAGTAAGATGTGGCCCTCTGTTGTAAAGTAACTACTTTGGGGACACTTGTTTTTATTGGACAGTACTCAGTATGATATACTCACTGCTGGGTTTGATAGTGAATA
>CM038719.1:3002129-3094629 GCA_021613375.1 Megaleporinus macrocephalus
CTGTATGTGACTGATTGTGTGAAGTGAAGCAGGTGTGAGGGCGGGTTTCCTGTGTGAGTGTGTTTAAATTTAAAAAGTGTGTTTTGCTGAACGTGGAAGTTTGAGGTGAGCTGCGCGTCATCGCCCCTCTCGCTCGTCGTTCTCCGCGCCTCGCTCACTCTTTTTGTCCTTATTTGGACTGCTTGCCTGTCAGCCGTCTGCACAGGATGTGGTGACGGTTTGCAGATTGAGTGAGTGAGGAGAAGGACAGCTGCCTGTCAGAGCTCAGTTCACACAAACTCTCTGAACTCCATCACTGACTGATACTCATCAGCGCCCTCAGCTTTACTGCTGTAAGTCATTCAGAGCTGGATCTTACAGCCTATCCGGCCCGCAGGCCGCGCACTGATTCCAGTTCCACAGCAGAAATGTTGGTTTATAATCAGCTTTGATGTTATTCAGTAACATAACCTGCCAAAACTAAATTCTCAGGATATTTTCAAACATTAAAATGAGCTGCTACTGAATAAATAGTCCCTCCAGTCACATCATGTGTGCATTTTTTTAAATATTCAATTGTGTGTAGACTTTAAAATTCTGTGTATGTGTAAATAAGTTATACATCCTCCACACAGAACACAGTTCTACACACTTTAATACACAACTTTTGTTTATTTAGTGAATTTAACACACTAAAAATAATTAAATCAGTCGTAACTTTACAGGAGTTCCATTGACTTTCAATGTAAGTCAATTGAACCAGAAGTTTCCAGGTTATTTTGGAGCATTTCTATTGGTATAATTAGTAAATGACCAGCAGGTGTCCGAACTTTTGCATCTGACTGAAATTCTGAATTGGACCAAAATAACCAAAGCTGTCAGATTTCATAATAAGTAATTATTTAAAGATGATTATTAAATAGTGTGAGGTCACATACCACAGATATTTATTAGATACGTATTAAAGACAGACACCAGCTGAGCTGCTGTTCTGTAGCTTATCTGATTTGTTTGATTGGGTGGCTGTTGTGGTGATTAATTAGTGAGTGATTGATTCATTTAATTTGGGCATTAAGTGCTTTGAGTGGTAATTAATTTGTGTTTTATTAGATTAATTTGATTATTAAGTTGTCTGAGTGGTGATTGATTGGATTGAGGGTACTGATCGATTTATAGACAATTCATTAGCTTAAGCAGTGAATTGTGATTGATTTGAATGGTGATTCATTGGTTTGGCAGTTGAGTGAAGTGGTGATTGGCTGGTCTGGATGGGGATTAATTGGTGAGTGATTGGTTTGAGTAGTGACTGATTGGCAGTTGAGTGAAGTGGTGATTGGCTGGTCTGGATGGGGATTGATTGGTGAGTGATTGGTTTGAGTAGTGACTGATTGGCAGTTGAGTGAAGTGGTGATTGGCTGGTCTGGATGGGGATTGATTGGTGAGTGATTGGTTTGAGTAGTGACTGATTGGCAGTTGAGTGAAGTGGTGATTGGCCGGTGTGGGTGGGGATTAATCTGTGAGTGATTGGTTTGAGTAGTGACTGATTGGCAGTTGAGTGAAGTGGTGATTGGCTGGTCTGGATGGGGATTGATTGGTGAGTGATTGGTTTGAGTAGTGACTGATTGGCTGTTGAGTGAAGTGGTGATTGGCCGGTGTGGGTGGGGATTGATTGGTGAGTGATTGGTTTGAGTAGTGACTGATTGGCAGTTGAGTGAAGTGGTGATTGGCCGGTGTGGGTGGGGATTAATCTGTGAGTGATTGGTTTGAGTAGTGACTGATTGGCAGTTGAGTGAAGTGGTGATTGGCTGGTCTGGATGGGGATTGATTGGTGAGTGATTGGTTTGAGTAGTGACTGATTGGCAGTTGAGTGAAGTGGTGATTGGCCGGTGTGGGTGGGGATTGATTGGTGAGTGATTGGTTTGAGTAGTGACTGATTGGCAGTTGAGTGAAGTGGTGATTGGCTGGTCTGGGTGGGGATTAATTGGTGAGTGATTGGTTTGAGTAGTGACTGATTGGCTGTTGAGTGAAGTGGTGATTGGCCGGTGTGGGTGGGGATTGATTGGTGAGTGATTGGTTTGAGTAGTGACTGATTGGCAGTTGAGTGAAGTGGTGATTGGCTGGTCTGGGTGGGGATTAATTGGTGAGTGATTGGTTTGAGTAGTGACTGATTGGCAGTTGAGTGAAGTGGTGATTGGCCGGTGTGGGTGGGGATTAATCTGTGAGTGATTGGTTTGAATAGTGATTGACTGGTGCATGATTTGGTTTGAGTGGTGTTTTTGTTTTTAGATTTATTTAGAGATTCATTGGTTATTGGTTTGAGTTTGATTGACTGGTAAACAATTGGTTTGTGGATAGTGATTGGTCAGTGGTTTATTGGCGATTGGTTTGAATGATTTATTGATGAATGGTTGGTTTGAAGAATGAATGCTGATTGATTGGAGCAGCGATTGAGTGGTGATTGGTGATTCATTGGTTTGATTGGTGATTGGCGATTGTGTTAATTGAAGTAAAGGTTGATGATTGATTGGTGGTTGCTGACTTGTGATATATTGGTTTTGATTTGAGTGAGGATTACTTGGTGAGTTTAATTCAGGATTGGTTTGAGTGGTGACTGACTGGTATAAGTGGTGATTGGTGACTGATGTAGTGCGGATTAATCGGTGTTTGGTTTGAGTTGAAAATGATTGTTAATTAACTTGTTTGTGTGTATTGATTGGTCAGTTTAGGTGGGGGTTCATTGGTGATTTGTTATAATAATTTATTGGTGATGGTTGGTTGACTATTCTGGTGGTTGATTTCCTTGAGTGGGGATTAATTAGTTGAGGATTGGTGATGTGAGTGTTCTAAGCCAGTCCCTCCGTTCAGTCTTTACTTTTTCTGTCTCAATTTCTTTCACCAGCCTAAAAACGGACAGTCTGAAATGTACAGTGACCCATTTAATTAACTTGATTGAATTATATTCATTATTTTCATTATTTATATTCCATCAGTCAGACCATCAAAAGCTTATGAGACATATCTATCATTAACAGTTACGATGGTGCTTGTTAAGTAAACTGAAATACTCTACTGATGTACTACACTCGTGTGAAAATGAAGTACGTATAAGAATCTAGAACATTAGAAACTCTCTGTTCCTGTGTGTTCACGTGTGTTGTGGGCATTTCAGAGGCCCACAGTGACGACGAAGGTGGAAAAGGTCACCAGATGTTTCTACCCTGCTCTGAATATGTTTCATGCTACATTTAGATTCATGCTTCCTATAATAAATTCATGTCTCTCTCTCTCTCTCTCTCTCTCTCTCTCTCTCTCTCTCTCTCTCTCTCTCTCTCTCTCTCTCTCTCTCTCTCTCTCTCTCTCTCTCTCTCTCTCTTTCTGACCCAGTGTATCTTTCTACGTCTCTCCTCCGGGACCTTTATTTGAGAATGAATGGATGTTCTGTCAGCTTAGACTCACTCTGCATCTCAGACAGTGCATTTCTGAATGGAGGCCATTGTCCACCAATGAACGCAAGAATTTCGCATCAAGCCCGCTCGGGTCGGGCGTTGAGGAAGTTCTCTGTGAGAAACAGTGCGTTAGAGAAGGAATAACATCGGTTTGTATGTAGAGCAAGACAGCGAGACAGAGAGAGAGTGGGAGAAGGAAGACACATGCGGTGTTGTGTCCTGACTGCTGTGAAGTTCTCTGTCGTTCAGTGTAGAGATTTCCCTCAAGACTTGTTTTTTAGTCAAAAACTTGTAACTGTGGTGGAGTGAGTCAAGCGGTCAGCCCAGAAGCCTCACAGCTGAGATGTAGGGTCCCTCAAGTGGCTGGCCTGTGAAGCCTTGAAGCTCTGGTGCTACATCGGTGAAGCAGCCTCACAGCTGTGGGTACGGTCAGCCTGGGAAGCCATGTGGCTGCGGTGTGTCATCACTCAATCGTCTGATTCTGGAAACCTTGTAGCTAAAACGTAGTGGCTGTGGTGTAATGGTTAAGTGGCTGGTCCGAGAATCCTCCTAGATGAGGTGTGTTGTCACTCAATGGTCCAATCTAGGAAGCCTTGTGGCCGATATACATTGTCACTCAATTGGCCAGCCCTAGCAGCCTGTTAGCTGTGGTGTAGAATCACTCCAACAACTGGTGTGTCGTCGCTCAGTCATCCAGCTTCCCGAAACTTTGTCATTGAAGTATAGGGTCTGTCTCAAAACCTACTGAGCTCCTATATAGGCAGCATTTTAAGTCATAGTATGTACTCCCGACATGTAGACTGTCCCAATTCTTACATACCTTAAACATACTGTCTACTGAGAAACCTTATTTAGACCTGACTTTAAGGAAGCATCGAACGCTTCCTCAGCCGCTAAAACAATCCCACGATGCACCGCAGGCTAATCTAGGAGCAGTGAAGTGGTTTTAAAATGTGAGTTATTTTGATTCTCTGGAGTTTTAATGTGTTTCTGGTCATATAATCACACAAAACAGTATTTTATTATCAACTCTGTAACGAGTCCTTCACCATTTACACTTTATACTCCAGACATTAGCATTTATGCTAGCAGATTTTTAATCGTCCTCAGGCTATTGTTTTGAATGCCGACTGGTAGCTTAGCAACAAGCTAAACCACGGTGGCGTGCTGCAGTGGGGGGGGACAAGCCGTGACGCAGTCTCTCTCTAACTAGAGCGTCTCAGTAATCTGTTTTATGAGGAGAGATGAGGAGAGAACGCTGATACTTACACAGCTGACTACCTAGACAGCCTACTTACACACTCACTACCTAGACAGCCTACTTACACACTCACTACCTAGACAGCCTACTTACACACCCACTACCTAGACAGCCTACTTACACACTCACTACCTAGACAGCCTACTTACACACTCACTACCTAGACAGCCTACTTACACACTCACTACCTAGACAGCCTACTTACACACTCACTACCTAGACAGCCTACTTACACACTCACTAGGATTTGAGACACAACCTTAGAGTCACTCATGGCTGCAGTGTAGGTTGGTGGGCTGAAGAAGGCTCGTAGCTGAGGTGTATCTTTGCTCAAACGTCCAGCATGTGAAGTGTGTGGAGTCACAAATGTGGTCAGCCCAGGAAGTGAAAGGGCAGTGTAGCTCAATAAGTCAGCCTGGCGAGTTTTAAGGCTCCAGTATATAGTCACTCAACCAGCCACTCAAAAAGCCTTCAATTCAAGGTGTAATGTCACTCAAGCTCAAGGAGTCCTGAAGCTAAAGTTTAGTATTGCTCAGTAGACTGGCCCAGGTAGCCCTGCAGCTAAGCTCAAGCTCAAGCCTTGTAGATGAAGTACCCAAGAAGCCTCTGAGCTAGAGGTGAAGTAACTCTCAGACTCTCTGAGACTAGTCTTGATTGAGTATTTGAGTATTACTTACTTGGGTAATCGTGACAGTCCGACCCGCTACTACTACCAGCTGGGTTTTTGTGCTTGCGTGAAGCAGAAGCTGAGAAAGAGAAGCAGAAGGAGATTTACAGGACTGTAAAAGTGGCACAACAGAAACGTTTGAATCGTGAACATGATTTAGAGCTTCTGTAGAGCGTCTGTGTTGGTGTTAGTCCTGACGTTTTCTACTCGTAACGCTGAAAGTCTGAATTATATCCATACAGACTCAGATCAGAGCTCAGGGCTGGGGACTGTCTGCTGTGTGTTGTTGTCTCTAACGTGGTTAGTTTCCATTAAACGTAATTGGAGGCATAGCTGTGAAATTGATGTCAGCTGACAGGGAGTCTCATATGCTCTCTCTCTCTCTCTCTCTCTCTCTCTCTCTATCTCTCTCTCTCTCTATCTCTCTTTCTCTCTCTCTTTCAGTCTCTTTCTCTCTCTTTCAGTCTCTTTCTCTCTTTCAGTCTCTTTCTCTCTTTCAGTCTCTGTCTCTCTCTCTCTCTCTGTCTCTCTCTCTCTCTCTCACTCTCTCTCTATCTCTCTTTCTCTCTCTCTTTCAGTCTCTTTCTCTCTTTCAGTCTCTGTCTCTCTCTCTCTGTCTCTCTCGCTTTCAGTCTCTTTCTCTCTTTCAGTCTCTGTCTCTCTCTCTCAGTCTCTCTCGCTTTCAGTCTCTTTCTCTCTCTCAGTCTCTCTCTCTCTTTCTCTCTCTCTCTTTTAGTCTCTCTTTCTCTCTTTCAGTCTCTCTCTCTCGCTCTCTCTTATTCTGTCTCTCTTTCTCTGTTTCTTTCAGTCTCTCTTTGTCTCTCTCTTTCAGTCTCTCTCTGTCTCTCTCTTTCAGTCTTTCTCTCTGTCTTTCAGTCTCTCTCTGTCTTTCTCTCTCTCTGTCTCTTTCAGTCTCTCTCTCTCTTTTTCTCTTTCTCTTTCAGTCTCTTTCTCTTTTTCAGTCTCTCTCTCTCTCTCTCTCTCTCTCTCTCTCTCTCTCTCTCTCTCTCTCTCTCTGCCACTAGGGTTCAAGTGAAGCTGATGTTGAATTGTTTAGTTTGTGTGTGTGTTTGTGTTTAAAGCTTGACGAGCTCTCTCTCTCTCTCTCTCTCTCTCTCTCTCTCTCTCTCTATATATATATATATATATATATATATATATATATATATATATATATATATATATATATATATATATTGGTTTATAACAGTCAGACTGGACTCATAAGAACCCACCCCCCTGACTCCAACCCTCTCCCTCTTCCCCCCACAGACCGGCCGTATCGACATGTCCCAGCCCACCGTCTGCGGCCACACCGGACCTGTTCTGGACATCGAGTGGTGTCCACACAACGACAACATCATCGCCAGCGGCTCTGAAGACTGCAGCGTCATGGTGAGAGGAGCTGACCGGCGAGCTTCATGCTACATAAAGATTTAGAGTTTAGAGTCGTTCTCTTTTAGAATCCAGAGAGCTGCGACATCTCCAGCTTCACATGTGCTTTACAGACACAGGGTCCACAGACATGACCACGCCCACTCATACGGGGAGCGAGTAAGAAGCAGGGTTAGCTAGTTTGATATAAGATTACAGATATAACATTAATTACAGCATTCAAATACATTCACCACATGATATAGCCATCATCTACCAATCAAACAACGACAGCCTGAGTTCTCCAACATCAGCTGCAGTCAGATCTGACAAATGCTCTTCCCGAGTAATCGAACTTGCATCTGGCCAATAACAAAACACCTCTAAGATCATCAGGAGGAGCGTCTTAACTTTGATCACTTTTATATATATAAATATATAATCTTTTTTATATATATAATTGTCTAAGTGGTGGTACAAAGTTTGGAACAAACTAGAGATGAAAGGATCGATCTGCTATGTATCAGTATCGGCCGATTTTTAATCAAAATATACAATCAGTGATCGGACGATATTTCTCCAGTTTAGCCGATCCTGAGAGCCGATTGATGGCGTTAAACAAATGAGCCTATTTTCTGTATTTCCAGCTAGTGTTTCATCCAGGAAGAGGAGACCCCCCTGCTCCCAGCTCACTGCAGTTCCTATCTGAACCACTAGGTGGAAATACATACCGTTTCATTTTCCACAGACTGACTAAAGCAGCGGCGTCACCAGAACAGTTTACAGCGTTCACTGCACTGCGCATGCAATATGACTTCCATCTGGCAGTGTTTATCGTATGTGACTCAGACTCATCCAGGACGTTTTTAAAATGATTAAAATCAGCGTCTCTCGTGGGAACCAAAGATATTTAACATACTAATCTGATCCGCCACTGCACACAGCTGAATACAGTGAGTATCAGTAACAGCAGAACTAGCACACACAGCTAACACAAAACTAATAACCCAGAAACCCGTACAGACCAGATCTGACCGGTACAAACAGAACAGCAGCAACAATTTAATATTCTACATTTAATGATTACAGATTAAGTTTAAAATAATAGAGTCTGCATTTAATGACTGCAGTTTTTACTGTATTTATTTAATTACCGTTTTAGTTTTAAATTAAGGGTCTAAATGTAATGATTACAGTATTGATGATATTTGTTTGATTTATTTTGTTTATTTACTGATAATTTAGTTAGAAATATTATGCTGTTTCATATGCGCTCGTTAAAAATGGTAATAAACCAGTTTAGACCAGGTTTTATGACTTGCTTGCGCTAATAACTACATGTAGCCCTGCTGTGGTATATAGCCCCGCCCTCGATCGGTATCAGCTATTGGCCAATCACAGTAAAAGGTGATCACCGATTGGAATCAGCCTCAGAAACGCTGATCGGTCCATCTCTAGAACAAAGTTACAATCACTACATTTCCTCATAGTTAGCGATCTTTCCATTTCTCCCAGTCGTTTTTATTATAACCCAAATCGCTGAAGCCACTCTAGAGATGGTAAGCCCCCCAACCCCAAACTGTCTAAGCCCCCCATCTGAGAGCTGAATGTTGTCTCAAGCGCAAAGAGCAGCCGACGGTATTGTAAAATACTTTGTCCAAACTTTGCACCGCTACTGTTTGTTTGTTTGTTTGTTTGATTGTTTGTTTGTTTGTGAGCTACAGCAGCGGCGAAACACCGAGCATCCGAGCTGTCCGCAAAGTTTGTTCTAGTCACGAAACCAGATGCTCTCAGCCAATAGCATTCAGCCCATGTGCCCCCAAACTGTCAGAACCCCACTTACCCCCGATATATATACACTCTGTGATGAAAGACGCTCCTCCTGATGAGCTTAGAGGTGTTTTGTTATTGGCCAGATGCAAGTTTGATTACATCTGCGCTTGTTTGCTCTTCTCCGGATGTTTCCCTGAATTTCACAACCTGAAATGTTTGTAACTGAATTATTTTTTACCTGAAATTCCAAGACCTGAATTTGAAATACCAAAAATTTTGCATGTCAAATTTTCAATAATACCAACTTTCACCCACCTTTTTTCCAAAAACATGATTTCAGGTTCAAGTTCTGGTGAGACTGATTTAACTCCATAAACAAACAGTATCTGAAATAACTGCTAGACTGGCTCTGTTTACCTCAGCGTGCAGTTCTATCAAAATAAAAGTCCCTGTAACTAAAGTCTACATAGCTGCTACTGAACAGAATAGCTAAGCTAAGCAGATATCGGACAGATATATAACAGCATGGACACCTGCTAACCAATCAGACTGTGTCATTAAAGCTGACTACAATTCTGTAGCTCTGTTGAGTGGATGCAGCAGTGACTCAGTGGGGGTCTCAGGGTTCAGTGGGCCTGACTCGTGCCATGTGTTGCTTTAAATGTATGTATATATATTTCGCCTGATGACGTGTCTGTATATTTGTGTGTGTGTTTGTGTGTTAGATCTGGGAGATTCCCGAAGGTGGTCTGATGCAGCCCCTGAAGGATCCCGTTGTGAAGCTGGACGGTCACTCTAAACGTGTGGGCATCCTCAGCTGGCACCCCACAGCACACAACGTCCTTATGAGTGCAGGTAAACAGACACATACACACACTTTAACTTCACTGTTTTCATTAATATAAAATATAATAAATATCTCAAGTGGCTGAAATACTACTACTTCACTGATAACTCAAAAAAAATATATATTGAAATACCTTCTGAGGTGTTCAGCCACCGGTATGTTAATTAATAATAGTTATTAATATGACAGGTTAACAGTAATTACAGTAATGAGCAAAAGGAAGTTCATAATTTAAGAAGTAGTCGATGTCCTGCTCTCGACCCTCACATTTATTCCATTACTAAATGTAACAGTCAAGCTAATGATAATCACAGGTGCTGTGCCTCCTTAAGGAGAGATCTGGAAATGGTAATACATTCATACATATGTAGAGTGGACAGTGAGTGGACACAGTGTTTAAACACTCCACTCACACCAGCACAACACATACTAACACACCACCACCATGGCAGTGCTAAGAATGACCTGCCTTCCTAATAGCATCTGCTCTGTGGTGGTCCTCTGGGGGTCCTGATCATTAAAGAACAGAGTAATAAAGTATACAGAGAATCAGATGAACTACAGTCTGTAAGTGGAGCTCCTGTATGGTCAGTGGAGCTGATACAGTGGACAGTGAGTGGAGGTCCTGTATGGTCAGTGGAGCTGATACAGTGGACAGTGAGTGGAGGTCCTGTATGGTCAGTGGAGCTGATACAGTGGACAGTGAGTGGAAGTCCTGTATGGTCAGTGGAGCTGATACAGTGGACAGTGAGTGGAGGCCCTGTATGGTCAGTGGAGCTGATACAGTGGACAGTGAGTGGAGGTCCTGTATGGTCAGTGGAGCTGATACAGTGGACAGTGAGTGGAGGTCCTGTATGGTCAGTGGAGCTGATACAGTGGACAGTGAGTGGAGGTCCTGTAGGGTCAGTGGAGCTGATACAGTGGACAGTGAGTGGAAGTCCTGTATGGTCAGTGGAGCTGATACAGTGGACAGTGAGTGTAGGTCCTGTATGGTCAGTGGAGCTGATACAGTGGACAGTGAGTGGAGGCCCTGTATGGTCAGTGGAGCTGATACAGTGGACAGTGAGTGGAGGTCCTGTATGGTCAGTGGAGCTGATACAGTGGACAGTGAGTGGAGGTCCTGTATGGTCAGTGGAGCTGATACAGTGGACAGTGAGTGGAGCTCCTGTATGGTCAGTGGAGCTGATACAGTGGACAGTGAGTGGAGGTCCTGTATGGTCAGTGGAGCTGATACAGTGGACAGTGAGTGGAGCTCCTGTATGGTCAGTGGAGCTGATACAGTGGACAGTGAGTGGAGGTCCTGTATGGTCAGTGGAGCTGATACAGTGGACAGTGAGTGTAAATACAATATATATATATATACACGTATGTATATGCATTTGTATATTCATACTTACATAACTCCACCCACGTGCTGCAGCATCATGTTGAGCACGACTAACCACAAATGCACCTCCACCCAGAGTTAGTTACATATAGAAATAGAGTTCAACTGAAGCTCCTCTTCCTTTTTTCTTCATCTCAACCCTCAAGTTTTAGCAACCTTAGGAGTTTTTGCACACCACCCACCACCACCACCACCCCGTCCCCACTCTGTTCCCTAGATCTATCAGTTTATTCCGGTTTCTGTTTTCCAAAATCGCCTCCAGCCTTCAATCTTAAAGCTGAACTCAAATTCAAGCCCAAGCAATGCACAGTGTATTTAAGTGCTCAAGTAATAAATACATACAACACCTGCACTAGCCCAGTAATCATGTACTGAAGTGCTGCCTATTACAAGTGTAATTAGATTGCGCCCTCTGCTGGCTCTCTTTGTGTATTACACCATCACAGCATTCCCTCACCTCCTCTGTACCCCCTCCCTCCCCCTCTCTCCTCCCTCCACGCAGGCTGTGATAACGTGGTGATCCTCTGGAACGTGGCGAGAGGTGAGGCGGCGGTCAGGATCGACACTCTGCACACCGACCTCATCTACAGCGCCTGCTGGAACAGAGACGGCTCACAGATCCTCACCTCCTGCAAGGACAAGAAGCTGCGCGTGCTGGACCCCCGCAAGGGCACCGTCATCGCCGTACGTAGTGCTGCTCCTCCACTTAAACCTCTTGTTGAGGGACCCAGTTAGGCTACAGGTGTGGGCACAAGGTGGGTTCCTATGGTGAGGCCAGCTAGGCTTCCATTGGAGGCCAGAGTTAAGCTACAGTTGTAAACACCATTCTAGTCACTGTGATGGGGTCCAGTCAGGCTACCACTGGTGGCCCAGCTGGGTTACAGATATGGGACCTAGTTAGACTACTGCTGGTGGCCCAGCTTGGTTATAGATATGAGACCCAGTTAAGCTACATTTGTGGGCACCATTCGAGTCACTGTGATGGGCCCCAGTCAGGCTACCACTGGTGGCCCAGCTTGGTTACAGATATAGGACCTAGTTAGACTACTAAAGGGTGGCTCGGCTTGGTTATAGATATGAGACCCAGTTAAGCTACAGTTGTAAGCACCATTCGAGTCACTGTGATGGGCCCCAGTCAGGCTACCACTGGTGGCCCAGCTTGGTTACAGATATAGGACCCAGTTAAGCTACAGTTGTGGGCACCATTCTAGTCACTGTGATGGGGCCCAGTCAGGCTACCACTGGTGGACCAGCTGGGTTACAGATATGGGACCTAGTTAGACTACTGCTGGTGGCCCAGCTTGGTTATAGATATGAGACCCAGTTAAGCTACAGTTGGGGCACCTTTCGAGTCACTGTGATGGGGCCCAATCAGGCTACCACTGGTGGCCCAGCTTGGTTACAGATATGGGACCTAAATAGACTACTGCTGCTGGCCCAGCTTGGTTATAGATATGAGACCCAGTTAAGCTACAGTTGGGGCACCTTTCGAGTCACTGTGATGGGGCCCAGTCAGGCTACCACTGGTGGCCCAGCTTGGTTACAGATATGAGACCCAGTTAAGCTACAGTTGTGGGCACAATTTGATTCACTGTGATGGGCCCCAGTCAGGCTACCACTGGTGGCCCAGCTTGGTTACAGATATCGGACCCAGTTAAGCTACAGTTGTGGGCACCATTCTAGTCACTGTAATGGGGCCCAGTCAGGCTACCACTGGTGGCCCAGCTTGGTTACAGATATGAGACCCAGTTAAGCTACAGTTGTGGACACCATTTGGTTCACTGTCTACATTTGTGGTCCCAGCTGGGTTGTGGTTCTCACACACCCATATGAAGCCACTGGACAAATCATTGTGGACCTCAACTGGGTTGCTTAATCTTAGCCCATCTTTAACCCATGTGGGCCCCCCTGATGAACTTTGCTTGTTTGTTTGCGTTGTTGGGGAAGTTGGACTGAGGCTGCTATGTAACTGGAAGATATGGAAACCGCTGGCTGTGTGGTTTCTTGCACACATGTCCACAATTACATACTCTTTATAGTCCTGCTGTGTCTGCCTGGTCTAGTTTAATTGTTCCAGGGTGTGAAGTCCGATCCTTTCTGCTGTGTCCTTTCAGGAGAAGGATAAGCCTCATGAGGGCTCCAGGCCGGTCAGAGCCGTGTTTGTGTCCGACGGGAAGATCCTGACCACCGGCTTCAGCCGAATGAGTGAGAGACAGGTGGCGCTCTGGGATCCGGTGAGGCATCTACTGACACCAACATACACAGATTCAACTTTTTACATAAAGTGATAAACTACAAGGGGCTGTTTATATTCCAATGTACAAATATTCAATAAATCATAAACCACAACAAACAATTCTGAAAAAAATCAACCATATGCAAATAAAATATGTCTGATTGGCTCAAACTAAATCTCTGGACCAATTATAGATGCAATGGGCTGAGGCTCAAATTGGCTGCTCGTAACTATCACTATGATAGTAGTGCAGATGAGACCAGAGCAGTATGTACACTACTTAAGCACCTAAGCTGATAGTGTAAAGGTGTTTATCTGATCAATAAGTGTGTGTTCACCAGTAAGAACAGCAAATCTGATTAGAACAGATGTAAATAATCATACATACAATACAAAGTAACATGAATATGTTATTGTGAGAGAAGTAGATCAGATCTTGATCCAGTTTGAAGAACAAAGTTAGGTTCCAGATTTCTCCTGGACGCCCCAGACATTGTATGAATGTGTTCAGTTCCTTCAGCAGCAAATCTTGATTTATCTTAATGAAGTACTGAGCAGTCAAAGCAGGTATTAGATGAGAACTGATAATAATACTGGGTTGTTTAGGAGAAGCTTGGAAAGAGTTAAATAAACACACTGACGTATGGAAAAGTACTACTTACTCTATTAATACTGTTTAATATTTAATAATAAAGAGTAAAAGCACTACTTACTGTATTAATACTGATTAATATTTAATAATAAAGTGTTTACTGAGTAAATAAAAGCTTCCCGTCTGGAAATAATATCTTTTATATATAATAACGTTCCTGAGTGACTAAAACCTGCAGACTACTGTAGGTGGTGACTTGTATAAATAACTACAAAGAAATCTTGAACTTGCAGCCTTTAAATGCCTAAATCAATCAATCAATCAACCTTATTTAATCTCGGAGTACATTGAGGGTGGTCCTCATTTACAATGTAGCCGAGCATTATGCATTGTAGGGGGATTGATAAAATAAAATAAAAAGACCCAGCATTTTACTAAGATGTAGAAACAAAATATTATAGAATAAAATAAGATATAAAACAAATAAGACAAAAATTTAAAAAAATTAAAGTAGGAATCAATAAAATCATAGGTAAGAAAATCTATGGTAATAAAAAAAATAAAGACTACAGATAAATAAATAAAACTTAATACATAAAAGGGTCAAATGTAAGTAAACAATAACTAAGAACAAAAGAAGAAAATAAGAAAACGACAAAGAAAGATAAAAATAAAACAGCTTTAAAAACAAAATTAAAAAGGAAATTAAAAGTTAACTAAAAATTTTAAATAAAAAAAAACTCTGGGTGCCTGAAGGATGATCCAATCAGTGGAGCGAGTCTGGTAGGTTGTGTTATTTTTAATAAGCGTTTGTGTGATGTACAGTGGCATATGGCCAGAAAGTGCTTTACAAATAAAAATCAACCTTAAATAAGATTAAAAATGTGTTTAATCTTAGATTTGCACGATAACAGCTGCCAAAAAGTCCCGTTATACAGGTTCTGACATCATCGGTATGAACAACCAGCAGTTCCATCACTTCTCAACCATGTACTTCCACCATGATGTCATACGTGGGTCTCCAGTGTTGATGGTTATGCAGTGATGTTCTAACCATCTGACAGAATTTATAAATGTATGTCTGTGTGTATGTGTGTTTACAGAAAAGCTTTGAAGAGCCGCTGACCCTGCAGGAGCTGGACACCAGCAGTGGAGTCCTGCTGCCCTTCTTCGACCCGGACACGGGCGTCGTCTACCTGTGTGGGAAGGTGAGGCCAGTATATGCATGTGGGCCCATGTGGGCTTTACTGGGCACGGACAGCAAACCTCATATTCAAAACCTCTCAACTCTATACATTTACCGGCCATATATAGAGCACTTCTAACATTAAGATCGAGGAGATTCTCCTTACTGCAATATATCAGCGCCACCCTGTGGAAAAAAACGTATATATCCATTTTTGTCCATTTTTACTTTTTTTTTTTTCTTTGAACACTAGAGCTGATCTTTACATCCTGTGAAAGTTTCACAATGAGCGGCCAAATAGGAACGCTCCAAAATAGATCGGACAAATGTCTGGTTCCATTGACTCATATTGAAAGTGAAGTCAGTTTTGGTTCTCTCCTGTATAGTTGCGAGTCTGGACAGAGATGATGTTCCTCTGATAATCTTACTGATCATACAGAGTCAGACTGTACTTGTACTGTGTTTTACAGTTAGACTAAAGCTAAGCAGTCTCTCACACAGTCAATTACACATACCAACACAATGAAAGACAGTCAGAGAGAAAGAGAGAGAGAGAGAGAACCGAGGCAGGCTGCGTTCTGAGCTGACAGAACAAACAGTCTCTTGAAGCATCTTCAGCGAAGTGAGGAGGAGATGTGTCATTGCTAAACGCACCTACGTGTCAGGACGGACAGAGAAACAGAAATGAAGCTTCCTAAGGCCTGCAGAGCTCAGTTCCCACGATAGCTGTGTTGTGTTGCTGCTGTTTAGCATGTACAGCATCACCCACAGTCTCAGGATATCACTCACACGAGGAAGTCTAACCCAACAGAAAGTACTGAACACATGCAGTGGCTGGATTCACTACTGGTTCCATTTCCAGGACTTGTGAAGGGCTGCTGTGGCCAAAATAAAAAAAAAAAGTCTATCTCTAACACATCGCTGCTGTCGTATCAATACAGTGTATGCCCCCCTTTACATTAAGTGTAGATTTTAAGATAAACTAATAAAAAGAAATGGCCCAAAATAACAGTTTGGTTATTTATTGACGTCTGGTTCCATTGACTTCCATTATAAGTAACGTGGGTTTGAATTTCTCCTGTAATGTTATCATTCTGGAGATCCTGACAGCAGCGATATGTTCTAAACATGCATACAGTGGCCTGACGGAGAGATTTTCTGCTGTAAAGGTGGAGAAAACCCACTTCCGGTTAAGAATCTTGAAGGTGGGAGGAGCTTCAGGGTGGGTTCATGGGGACAGGCTGCGTTTTCCCTATCAGGCTAACGCAGAAGGAAGTCACATAACGTTACTGCTGGTGTGGGGTTGGCTTTATGACCCCATACAGAAATCTGGTATATGGCCATATAGGGTGAAGCATGTATGTTAAAATATATGCAGTGTGTATGTGTGTGAGGTTTAAATACTAGGCATATGTGCATGTTTTAGGGATAATACATAGATGCTCAATATACATTCATAATGCAAATATATAAATATGGATCGTACATGTACTGTATGTCAGATATGATGTTTAATACAAAAGATTTAAAAGCAAAAAAATCAAAATGAAATACAAAATAACATCAAATTATTGTATAACTGTAACATACACCATCCATATCAAGTAATGTACGTTTATCATATATTCACATATATCATCGCTGTCCAAAGAGAAACATGTATCATCAATTTTTATACATCATTTGTCGTTTAGTGATGAATGGATTAATAGAAATGCTCCAAAATATCATGGATAAAATTCTGGTTCCATAGACTTACATTGAAATAGAAGTAAGTTCCCTTTTTGGAGAAACTTGTTTTTTTAATTGGACAGTGACGTGTATGTGTTGACATATATATGTTTCATATTAAAAAAACTGACAATTTTAAATAAGTTACCATTAATGTTACATGTATGTCAATTTATAATTAATTCTGATATATGGGAGGCTAATATATGCGAACATATGTCATATACAGTACTAAGTAAAACTGTTAGGCACCTAAGCACATTGTTTAAAACATATTTATTATAGCAATAAATAGCCTGAGTTATCACATAAACTTGTTTAAATGCATCACCAGCACACTTGATTTAGTATAATGAAGCACTGATTAGCCAAAGCAGGTGTTGGATAATAACCACAATGAATATTAACATACATGCATTTTTAAAATTGTAATATTTGTAGGAACCTAAAGTTTTCACACACTTCTGGATTCAAAATCTTTATATTTACATATATTGTATTTCCATATATGATGTATAATATATTTGCATGCATGCTGGGTGCTGAAGAGAGAGCACTGGTGAATGGAAATGATACAAATTTGTGAAACTAAAGTTTTGGGACACAATGCTATCACAAAACATAAACAATAACATATTAAACACTAGTTCAGTAGACCAGAATTCATATTTAGCACCGTCGACTATCTCCATGCACTGCAGCATACAACTCACTGCCACCCTGTGGCCAAATTATGAAATGCAGCTATTTATACACGTCTTTAATGGCTGCCTTTCAGTTTTCTCCTCACAGTTAATCCTGATCAGAGGTCCTCAAATCCAGACCTTCAGTCCAGTTTGTGTTCTGGGATTTTATAAACACTGATAAGTGAGACAGTAGCTGACTGATCAGTTACATCAACATTCTAAACTACCAGCAAAAACTAAACTCAGGCTCTGTCTCAAACCCTAGTGAGAGTCTAAGTAGGCTGTCTAGATAGTGAGTGTGTAAGTAGGCTGTCTAGGTAGTGAGTGTGTAAGTAGGCTGTCTAGGTAGTGAGTGTGTAAGTAGGCTGTCTAGGTAGTGAGTGTGTAAGTAGGCTGTCTAGGTAGTGAGTGTGTAAGTAGGCTGTCTAGGTAGTGAGTGTGTAAGTATCAGTGTTCTCTCCTCATCTCTCCTCATAAAACAGATTACTGAGACGCTCTAGTTAGAGAGAGACTGCGTCACGGCTTGTTCCCCCCACTGCAGCACGCCACCGGTGGTTTAGCTGGTTGCTGGCTGTCCAAAACAATCTGTTTGCATAAATGCTAATGTCTGGAGTATAAAGTGTAAATGGTGAAGGACTCGTTACAGAGTTGATAATAAAATACTGTTTTGTGTGATTATACGACCAGAAACTCATTAAAACTCCAGAGAATCAAAATAACTCACATTTTAAAACCACTTCACTGCTCCTAGATTAGCCTGCGGTGCATCATGGGATTGTCTTAGCGGCTGAGGAAGAGTTCGATGCTTCTTAAAATCAGGTCTAAATAAGGTTCCTCAGTAGCAGCATGTTTAAGGTATGTTAGAATTGGGACAGTCTACATGTCGGGTGAGGCATAGTGTGATGTAAAATGCTGCCTATGTAGGAGATCACTAGGTTCTGAGACCTACAGAAACTGGACTGGATGTTCAGATCTAAGCGTTTCTCTGCTCCTCCCGTGTCTTTCAGGGCGACAGCAGCATTCGGTACTTTGAGGTGACAGACGAGGCTCCGTATGTCCACTATCTGTCCATGTACAGCAGCAAGGAGAGCCAGAAGGGGATGGGCTACATGCCCAAGAGAGGACTGGAGGTCAACAAGTGTGAGATCGCCAGGTAAACATCACATACACACCTGTATAAACACACTTTCTTATAATATAATATAATATATATAATATACAGTATAATATATTTAATATATTAAATCCAACTCTTATTCACTGCTGTGTGTTTCTCTAATTTCAGATTCTACAAACTCCACGAGAGGAAGTGTGAGCCCATCGTCATGACCGTGCCACGAAAGGTAAACAAACCTACTTTAAATTTACTGGCCACTTTATTAGAAACACCTACCCTCAAATTGCACTAGCTGGCCACTGTATTAGAAACACCTTACACTAACTGGCCACTTTACTAGAAACACCTACCCTGTACTGTCAATAGATGGCCACTTTATAAGTAACACCTGCTTTGTACTTCCACTAGCTGGCCACTTTATTAGAAACACCTACCTCATACTTCCACTAGCTGGCCCCTGTTTTAGAAACACATACCTTGTACTTCCACCAACTGGCCACTTTATTAGAAACGCCTGCTTTGTGCTTCCACTAGCTGGCCACTTTATTAGAAACGCCTGCTTTGTGCTTCCACTAGCTGGCCACTTTATTAGAAACACCTACCTCATACTTACACTGGCTGGCCACTTTACTAGAAACACCTACCTTGTACTGTCAATAGATGGCCACTTTATAAGTAACACCTGCTTTGTGCTTCCACTAGCTGGCCACTTTATTAGAAACACCTACCTTGTACTTCCACTGACGTTACCACTTTATTAGAAACACCTACCTTGTACTTCCACTAACTGGCCCCTTTATTAGAAACACCTACCTTGTACTTCCACTAACTGGCCCCTTTATTAGAAACACCTACCTTGTACTTCCAATGACTGGCCACTTTATTAGAAACACCTACCTTGTACTTCCACTGATGTTACCACTTTATTAGAAACACCTACCTTGTACTTCCACTAACTGGCCACTTTATTAGAAACCTTGTGCTTGAGTGGGTTGATCAGATGTGAGATGTCTGTGATCAGGTGATCTGGCGATCAGGTGATCTGGTGATCTGGTGATCAGGTGATCTGGTGATCTGGCGATCAGGCGATCTGGTGCTCTGGTGATCTGATGATCTGGTGATCTGGTGATCTGGTGATCAGGTGATCTGGTGATCTGGTGATCTGGCGATCTGGCGATCTGGTGCTCTGGTGATCTGGTGCTCTGGTGCTCTGGTGATCAGGTGATCTGGTGATCTGGTGATCTGGTGATCAGGTGATCTGGTGATCTGGTGATCTGGTGATCAGGTGATCTGGTGATCTGGCGATCAGGCGATCTGGTGCTCTGGTGATCAGGTGATCTGGTGATCTGGTGAACAGGTGATCTGGTGCTCTGGCGATCTGGTGCTGAAGCTGTGTGTTCTGTATGTTCCAGTCGGATCTGTTCCAGGAAGACCTGTATCCGGACACTATGGGGCCGGAGCCGTCGGTGGAGGCTGATGATTGGTTCGCTGGTAAGGAGGGGCAGCCCATCCTCATCTCCCTGAAGGACGGCTTCGTGGCCACCACCAAAAACAAAGAGTTCAAAGTCATCAAGAGCCTCATGTCCACCACAGCAGCGTCCAGTGGTCCGAGGAACGGCAACGGAGCGGTACGACCATAACACCATAGCAACCTCTCCAATCACACATCAGACTGAGAATCAGATATCTGATTATAACACTCTCTCTCTCAATCTCTCTCTCCCCTCTCTATCTCTTCCTCTCTCTATCTCTATCTCCTTCTCTCTCTCTCCCCTCTCTATCTCTTCCTCTCTCTATCTCTATCTCCTTCTCTCTCTCTCTTCTCTCTCATTCTCTCTCTCTCTTACTCTCTCTCTCTCACTCTCTCTCTCTGTCTCACTCTCTCTCTCTGTCTTTCTCTCTCTCTCTCAGGATGTACAGGCTCTGCAGAGTGAAGTGAAGGAGCTGAGGGAGATGGTGGAGGAGCTGACTAAACGAGTGAGCGAGCTGGAGAGCAAAAACTGAAGGCCGGAGGTTCAAACTTGACTGCTAATGTGAAACGACCGTGCGAGTGTTGAGAGCGGATAGGAGGAGAGGAGGAGAGGAGGAGGAGGAGAGGAGGAGGAGAGAGAGATGGAGAAAGAGCTGTGGTGGTTTCTGAAGGGATAACAAAGACATTGCAGCTTCTTACAAACCAAATTTTGCTCTTCAGGGATTTAGATTTTCATTCTAAGACGTTTTTTTTATTATGAGCAGTTTTTTGTAAACTCGTTTAATATATTTGTCTCAAAACATCCAAATAAATAAATATCACCAGTATTTTAACCATACTCTGCCTCCACATTACTCACAGACCTGTCCGGGCCCCACCTGCTAAGGTGTGGTGTTGTAGTAACGGTTGCTAGGTCGGACAAGCTTTACACTAATGCAAGCGCATCATCGCTGTCCAAAGAAAAACAAGTGTCATCAAAAACTGTCTTTACTTACAATGTAAGTCAATGGAACCAGAACTATTTCTGAGTGACTTTGGAGCGTTTCTATTGGTCCATTCATCATGAAAGTATTAGACAGTGTAAACGGCAGCTGCTGTGTTTAAATGATGTTGAAAAAAAAGAAAGATATGTTTTGTTATTGGACAGTGATGATATTTAACAGAGTTTTCACAGAAGCCTCAACAACTGAATATAATATTAACTGTCCGGCTTCCATTAATTTCAGGAGGTTCACTTTCAGTTCAGACTCACCTCCAACGTTCAGTCCTAGAAGCTGCTTCTGCTTCTCACCATCCAAACAACCAGCCAAACACACTCAGTGATGCTGAGTCTAGACTCTGGGGTGGTCAGTCCAGTCTCTATAGTGTATCCTTCCACATGTTACACAACCCAATCCAGATGTTGTCCACAAACTTGCACTGATCCTCCAGCCCATGTGACCGATAGTTTAAGATGTGGTCCAGAAGGTCTTACATTGCTTTTGCATTGCTGCTGCCTTCAGTTACAGAAGATCTCAGTCTCAACAGTTCATAAAACCTAAAGCTTCACTCCGGTTCTGGTGTTCTGGCCCAATGTTCTACTTTCTACTAATCTGTTTCTCAGTGAGGAGCTTCATGAACAACTACGCATCCTTTCAGACCCCACAGTGTTGAGGTGTCTTCTCCCAGTGGAAGGAAAGACAGAAACACCTGTGGATGTTCTCAGATCTGATGCAGCTTTGGGTTGAAATTATTGTAATTCTTATTTAAGGTACATAGAGCTGTTTTAGAATTGACCAAGTGAACTTGATATTAATTAAATGTACTTTTGGACTTAGGATGGGTTTTAACTGGTGATGTGTTGATAAAACTGGGCTGATGTGGTTCTAGTAAGGACTCTGGTTGCAGCGTTCTGGATTACCTGAAGGTTGTTTAGCTTGTTTACTGGAGCGTCCAGACAGCCGGGCATTACAGTGATCCAGCCTTGTGGTAAGAAAGGCGCGCCTGCATCCTGTCAGCATTTCTTAACTTACTAATACTTCAGAGATGAGGTAAGACTGTCTACATGAGGCTGACACAACTGAGACGTTTTCAAGATTTAACATTTAATAAGATGAAGAAGAAGAAGAAGAAGAAGAACCTCTGTCCCATCAGAGCTGAGTAGGAGGCCCATCTTCTACATCTAAATACATTGAAGTTCATCATCTGGTTTAATGGGTATATAGAATTAGGTCTGTACACGTGTGGACGTTGCCAACGTTGTTGTTATAATTAGCTATCCAGTACAGCGTTTCATACAAGCCCCCCACCATTTTTAGGGGCTCAGACCTGATTAGACAACCTCATAATCCTAAATTACATGATCATTTTTTAATACTTGGCTGCAAATCCTGCAGGACACGGGATCAATGACTGTCTGAACCCTGTACGTATCACCGGATGCTGGGTTTCCTCCCTGGTGAAGCTCTATCAGGTCTTTACTGCTGCTGTCCTCACCTCCTGTTTGTTCTTGGGAGTGTTTTACCTTCAGTAAGTGAAATACACGTGTAGTCGGATTGAGCTGCGATGATTGACTCAGCTGTTTACCTTCGTCGTCTTACAAAAGTGGTGGGTTGTTTTCTCAGGATGATTCATTGGCCTACTGCACTGTGAAGCATGGTTGAAGCGTGAGCAGATAATCATCATCATCAGCAAATACAAGGGAACCCGATCCACTGGCAGCCATATGTGCCCATTTCATAATACTACCTCCACCGTGCTTTGGAGTCCATAAGATGTTGTTCCAAAGCTGTACAGGTTAAGCTCACTGGTTTTCACTTGTTGTTGGTTGACCAACTGCTGTGAGGGGTCATCCACCACCGTTGTTTATTATCATCTTCTGAGTTATCGTGATTCTGTGTTGACCAGTACAAGCTACCGCTTAAAGAATGCACCGAATACTTGTTGTTATGTTTTTGCCATCTCTCTCTGATAGCTTTGTTTTGATTTTCCATCCCAGTGATGACCGGTTAGCCAAGCCTTTTAGACTTCATATCGAAAGAGAGTCCAAATGCAAATGCCACACTTGAAATCAACTTTTATTAGCTTGAAAAGCTAAGCAGCCAACTGTCCGATTATTTTTGGTATCTTAAAAATAAGGGGCTACATATGGAAATGACTGTAATTCCTAAATTGGTTGCCCAGTTGGAGTGTAAGGCTAGCACTTTGTGCTCACAATCATTATTTCATTTTAACTCCACTAAACTGCACCAGAGAGCTAAAATAACAATATATATGTCAGTGTCCAAATATTTATGGACCTGTCTGTGCTGCCAGATACTAAATGGATGGGGACTTTTATTTTGAATATCAATATCAGGTCCTTTCAGCTCTCGTGCTTCACACAAAAAGCTGAGAAACACACAAGACATGCGTCCGAAATCTCCTACTTGTCTACCACTCAGTAGTAAATCAGTAGGCGAGCGTGGCTAGTATGTCTGAATACTCAGTAGTAAATCAGTAGGCGAGCGCGGCTAGTATGTCTGAATACTCAGTAGTAAATCAGTAGGTGAGCGCGGCTAGTATGTCTGAATACTCAGTAGTAAATCAGTAGGCGAGCGTGGCTAGTATGTCTACCACTCAGTAGTAAATCAGTAGGCGAGCGCGGCTAGTATGTCTGAATACTCAGTAGTAAATCAGTAGGCGAGCGCGGCTAGTATGTCTGAATACTCAGTAGTAAATCAGTAGGCGAGCGCGGCTAGTATGTCTGAATACTCAGTAGTAAATAAGTAGGCGAGCGTGGCTAGTATGTCTGAATACTCAGTAGGTAATCAGTAGGTGAGCGCGGCTAGTATGTCTGAATACTCAGTAGTAAATCAGTAGGCGAGCGCGGCTAGTATGTCTGAATACTCAGTAGTAAATCAGTAGGCGAGCGCGGCTAGTATGTCTGAATACTCAGTAGTAAATCAGTAGGCGAGCGCGGCTAGTATGTCTGAATACTCAGTAGTAAATCAGTAGCTGAGCGCGGCTAGTATGTCTGAATACTCAGTAGTAAATCAGTAGGCGAGCGCGGCTAGTATGTCTGAATACTCAGTAGTAAATCAGTAGCTGAGCGCGGCTAGTATGTCTGAATACTCAGTAGTAAATCAGTAGGCGAGCGCGGCTAGTATGTCTGAATACTCAGTAGTAAATCAGTAGGTGAGCGCGGCTAGTATGTCTGAATACTCAGTAGTAAATCAGTAGGCGAGCGCGGCTAGTATGTCTGAATACTCAGTAGTAAATCAGTAGGCGAGCGCGGCTAGTATGTCTGAATACTCAGTAGTAAATCAGTAGGCGAGTGCGGCTAGCATGTCTGAATACTCAGTATTAAATCAGTAGGCGAGGGCTGCTAGTATGTCTGAATACTCAGTAGTGAAATCAGTAGGTGAACGTGGCTAGTATGTCTGAATACTCAGTAGTAAATCAGTAGGCGAGGGCGGCTAGTATGTCTGAATACTCAGTAGTAAATCAGTAGCTGAGCGCGGCTAGTATGTCTGAATACTCAGTAGTAAATCAGTAGGCGAGCGCGGCTAGTATGTCTGAATACTCAGTAGTAAATCAGTAGGTGAGCGTGGCTAGTATGTCTGAATACTCAGTAGTAAATCAGTAGGCGAGCGCGGCTAGTATGTCTGAATACTCAGTATTAAATCAGTAGGCGAGCGTGGCTAGTATGTCTGAATACTCAGTAGTAAATCAGTAGGCGAGGGCGGCTAGTATGTCTGAAAACTCAGTAGTAAATCAGTAGGCGAGCGCGGCTAGTATGTCTGAATACTCAGTAGTAAATCAGTAGGCGAGTGCGGCTAGTATGTCTGAATACTCAGTAGTAAATCAGTAGGCGAGTGCGGCTAGTATGTCTGAATACTCAGTAGTAAATCAGTAGGCGAGCGTGGCTAATATGTCTGAATACTCAGTAGTAAATCAGTAGGTGAGCGCGGCTAGTATGTCTGAATATTCAGTAGTAAATCAGTAGGCGAGGGCGGCTAGTATGTCTGAATACTCAGTAGTAAATCAGTAGGTGAGCGCGGCTAGTATGTCTGAATACTCAGTAGTAAATCAGTAGGCGAGCGCGGCTAGTATGTCTGAATACTCAGTAGTAAATCAGTAGGCGAGCGCGGCTAGTATGTCTGAATACTCAGTAGTAAATCAGTAGGCGAGCGTGGCTAGTATGTCTGAATACTCAGTAGTAAATCAGTAGGCGAGCGCGGCTAGTATGTCTGAATACTCAGTAGTAAATCAGTAGGCGAGCGCGGCTAGTATGTCTGAATACTCAGTAGTAAATCAGTAGGTGAGCGTGGCTAGTATGTCTGAATACTCAGTAGTAAATCAGTAGGCGAGCGCGGCTAGTATGTCTGAATACTCAGTATTAAATCAGTAGGCGAGCGTGGCTAGTATGTCTGAATACTCAGTAGTAAATCAGTAGGCGAGGGCGGCTAGTATGTCTGAAAACTCAGTAGTAAATCAGTAGGCGAGCGCGGCTAGTATGTCTGAATACTCAGTAGTAAATCAGTAGGCGAGTGCGGCTAGTATGTCTGAATACTCAGTAGTAAATCAGTAGGCGAGCGTGGCTAATATGTCTGAATACTCAGTAGTAAATCAGTAGGTGAGCGCGGCTAGTATGTCTGAATATTCAGTAGTAAATCAGTAGGCGAGCGCGGCTAGTATGTCTGAATACTCAGTAGTAAATCAGTAGGCGAGCGCGGCTCGTATGTCTGAATACTCAGTAGTAAATCAGTAGGCGAGCGCGGCTAGTATGTCTGAATACTCAGTAGTAAATCAGTAGGCGAGCGCGGCTAGTATGTCTGAATACTCAGTAGTAAATCAGTAGGTGAGCGTGGCTAGTATGTCTGAATACTCAGTAGTGAAATCAGTAGGTAAGCGTGGCTAGTATGTCTGAATACTCAGTAGTGAAATCAGTAGGTGAACGTGGCTAGTATGTCTGAATACTCAGTAGTAAATCAGTAGGCGAGGGCAGCTAGTATGTCTGAATACTCAGTAGTAAATCAGTAGGTGAGCGCGACTAGTATGTCTGAATACTCAGTAGTAAATCAGTAGGCGAGCCTGGCTAGTATGTCTGAATACTCAGTAGTAAATCAGTAGGTGAACGTGGCTAGTATGTCTGAATACTCAGTAGTGAAATCAGTAGGTGAGCGTGGCTAGTATGTCTGAATACTCAGTAGTGAAATCAGTAGGTGAACGTGGCTAGTATGTCTGAATACTCAGTAGTAAATCAGTAGGCGAGCGTGGCTAGTATGTCTGAATACTCAGTAGTAAATCAGTAGGCGAGCGTGGCTAGTATGTCTGAATACTCAGTAGTAAATCAGTAGGCGAGCGTGGCTAGTATGTCTGAATACTCAGTAGTAAATCAGTAGGCGAACGCGGCTAGTATGTCTGAATACTCAGTAGGTATTGAGTAGTAGTGAACAGTACCCGAATGACCTCCTGAATTAGCAGTCATGTTTATGTAGGTGAACACAGCACACTGCGTATCCCATGATTCACCTGGAGTGGTGGATGAATTCAGAGTGGAGTAAATAAACGGTGTAAAGCTGAACGTCGGCTGTGTGTACGTAGCTACGGCTACTGAACTGCCGCTACAGAAGTTAGCGCCACTGCTGAGATAAACAATGATTACATTCCTCCCGTTTCATCTTCTCTGATCTACAGCTCCACACCGTCTGATACATAATCAGATAAAATCTCAGATCAGACTCACTAAAAGATCTAAATCTGTCAGTAAACGAGCTTTTAAATGAACAGCAGGACTTTTACGGTGGTGGTCTGACGTGTTGAGTCACAGGACGCTGGTAATATGGTGGACGTAGTACGTCTGAGATTGTGTAGCTACTAAACCTCTCCTACTGAAATTACCTACTAGTCTACCGCTCGAACAGTATGTACTGACTCTAATCTAGTACCTACTGACTAGTAGATGATTTCGGACACACCTAAGGAGAGTGCTGTGTGAGCCACAAGTAGACTAGAAACTAGTCCATCAAAATTGAATAAATGAAAGGCCCCACCTACTGGCCATCTAGTGGGATACCGCTGGTAAAAAACTTTAATCTTTACATCTAAAATGTTGAGGCTAGTTAGTATGTTGTAGAAAATGTTGTAGGTGCAGAGCTGTGCAGGCTAGCTAGCTTACATGCAAGTTGCAGTTAGCGTGAGAGATAGCCATGTTATATTAAATTTAATACAAATCACATTGAAATATATTGTAATTTTCAATTTAATTGTCTAACCGTGCATCATGGTATGAAGTGGAGCTTCATACCATAGTAATTGTTAAAAGATATCCGGTTGTGTATATAATGTGAATAGTAGAGACTCTAGAACAGAAATTTGAGGGACGCCATGTTTAACTTTTGTATGTGTAGAGCAGGGGTCACTAATAGGCGGACCGCAGTCCGCATCCGGACCCAGACGTTGTCCAATGCGGAACCAAACCGATAATCTACTGAGAATAATTTAATTCTGACTGTGTTTATTTTAAGCGGTAAATCTTTTCTAGTCTTTACGGTATACGGGCTTTACGGCGCAGTGAACTCACAGACCAATCACATGCACTGTAAGATCACCAAAGGAGCTCCTCAGCCAATCAGATCTGTGCAGATTGGGGTGTGCGGCGCGCACACAGGCGAGATATGAAGCCAGAAAGAATAAGGAGCTCTAAAAACAGAAAAGTGAACAGAGAGAACTGAGTGTTTAACAGGAACGGTTCTGGAATGAACCTGCTCGTCTAGTTCTGGAGAACACCGCTCTGTACAACCAACATGTTCATCTGAGAAACTGAGTTAACAAGAAGAACCACGTTTATTTACTTTCTCTATAAATAAACACTTTAAGATCCACTTTTTTTCAGAAGTGTTCTGTTTGTTTAATGTAGCTCTTGTTTTTATTGAAGTGAGTAAAAAACATTTATTATTAGTTTATAAATAATTCATTCAGTTCAGCATTTAAACAGTAACTATACTGAAATATACTGAACGGTATGTGTGGTGTGTTGGTGTTTCAGTAGCTGATGGTATAAGATGCTGATACTAGACTACTTCAGTAAACAGGATACACCACTGAATCAGAAATCAGAAGTTAGAGATGATCATGGTCTGGAACTTGGCCTGAGGAGATCTCCTCTAACTGGACCTTACTGACTCTAATTAAACACCCCTGGTTTAGATGATTCACTGCTTACATTTACAAGTTGAAAGTGATCAGTCATGTAACACAGATCCAGCTAGGATAGGAATTTTTGTATATAACCGAAGATTAACTATAACTTAATTTCATAAAACTCACCACAGATAGACAAACGACTCACTCAAATCAAGAGAAATACATTTTATTACAAATATAAAATCAGGCCAATTGCTTGAAGTCAACATACAAAACATCTTGACATATATTTGTAAGGTTCTACTACTTGGTTAGCTTAGTTGGGTTATTCTAAACTCTACACACAACAACATTAGATCATGGAAAAGATTAATAAGTGTTTATTCGTCCTAACTAACATAGCGGTAACTGAAATGCACTCGACCTGAGGTTACTTTTGTACACAAAATCTCTGACCAGAGCACTTAATGACCACCTGCACGTGCTCAGTGTGGAGAGCAGGTGACCGTGGCAGGTGTTTAAGTGACACTGGTCATTTAGTTACTGTCAGCTGCTCAAAATGGACAGATCTGCCCGCATCACCAGCCTGAAGAGCTGCCGCCCTGAGATAACACACCTCACCCGAAACGCCAGGAGACGAGAGAACAGCCACCTCGCGTCGTCCTACGGTTCTATATTTAGAGCTCAAAGCCATGAAAACCACAGAGAGCAGAAAGAGGAACATGTTCTCTCACGACAGCAGCGCTTCACAAACGACAGAAGAAATCAACACAAGAACCTAAACACTAAACGCAGCTTTTACCCGACATGTATTTACAGATCTTTCTTGCTCTGTCCTAAAATATATGGTGCTTTATATTAGTACTATGAAATCCTTGAGTTTAAGTATCCAGTAGTTCCCATTTCTGGTCATGGAGTCCCAAAGTCCTGCGTATTTTACAGTTTTTCTGAGGTTTTTTTGCTTGAATATCAAATCTTCTTTGTGAACTGGATACGAATCTGACATATCTTGACATATATATAGGCGTAAATTTGTAAAATCATATCATTGATTAGCTTAGTTGTCTTATTCTAACCTCTACACAGAATAATATTTGATCCTTGAAATTATTAATAAGTTTATTTATTTTAAGTAATGTATCTATAACTGCCATGCTTCACCAACACAACCTACAGTCAAGCTGGTCTAGAAGCAAAAGACCTGAGAAACATTCCTGTTGGGCCGAAGTTGTAGGGCCCTCACCAGAATACCATCCTCACCAGAACACCATCCTCACCAGAACGCCATCCTCACCAGAACGCCATCCTCACCAGAACACCATCCTCACCAGAACGCCATCCTCACCAGAACACCATCCTCACCAAAACACCATCCTCACCAGAACGCCATCCTCACCAGAACACCATCCTCACCAGAACACCATCCTCATCAGAACACCATCCTCATCAGAACGCCATCCTCACCAGAACACCATCCTCACCAGAACACCATCCTCACCAGAACACCATCCTCATCAGAACGCCATCCTCACCAGAACACCATCCTCACCAGAACACCATCCTCACCAGAACGCCATCCTCACCAGAACACCATCCTCACCAGAACACCATCCTCACCAGAACACCATCCTCATCAGAACGCCATCCTCACCAGAACACCATCCTCACCAGAACGCCATCCTCACCAGAACGCCATCCTCACCAGAACACCATCCAGCGTTCACATATACGCTGCTAGTGGTGCATCTGATTAGCTAGTTAGTTAATTGGTTGGCGTTGATGCCGAATGTACGTGGTGGACGCAGCTTCAACAACTTTAACTTAGAAGTTAATGAGACCCTGTTACGCAACTGACCTCGCACAGTACAAGAGGAAGAGTTATATAACACAACAGGAACTCGTCTCGGCGGGTTTCTCTTCAGTCGGCTAATCAGTCAGTCTTGCAAACCTAAGGTTTTATTTAAGGAGTTTAACATACTGTACATTAGGAGTGTGAATTATTGGGTTATTTGTCTATAAGCTTTAGTTTGCTGCTGTAGTGTCTTTATTTGCGTTGTCGTTAGCTCTGCAGCCTTTAGCGTGCTAACTAGCAAGCTAGCAGAAGAAAGTGGTGAAGTTGTAACAGCAGGCATGTATACAGATAAAGTAGTTTTTGCGAACCTAACAAATCATATGTTATGGTTTGGAAATACTGCATTAGAACTGAGATGTAGTACATTTATTTTTATTATTTTTTGTCCTTAGCTCGGTAGCCGTTAACTAGCTAACTAGCAAGCTAGCGGAGGAAAGTGGTAAAGTTATATTACACATCATGTATACCACATGGAAGAGTTTGCAACCTAAAGCCGAACAAATCACATGTTATTATTTGGAAATATTAAAAAAAAACTAAAATGCTGTACGTATATTTGTGTTGTTTTTAGCTCTGCAGCCTTTAGCATGCTAACTAGCAAGCCAACAGAGGAAAGTGGTGAAGTTGTATCAGCAGTCATGTATACAAATGGAGTAGTTTGCAACCTAAAGCCCAACAAATCATAAGTTATGGTTTGGAAATAGTAAGTTTAGTGCCATTATTTTTGTTGTCGTTAGCTTTGCAGCCTTTAGCATGCTAAATAGCAACTAGCAGAGGAAAGTGGTGAAGTTATATTAGCAGTTATATATACCACATGGAAAAGTGTGCAACCTAAAGCCCAACAAATCATATGTTATGGTTTGGAAATAGCAAGTTTTGTGCCATTATTTTTATTGTTGTTAGCTTTTCAGCCTTTAGCATGCGAACTAGCAACTAGCAGAGGAAAGTGATGAAATTATATCAGCAGTCATCTATATAGATGGAGTAGTTTGCAACCAAAAACCCAACAAACCATATGTTATAGTTTTTTGGAATATTAAACTAGAACTCAGGTGTAGTATGTTTATTTTTTGTTGTTGTTAGCTCTGTAGCCTTTAGCATGCTAACTAGCAAGCTAGCGGAGGAAAGTTGTATTAGCAGTATATGAGATGGAGAAGTTTGTAATCTATCCAGAGCTATGTTTTCTGAAATCTTACCTATTTTAACGTGTTATGTCGTATAGTGTGGCCCACGTTTGTTTACAGGTTTGAAAATGGAAATTCATTCAGGGTGCAGTGATTTGTCAGGTTGCGGAAGTTACTCTTGAGCTAATACGGAAATAAAAAAGCCCCTAAGATGGACTGAGAGGAAATGACTGGGGTCCGTGACTGAGAGCAGGAAAACATTACAATATACAGGACCGAGGGACTCCAGGACCACCACTGGTCTTATCTAATTCTCCTAAACACACTTTCAAACATACACAACAGGGACGGTAATGTTGATTATTAGCCTTTGGGTGATTCAACGCATCTGAATTAATATATCACTTTAATTTAGATTCACTTATAAAAACTCATGTTTGGATCTTTTACTTTATCTGAAAAATGTGGAACATCATCATAATCGATGCAGTTGAACCGCCACCCTTAACTGATCGCATGCTTTGAAGCCCATCTAGACGTAGTTCTTGCTCGGGGCCGAAGCGCTGTTGCTGTAATACTTGGCGGTGCCGCCGGAGCCTCCGGAGCGCGGGCGGCTGAAGCAGCAGAGCAGTCCTCCGGCCAGCAGGAGGAGCACGCCGCCGGCCCAGCCGATGAAGATGCAGGGCCCCAGCTCCCGGCGGTTGGAGGGGTTGATCAGGGGGTTGTTGAAGTCTCTGACGACGTTGCTGGCGGACCAGCTGACGGGGATGAGGAGGAGCAGGCCGGAGATGAGCAGCGACACGCCGGCCACCAGGCACACTTTGGGCTTGGCGTCCTCGTTCTCGATGCAGGTGGTGAAGTCGGCCCCGGCGAACAGCGCCAGGAGGGCCACCACCGTCAGCATGCAGCAGATGATGGTCATGGCACGGGCGGCCTGGAGAGCAGAGCTCAGGATCAGCAGAGACTCGTAGGCCTTGCACTGCTGCTGACCTGTGCTCTGCACCACACACTCCATCCACAGACCCTCCTGCTGGACCTGAACACACAAACATAAAGCCGTCAGCACAGTTACACACACACACACACACACACACACACACACACACACACACACACACACATACACACACGGCAAACAGACGAGGACACTTCTTATTCAGTTACCTCAGATATATACACTACTGTGCAGGTTTTAGTCACTGAGGGATGTTATTATATATAAAAACCTTTTATTTACTCAGTAAACACTTTATTATTAAATATTAATCAGTATTAATAGAGTAAGTAGTACTTTTACACTTTATTATTAAATATTAATCAGTATTAATAGAGTAAGTAGTGTTTTACACTTTATTATTAAATATTAAACAGTATTAATAGAGTAAGTTGTGCTTTTACACTTTATTATTAAATATTAATCAGTATTAATAGAGTAAGTAGTGTTTTCCATACGTCAGTGTGTTTATTTAACCCTTTCCAAGCTTCTCCTAAACAACCCAGTATTATTATCAGTTCTCATCTAATACCTGCTTTGACTGCTCAGTACTTCATTAAGATAAATCAAGATTTGCTGCTGAAGGAACTGAACACATTCATACAATGTCTGGGGCGTCCAGGAGAAATCTGGAACCTAACTTTGTTCTTCAAACTGGATCAAGATCTGATCTACTTCTCTCACAATAACATATTCATGTTACTTTGTATTGTATGTCTGATTATTTACATCTGTTCTAATCAGATCTGCTTATCTTACTGGTGTAAATATACTTATTGATCAGATAAAGATTTTTACACTTTCAGCTCAGAAGTTTACACAGACGTTTACCTAAAATGACTTCAGGCTTTAGTACTGCATGATGTATTACTTTACCTGCTCTTAAACATTCAGCCTATTTCTATGAATGTGTTTATTTATTTTCTTATTTTTTATATAATCTTTTATTATATAAAAAAGTTTTTCCCTTTATGCTAAAATGTTTAACAATTGGTTTGATTTGTATTTGTTTCTTAACTAAATATTAATTATTCCCCCATCAATTATTCCCCCATCCCCTATTGTTTCTATAACATTTGTACACTGTATAAAGAGCTTTGTTGGTACCACCTAAAATTAATTCATGTGGTAACGAGCAACTGGTCTTACTCAACAAATGAATTTGATTAAAAATAAATTATGTTGAATAAAAGCAGTTTTATTTTAAGTAAAGTAAAATGTTTAGGTACAAACAAAGCTCTTAATACAGTGTACAAATTTTATAGAAACAAATTAGCTTAACATTTTTATGGGAACAATTAATATTTAATTAAGAAAAAGATAACAGAATAAAATCAAATGTCAAAATTTCAGCATTAAGAGAAAAACTGTAAATAAAAGGATTTTATAAAAAATAAGAAAATAAATAAACACGTTAATAGAAATAGGCTGTATCTTTTAAGAGCAGGTAATAAATTCTACAGCTGTCGTTTCTCATTTCTAGCAGTGCATCTTTTTGAGCACCAGCACATATACATCTCTGTTTTCATCCAATAATTAATAATAATTATAGTTATAACCAGATATCTGTATCTGTACCTGTGCAGTGATGATGTTCTGGCCGGTGAAGGACGACACCTTCCAGCCGGGCAGGACGCAGGTCACAATGGCGGCGATGAGGCCTAAAATTGAGAGCCCAACACATACGATCTGAACTCCTGAGGATCCCATCCTGATGGAGAGAGAGGAGATAAGGTTAGCCGTGAACATCAGACATGAACTGGAGGAACTGCACAACACTGACGCTCAGCGATACACACAGCAAATATGATCGACATGTTTAACGACAATCAATAACTTTACACTTTATACTGCTGGACGCTGTTACCCAGAACTTAACCGGGTGGTTTAAACCACAGTGGTTTAAATATAGGTCGGGTGGGTGGTACAGCTACACTTCAAGACCACAAAATACACCCCAATAAAAAAGTCAGTAACTAATTATTAATAACAACCAAAATTAATTCTTTACAACAGTGCTAATATCTGCTAGCCCTCTATGTAGTTTTTAATATTATACAAATGATACAAATGAACTCCCGCTCACTCACATTTGTAGATAATAAATTATGTTCCACATTTTATTTCAAGCTTGTAACAGGTTCCATTCCTAACAACTACCCGGAACTGGGGCTGTGTTCACAATACAGAAACATAGGAACGTGTTTATTTGAATAGAAATGATGGCTCTTTGAAGACTGACCGCTAAAAAGGCCATTCTTGGTGTACATTTCAGGAATATTTTGCAGAGTGAATAAAATAAAAAAACTATAAAATATTATAAAAATAAAACACTGCATCCTGGAAAGCATAGCAAAGCTTTCAGATTGAACAGCACTTAAGTTGCACTGTAGCTTCTATTTACAGTTGGTGACGTATCTAGAACCTCCAGGGCGATTAGTCGATTAGTGTTAAAAATGATTGAGTATTGATTATTATTGAATAGTTCAATACTGAGGGGCTCAAAATTGAAATTGCTCCTCTTTTTTAGGTATAAGTAGAAAACAGACGTGACTAAGGAAGCAGTTGCTATGTTTACATCCAATGTAATATTTAATTTCTGAAAACACTTCAGCTTGGTAATAATTAAATCTTTATGTTCGGCTTAGGTTAATAAACTAAATGTTTGTACAGTGTGTTTTTTAAATAATCACAATATATAAATTTTTATTTTTCATTTTTTACCACATGTTGTGCTTCACATCGTATGTAAATTTCATGTTAAACAAAGAATTGACCTGAAATTACTCAGAAAAAGTTCTGGTTCCATTGACGTACACTAAAAGTAATGAGTTCTCATTTTCAAGATATGAGCTGACAGCAATAAAACAAAATCACAACTGTACAGAAATATTAAATTCAGCTTTCTTAGCACATACCAGAACAGATTTACAGGAAATTACATTATTTTTTAGAACTTTTGTCGTTTTTCTATGTAAATTACTGTAAGGGTTGGTGCCGGGAGTCATGCTGGGCTTCCAGTCTGGGATGAGGAACGTGAATGGAATGTTTGGGAGGTAGAGAATCCCTGCCTGAATCCTGAGATTCTGTTTTAATGCCTAAGACTGCAATCAGGCTTACACAACACAGGGATGTGTAACACTGCGGCTTAATATACACACAAACATACACCCGAAATGGCTCCGACGCCGACACCTCCCTGCCTGGAGTGCAATCCCACAATGCCGCGCCCCTCCCTGTGAGCAGGCCCGTGCAGGAATCTTATAGCTCTGAGCTACAGCTGCCTAAACACACAACGTGAGAGAAGCAAAGCTTCGGGCTCAAGTCCTGACAGGCTCCATACGTCCACGCCCACACGGGCTCAGTCCCGACACACCCGAACATCACCTACAGCTATACAAAACACAGCCTATACAAAAAACATGCACCTCTCCACAGAAAAACACACTCCCGCCACTTTCAGACACACTCGCTGCTCAGTCCCTGCAAGTCACGACACATTTGTTGACATATCTTTATATTCAACATCCAGGAGTGCCCAAACTTTTGCACGCAGCTGTTTGTCTAAAGTTTAAACTGTTTCAAAAATGAAAAACAAAAACACCTTAAATATCCAAAACTGGAACATTATTATTACCCACTATATTTCCAATGATATTTAAAGTGGTTTTCAATGTGAGTCAGAACCGTACACTGTGGTGGTGAATGGAACCAGACGTCTGAATGCCTCTAAAAGTTCATAGCTCATCAACTAACATGCGATGGCTATCAATTCGCTGCTCGATGTCTGAGACAAAGTTTGAGATAAAACTTAAAACCAAAACATCAGCAGTGGAGCGGTGGATGCAGGATGTGCTGAGACTTATTTTTACATCTTCTGGTATTTTATCATCATCAAGATTACAGAACTCCGAACTCCGAGCTGGTGATAAATAAAATAGCTATGCTTGTGTTATAAACATCTGAAGTAACCTCCTGTGTGCAACATGTTTTTTAAAGATGGTGCAACTTGAGTTCTTATATCACCCTACGTGATATAACATTGTTATTACATTGTTACAATGCGTGAAAGATGGTATAAATCTGGAAAACATAAAAATACTTAAATGTACATGTTATATAATTATATATTCTTTCATTTGTTATTTTTTATAACACACTTTTATAACTTATTGTTTCCCATGTAGTAACTGAATAATAAACCTGGAGTCTAAGAGGCCAAGTCATTTGAAGCGCAGTTCTATAATATTTCAACATAATATGTTTACATTCTTGAACTCTAGGACCCACCAACTTTTATTACACTTTTATAACTTGTGTATAAACATAGGAACTTTATTTCATTGTTTTTTATCTCACCAAACTACACGGTATGTAGTTATTACATTGTTATAACATGTGAAAGACGGTATAAAATTGGTAAACATAGAAGTTTTCAAATGTACATGTTAAATTTGATATATTTTAGCTTAAATACTTTATATTGTTGAAGCCCATTAAAATGGCGCATCGGTTTTTATTACACTGTTATAACGTAGGTATAAACATATTCACTGTATTACATGTTTCATGTTATTACTAAATAATAAACCTGGAACTTTAAGCTCAAACTCTTTTGTACGTCTATTTTTCCTCTTTCAAACTCCTTCCAGAGAGATTATGCAAGTTGCGCTCTTATATGACCAAACTGTCTGATATGTTGTTATTACACTGTTATAACATGTGAAAGATTAAATAAAATTGGCAAACATAGAAGTTCTCAAATATACATGTTAAATATTACATGTTTTAATTTGAATACTTCACAATTTTGAAAAACTTGTATTGGTCACTAATTTTTTTTATTACACATTAATAACTTAAGTATAAACTCATTCACTTTGTATTGTTTCCCATGTAGTTACTAAGTAATAAACCTGGAGTTTAAGAGACCAAGTCATTTGAAGCTCAGTTTTATAATATTTCAACATAATACGTTTACATTCTTGAACTCTAGGACCCACCAACTTTTATTACACTTTTATAACGTGTATAAACATAGCAACTTTATTTCATTTTCCATGTAATTACTGGATAACAAACCTGCAACGTTAATCTCAACCTCTTTTAAATCTCATTCCAGAGATATTTCACAACCTGAGTTTTTTATATCATTTTTTACTACATGGTATGTTGTTATTACATTGTTATAACATGTGCATTATTAAATACAATTTGCAAAGTTCTCAAATGTACATGTTAGATATTGCATATTTTAATTTAAATACGTTACAATTTTTATTACACATTTATAACTTAAGTATAAACTCATTCACTTTATATTGTTTCCTATGTAGTTACTGAGTAATAAACTTGGAGTTTAAGAGGCCAAGTCATTTTAAGCCTAAACCAATAAAACTCTTCAAAACTGATTTTAGAGTGATTGTGCAGCTTCAATTCTCATGTGAATAAACATTTTGATATGTTGTTGTTACATAGTAATAACATATGAAAGGTGGTGTAAAACTGAGAAACACAGAAGCACTTAAACGTACGCGTTTAATTTGAAATATGTAAACATCTGGACTCCTGCCTCACCGCCACTGTAACAAATTCTTAGTTCCTTTACAATACGTTGTTTACATGCCGGTGATTTAATTAGGCAGAAATTCTGAAAACAGATTTAACGAAGCAGTGTTTCCATGTAAGCCTTATAACATAACAGGCCTACGTCTAATTTAAGATCCCGCTTCGTTTTTAGCTTGAGCTCTGATTCTATTGTCCACTTATTAAACCGCCCACGTAGCGCATGCCATTAAAGACCTTCTGAGTTTTCCGATTGACCGTTTTTTCTCCTCAGATTGACTCAGAACACATAAACAGAAACAAAGCCAGCAGTGCGTGCGGGTCGAGCCACAGGGCAGAGGACAGGCGGTGAGTGGGCACAAACAAAGTGACTAACGGTGACGGCGGCTGTTTTTATCTGACGGTGATTTGTGCAACAGCTCTGTGGGTGAAGTTGTTGCGAGAGCAGGTTTTCGTTCTGCATTTCGACAGCGTGAAGACGTCCTACACCGCTTCAGAAACCCTCTAACAAACTACTGGATCATCAGGACTCGACTTCAGTTCTGCAAACTGCATAATACACTGTTATTATATTGTAATACCGAAAGAAACCAGGATTAAATTAAGAAATGTGGTTTAAATTGAGAAACATGGAAGTACATAAAGGTACTCATTATATATATATATATATATATATATATATATATATATATATATATATATATATATATATATATATATATATATATATATATATATATATATATATATGTGTGTGTGTGTGTGTGTGTGTGTGTGTGTGTGTGTGTGTGAACATAATACATTTACATTGAAACCTTGAAATTGGCCAGAACCCACCCATTTCTATTACACATTTATAACTTTTGTATACACTCAGTCACGTTATTTAGTTTTCCATATAATTACTGAATAATAAACCTGGAATGATAAGCCCAAACTCGTTTTTGCACACATTCTCTCTTTAAAACTGATTCCAGACGTGACACTTCAGTTCTCATATCATCAAACTGCATGATATGATATTATTACTGATATGTTGTTATTACATTGTAGTGTTATTACATTGTAATAACACAGCAAAATAAATTTAACATTTGTTATCAAAGCTACTTATGAAATATACACATTAAATTATATATATTTAAACATAAACACTTCACATTTTTAAAACCCTTAAAAACGCCAGGACCCCCCCATTTTATTACACTTTTTTAACATGTATAAACTCACTTTAGTTAATTCCCATGTAATTACTAGATAATAAACCTGGAATGTTAAGCCCAACTTCTTTTGTTCACCACTTTGGTTCACTTTGGTTACAGAAAGGTTGTGGAACTTAAGTTCTTGTCTGATCAAACTGCATGATATGTTGTTATTACATTGTAATAACATGTGAACAATGGTTTAAAACGGACAAACATAGACGTTCTCAAATGTACATGTTAAATTATATATACTTTAACATAATGCATATACGTTTTTAAAATCCTTAAAATGGCCAACTGGTTTTTATTACATGCAACCTACATATAAACTCAGTTACTTTATATTGTTTTCCAGGTAGTTACTGAAAAATAAACCAGGAGTTTAAGAGGTTAAGTCACGGCAAGCCCAGCCTTGTTTGTGCACCTTTTTCCCCCCATAAAACTCTTCAAAAGAGATTCTGCAGCTTTGGTTCCCATATTAATAAACTGCTCAATATGTTGTTATTACACTAATTACACTAATTACTAATTGCTATTAAAATGGGGAACACAAAAGCACTTAAATTGAACGTTAATTTGAAATATTTGTACATTAATATATCATCTGGAAAATAGCCAGGACCCATTTTTACTACTTTGTTGTAACATACATACAACTCAGTCACTCTATATTGTAATTACTCCTGACTAAGGCTGGAATTTAAGTTAAGTCTTGTTAAGCTTGACCTGCATATCTTCTCTTTAGACCGTTATGAACTGAATTAATTACAGTCTGCACAGAAACACGGGATGGAATGGAGAAAAATGAAGACTCTCAGTACCTGGATTTGGTCGGAGGAGCTGGAGAGATGTTCTGCAGATGTTCTGGACGCTTGGTCTGGAGTCTTGGCGCTGGTGATAGTGATGGACGTGTACAGGTGGGGTAGTAGTGATGGAGAATGTTTTTGTAGAGGAATGTGAGGGAGGGGGGTAAGGGCGGGACTAGACTTGTCCTCTGTCTCTCTCTTTCTCTCTCTCTCTCTCTCGGTTGTGAAACAGAGTTTTCTGCTTGAAACTATGACATCTTATGGATCACCATCATATGATCCAGCCAGAACGTGACGCAGTCCACCAAAAACCCACAGCTTTAGGTTCCCACTGGTGACGTTCCTTCTCAATACACGTCATATGAGGCCACATCGAAGTAAACAGTGGAAACAAGATAGTTACATGTTGGTAAAGGGGAACTCCACCAATCCAAATGGTTCAAACGTAAACATTCCAGAGAAACTAAAATTACAGTGGTGGTGAATGGAACCAGACATCCACCTCTAAAAGCTCCCTCATAGAAAGTTATTGGAGTAAATGGTTATTAATACATTTTCTAATGTCAGAGACAGAAAAATGTCTGGAGAAATTTCTGGTTCCACTCTCTTCCATTAAAATCTATCTATCTATCTATATATCTACCGTTGCTGTTTAAAAGAAAACATGTATCTCCATTTTTGTCTATTTTTATTTTCCTACATCTTTCAAATTCGACACAGCTGCTCTTTACATTGTGTGAAATTTTCATGATGAATGGACCAATAGAAATGCTCTCAAATAGCGTGGGGGAAAAAAATCTGGTTCCATAGACTTCCATTAAAGCTAAACAATATTTTTGTTCTCACCTGAAGTTTCCACTTTGGAGATGTTTTTCTTTGGGCAGTAACGATGCATACACAAATATATATATATATATATATATATATATATATAATGACTTCCTCTCTCTACCTTCATTACAGCTTCATCTCTCTACCTTCATTACAGCTTCCTCTATTTACCTTCATTACAGCTTCCTCTCTCTACCTTCATTACAGCTTCCTCTATTTACCTTCATTACAGCTTCCTCTATTTAACTTCATTACAGCTTCCTCTATTTACCTTCATTACAGCTTCCTCTATTCACCTTCATTACAGCTTCCTCTCTCTACCTTCATTACAGCTTCCTCTCTCTACCTTCATTACAGCTTCCTCTATTCACCTTCATTACAGCTTCCTCTCTCTACCTTCATTACAGCTTCCTCTCTCTACCTTCATTACAGCTTCCTCTATTCACCTTCATTACAGCTTCCTCTATTCACCTTCATTACAGCTTCCTCTATTCACCTTCATTACAGCTTCCTCTATTTACCTTCATTACAGCTTCCTCTATTCACCTTCATTACAGCTTCCTCTATTTACCTTCATTACAGCTTCCTCTCTCTACCTTCATTACAGCTTCCTCTCTCTACCTTCATTACAGCTTCCTCTATTCACCTTCATTACAGCTTCCTCTCTCTACCTTCATTACAGCTTCCTCTATTTACCTTCATTACAGCTTCCTCTATTCACCTTCATTACAGCTTCCTCTGTTCACCTTCATTACAGCTTCCTCTCTCTACCTTCATTACAGCTTCCTCTATTCACCTTCATTACAGCTTCCTCTCTCTACCTTCATTACAGCTTCCTCTCTCTACCTTCATTACAGCTTCCTCTATTTACCTTCATTACAGCTTCCTCTCTCTACCTTCATTACAGCTTCCTCTCTCTACCTTCATTACAGCTTCCTCTATTTACCTTCATTACAGCTTCCTCTATTTACCTTCATTACAGCTTCCTCTATTTACCTTCATTACAGCTTCCTCTATTCACCTTCATTACAGCTTCCTCTATTTACCTTCATTACAGCTTCCTCTATTCACCTTCATTACAGCTTCCTCTATTTACCTTCATTACAGCTTCCTCTATTTACCTTCATTACAGCTTCCTCTATTTACCTTCATTACAGCTTCCTCTCTCTACCTTCATTACAGCTTCCTCTATTTACCTTCATTACAGCTTCCTCTCTCTACCTTCATTACAGCTTCCTCTCTCTACCTTCATTACAGCTTCCTCTATTCACCTTCATTACAGCTTCCTCTCTCTACCTTCATTACAGCTTCCTCTCTCTACCTTCATTACAGCTTCCTCTATTTACCTTCATTACAGCTTCCTCTCTCTACCTTCATTACAGCTTCCTCTATTTACCTTCATTACAGCTTCCTCTATTTACCTTCATTACAGCTTCCTCTATTCACCTTCATTACAGCTTCCTCTATTTACCTTCATTACAGCTTCCTCTATTTACCTTCATTACAGCTTCCTCTGTTCAGGAGATTTGGTTTCAGTTCCTCAAACAGACACAAGTTCAGTCTTAGAAGTTGGTTTAGCTTGTTTTCTGCTTCTTACCACCTAAATTAACCCCAAACACACTGAGTTCTGTTGAGGCCTGGACTCGTAATTTTCAAAAATCTGTCCAAAAATTAAAAATAGTAATAATTGACTAGGTTTTTGTTTTTGTTTGGATCTGAATATGAGGATCTGAAAACAAACAGGACCTGTAAACGAGCAGAACTGAGCCGAGCTCTAACTGAGAAATCAGATAAACCTCCAAACAGCTCTTCATGAAACTGTGAGTCACTGTGTTGTGAAGAGTATGCGGTGGGATCCCTCCACACCCTCCTTCCTGAAACAGCGTCTGGAGAGCGGTGGGCGGGCTTTGTGGCGTGTGATGGGGGGCCAGTGATTGAGTAACACAAACATCAGTGTATCAAACAAAGACGAGGAGCTCTGGAAGTTAGGGACGAGTACAGATGCATGGAAAGATGCTGGTAGTGGCGTGCTGGTGCACGTTAGTGGTGGGAACAGTGTATCTGAGCTGTTCACATGTCAGTGTCAGAGTCAGAGTGATAACGAGATAATGGATCCAGCACGAACTGGATTTGTTCAATGCAGGGAACAAAAAAAAACACCACCCAAAAATATCTGGACAGCCCATATTTACTGAACTGGAGAAAAACTGTTTCTATAGTGACAGTTCCCAATGTTTCACACTGATTTCAGACTGTTTAGTAGTGGCTGTTTTAGTTGTGACTGTTTTAATAGTGGTTGTTTTAGTAGTGACTGTTTAAGTAGTGACTGTTTCAGTAGTGACTGTTTAAGTAGTGACTGTTTAAGTAGTGACTGTTTAAGTAGTGACTGTTTTAGTAGTGACTGTTTAAGTAGTGGCTGTTTCAGTAGTGACTGTTTAAGTAGTGGCTGTTTTAGTAGTGACTGTTTAAGTAGTAACTGTTTCAGTAGTGACTGTTTTAGTTGTGACTGTTTTAATAGTGGCTGTTTAAGTAGTAACTGTTTAAGTAGTGGCTGTTTTAGTAGTGACTGTTTTAATAGTGGCTGTTTCAGTAGTGACTGTTTTAATAGTGGCTGTTTTAGTAGTGGCTGTTTTAGTGGTGACTGTTTTAATAGTGGCTGTTTTAGTAGTGACTGTTTAAGTAGTGGCTGTTTTAGTAGTGACTGTTTAAGTAGTGGCTGTTTTAGTAGTGACTGTTTCAGTAGTGACTGTTTAAGTAGTGGCTGTTTTAGTAGTGACTGTTTAAGTAGTAACCGTTTAAGTAGTGACTGTTTAAGTAGTAACTGTTTAAGTAGTGGCTGTTTTAGTTGTGACTGTTTTAATAGTGGCTGTTTCAGTAGTGACTGTTTTAATAGTGGCTGTTTCAGTAGTGACTGTTTTAATAGTGGCTGTTTTAGTAGTGGCTGTTTTAGTGGTGACTGTTTTAATAGTGGTTGTTTTAGTAGTGACTGTTTAAGTAGTAACTGTTTAAGTAGTGGCTGTTTTAGTGGTGACTGTTTTAATAGTGGTTGTTTTAGTAGTGACTGTTTAAGTAGTGGCTGTTTCAGTAGTGACTGTTTAAGTAGTGGCTGTTTTAGTAGTGACTGTTTAAGTAGTGGCTGTTTCAGTAGTGACTGTTTAAGTAGTGGCTGTTTTAGTAGTGACTGTTTAAATAGTAACTGTTTAAGTAGTGGCTGTTTTAGTTGTGACTGTTTTAGTAGTGGCTGTTTTAGTAGTGACTGTTCAGTAGTAACTGTTTTAGTAGTGACTGTTCAGTAGTAACTGTTTTAGTAGTGATTGTTTAAGTAGTAACTGTTTAAGTAGTGGCTGTTTTAGTGGTGACTGTTTTAATAGTGGTTGTTTTAGTAGTGACTGTTTAAGTAGTGGCTGTTTCAGTAGTGACTGTTTAAGTAGTGGCTGTTTTAGTAGTGACTGTTTACGTAGTGGCTGTTTCAGTAGTGACTGTTTAAGTAGTGGCTGTTTTAGTAGTGACTGTTTAAGTAGTAACCGTTTAAGTAGTGACTGTTTAAGTAGTGGCTGTTTTAGTATAGACTGTTTTAATAGTGGTTGTTTTAGTAGTGACTGTTTTAATAGTGGCTGTTTCAGTAGTGACTGTTTTAATAGTGGCTGTTTTAGTAGTGGCTGTTTTAGTAGTGGCTGTTTTAGTAGTGACTGTTTAAGTAGTAACCGTTTAAGTAGTGACTGTTTAAGTAGTAACTGTTTAAGTAGTGGCTGTTTTAGTGGTGACTGTTTTAATAGTTGTTGTTTTAGTAGTGACTGTTTAAGTAGTAACTGTTTAAGTAGTGGCTGTTTTAGTGGTGACTGTTTTAATAGTGGTTGTTTTAGTAGTGACTGTTTAAGTAGTGGCTGTTTCAGTAGTGACTGTTTAAGTAGTGACTGTTTTAATAGTGGTTGTTTTAGTAGTGACTGTTTAAGTAGTAACTGTTTAAGTAGTGACTGTTTAAGTAGTGGCTGTTTTAGTAGTGACTGTTTAAGTAGTAACTGTTTAAGTAGTGACTGTTTTAGTGGTGACTGTTTAAATAGTGGTTGTTTTAGTAGTGACTGTTTAAGTAGTGGCTGTTTCAGTAGTGACTGTTTAAGTAGTGACTGTTTTAATAGTGGTTGTTTTAGTAGTGACTGTTTAAGTAGTAACTGTTTAAGTAGTGACTGTTTTAATAGTGGTTGTTTTAGTAGTGACTGTTTAAGTAGTAACTGTTTAAGTAGTGGCTGTTTTAGTGGTGACTGTTTAAATAGTGGTTGTTTTAGTAGTGACTGTTTAAGTAGTGGCTGTTTCAGTAGTGACTGTTTAAGTAGTGACTGTTTTAATAGTGGCTGTTTTAGTAGTGACTGTTTTAATAGTGACTGTTTCAGTAGTGGCTGTTTCAGTAGTAACTGTTTAAGTAGTGACTGGTTTAATAGTGGCTGTTTCAGTAGTAACTGTTTTAGTAGTGACTGTTTTAATAGTGGTTGTTTTAGTAGTGACTGTTTAAGTAGTAACTGTTTAAGTAGTGGCTGTTTTAGTGGTGACTGTTTAAATAGTGGTTGTTTTAGTAGTGACTGTTTAAGTAGTGGCTGTTTCAGTAGTGACTGTTTCAGTAGTGACTGTTTTGGTAGCAGCTTTTATGTAGTGACTGTTTTAGTAGTGGCTTTTTCTGTAGTGACTGTTTCAGTAGTGACTGTTTTAATAGTGGCTGTTTTAGTAGTGACTGTTTCAGTAGTGATTGTTTCAGTAGTGACTGTTTCAGTAGTGACTGTTTTGGTAGCGGTTTTTATGTAGTGACTGTTTTAGTAGTAACTGTTTCAGTAGTAACTGTTTCAGTAGTAACTGTTTCAATAGTAACTGTTTAAGTAGTAACTGTTTTAATAGTAACTGTTTCAATAGTGACTGTTTTAATAGTAACTGTTTCAATAGTGACTGTTTTAGTAGTGGCTGTTTTAGTAGTAACTGTTTCAGTAGTAACTGTTTCAGTAGTAACTGTTTCAATAGTAACTGTTTAAGTAGTAACTGTTTAAGTAGTGGCTGTTTTAGTAGTGACTGTTTTAGTAGTGGCTGTTTTAGTAGTGACTGTTTTAGTAGTGACTGTTTCAATAGTAACTGTTTTAGTAGTTTCTGTTTCAGTAGTAACTGTTGCAGTAGTGACTGTTTCAGTAATGACTGTTTCAGTAGTGATTGTTTCAGTAGTAACTATTTCAATAGTAACTGTTTTAGTAGTTTCTGTTTCAGTAGTAACTGTTGCAGTAGTGACTGTTTCAGTAGTGACTGTTTCAGTAGTGACTGTTTCAGTAGTGATTGTTTCAGTTGTAACTATTTCAATAGTAACTGTTTAAGTAGTGGCTGTTTTAGTAGTAACTGTTTCAATATTAACTGGTTAAGTAGTGGCTGTTTTAGTATTGGCTGTTTTAGTAGTGACTGTTTCAGTAGTAACTGTTTCTATAGTAACTGGTTAAGTAGTGGCTGTTTTAGTAGTGGCTGTTTCAGTAGTGACTGTTTTGGTAGCGGCTTTTATGTAGTGACTGTTTTAGTAGTGGCTTTTTCTGTAGTGACTGTTTCAGTAGTGACTGTTTTAATAGTGGCTGTTTTAGTAGTGACTGTTTTAGTAGTGACTGTTTTAGTAGTGACTTTTTTAGTAGCGACTGTTTCAGTAGTGACCGTTTTGGTAGCGGCTTTTCTGTAGTGAGTGTTCAGTAGTGGATGTTTCGGTAGTGACTGTTTTAGTAGTGACAGTTTCAATAGTGACTGTTTCGGTAGTGAGTGTTCAGTAGTGGATGTTTCGGTAGTGACTGTTTCGGTAGTGACTGTTAGGTAGTGGCTGTTTGCGGTAGTGGCTGTTTTACTAGTGACTTTCAGTAGTAACTGTTTCAGTATTGACTGTTTTACTTGTGGCTTTTTCAGTAGTAACTGTTTATGTAGTGGCTGTTACAGTAGTGACTGTTTAGTAGTGACTGTTTCAGTAATAACTTTAGTAACTGTTTCAACAGTGACTGTTTTAGTAGCGGCTGTTTCGGTAGTGGCTGTTTTAGTAGTGACTGTTTCAGTAGTGGCTGTTTCAGTAGTGACTGTTTCAGTAGTGGCTGTTTTAGTAGTGACTGTTTCGGTAGTGTCTGTTTCAGTAGTGACTGTTAGGTAGTGGCTGTTTTACAATTGACTGTTAGGTAGTGGCTGTTTTACTAGTGACTGTTTCAGTAGTGACTGTTTCAGTAGTGACTGTTTCAGTCGTGACTGTTTCGGTAGTGGCTGCTTCAATAGTAACTGTTTTAGTAGTGACAGTTTCAATAGTGGCTGTTTCGGTAGTGACTGTTAGGTAGAGGCTGTAAGGTAGAGGCTGTATTAGTAGTGTCTGTTTCGGTAGTGAATGTTTCACTCGTGGCTTTTTTAGTAGTAACTGTTTAAGCAGTGACTGTTACAGTAGTGACTGTTTCAGTAATAACGGTTTAGTAACTGTTTCAATAGTGACTGTTTTAGTAGTGGCTGTTTCAATAGTGACTATTTTAGTAGTGGCTGTTTCAATAGTGACTGTTTTGGTAGTGACTGTTTCAGTATTGACTGTTTTACTTGTGGCTTTTTCAGTAGTAACTGTTTATGTAGTGGCTGTTACAGTAGTGACTGCTTAGTAGTGACTGTTTCAGTAATAACTTTAGTAACTGTTTCAACAGTGGCTGTTTTAGTAGTGACTGTTTCAGTAGTGGCTGTTTTAGTAGTGACTGTTTCAGTAGTGTCTGTTTCGGTAGTGACTGTTAGGTAGTGGCTGTTTTACTAGTGATTGTTTGGTAGTGGCTGTTTTACTAGTGACTGTTTCAGTACTGACTTTCAGTAGTGACTGTTTTGGTATTGAGTATTCAGTAATGACTGTTTCAGTAGTGACTGTTTTAGTAGTGACTGTTTCAGTAGTAACTGTTTCCGTTGTGACTGTTTCGGTAGTGACTGTTTCAGTAGTGACTGTTTCAGTCGTGACTGTTTTAGTAGTGACTGTTTCAGTAGTGACTGTGTCAATAGTGACTGTTTTGGTAGCGGCTTTTTTAGTAGTGGCTGTTTCAGTAGTGGCTGTTTTAATAGTGACTGTTTTGGTAGTAACTGTTTCAGTTGTGGCTGTTTCGGTAGTGACTGTTTCAGTAGTGGCTGCTTCAATAGTAACTGTTTTAGTAATGACAGTTTTAATAGTGGCTGTTTCGGTAGTGACTGTTAGGTAGTGGCTATATTAGTAGTGTCTGTTTCGGTAGTGAATGTTTCAGTAATAACTCTTTAGTAACTGTTTCAATAGTGACTGTTTTAGAAGTGGCTGTTTCAATAGTGTCAATTTTAGTAGTGGCTGTTTCAATAGTGACTGTTTTGGTAGTGACTGTTTCAGTAATAACTGTTTAGTAACTGTTTCAATAGTGACTGTTTTAGTAGTGGCTGTTTCGGTAGTGACTGTTAGGTAGTGGCTGTTTCGGTAGTGACTGTTAGGTAGTGGCTGTTTCGGCAGTGACTGTTTCACTCGTGGCTTTTTCAGCAGTAACTGTTTAAGTAGTGGTAGTGACTGTTCAGTTTCAGTAATGTTTCAGTAATAACTGTTTAGTAACTTTTTCAATAGTGACTGTTTTAGAAGTGACTGTCTCTATCTATCTATCTATCTATCTATCTATCTATCTATCTATCTATCTATCTATCTATCTATCTATCTATCTATCTATCTATCTATCTATCTATCTATCTATCTATCTATCTATCTATCTATCTATCTATTATTGAATTGCTTACAGTGGTTCAGTCCTGAAAGGAGACCCGTATGTTTGGTCTCCTGGTCTGTGTTTGATATATCAGTAAAGTTAATGAACAGCTATTTTAACCACACTGAGTTTAATGGGATCACTCTGAAGTGACTAAAAGAGCCGGAGCAGGAAGTGTGTGGGTGTGTTAGTCTAATTAGGGTTGAAAGAGGGAGTGGATTAGTGAGAGGGAGTGAGTGATTGGGTAAGGGGGCGAGTGTGGAGGCAGTGACTTGTAGATCACCAACAAAACCACAAGATGGCGCCATTTTTAACTTAAAATCACAATTTCCCCTTCCGGTTTGTCCAAAAGTATCCAGACACCCTTCTACTGAATTCAGCTGCTTTAATGTCACTGACACAGACATTCAGTACCTGACCTCACTCAATCAAATCCTCACAGCAATGTTTCAACATCAGTACCTGACCGCACTAACACTCAACCAAATCCTCACAGCAATGTTCAACATCAGTACCTGACCTCACTAACACTCAATCAAATCCTCACAGCAATGTTCAACATCAGTACCTGACCTCACTAACACTCAATCAAATCCTCACAGCAATGTTCAACATCAGTACCTGACCGCACTAACACTCAATCAAATCCTCACAGCAATGTTCAACATCAGTACCTGACCTCACTAACACTCAATCAAATCCTCACAGCAATGTTCAACATCAGTACCTGACCTCACTAACACTCAATCAAATCCTCACAGCAATGTTCAACATCAGTACCTGACCGCACTAACACTCAACCAAATCCTCACAGCAATGTTCAACATCAGTACCTGACCTCACTAACACTCAATCAAATCCTCACAGCAATGTTCAACATCAGTACCTGGCCTCACTAACACTTAATCAAATCCTCACAGCAATGTTCAACATCAGTACCTGACCTCACTAACACTCAATCAAATCCTCACAGCAATGTTCAGCATCAGTACCTGACCTCACTAACACTCAATCAAATCCTCACAGCAATGTTCAGCATCAGTACCTGACCCTACTAACACTCAATCAAATCCTCACAGCAATGTTCAACATCAGTACCTGACCGCACTAACACTTAATCAAATCCTCACAGCAATGTTCAACATCAGTACCTGACCTCACTAACACTCAATCAAATCCTCACAGCAATGTTCAACATCAGTACCTGACCTCACTAACACTTAATCAAATCCTCACAGCAATGTTCAACATCAGTACCTGACCTTACTAACACTCAATCAAATCCTCACAGCAATGTTCAGCATCAGTACCTGACCCTACTAACACTCAATCAAATCCTCACAGCAATGTTCAACATCAGTACCTGACCGCACTAACACTTAATCAAATCCTCACAGCAATGTTCAACATCAGTACCTGACCTCACTAACACTCAATCAAATCCTCACAGCAATGTTCAACATCAGTACCTGACCTCACTAACACTTAATCAAATCCTCACAGCAATGTTCAACATCAGTACCTGACCGCACTAACACTTAATCAAATCCTCACAGCAATGTTTCAACATCAGTACCTGACCTCACTAACACTCAATCAAATCCTCACAGCAATGTTCAGCATCAGTACCTGACCTTACTAACACTCAATCAAATCCTCACAGCAATGTTCAACATCAGTACCTGACCGCACTAACACTTAATCAAATCCTCACAGCAATGTTTCAACATCAGTACCTGACCTCACTAACACTCAATCAAATCCTCACAGCAATGTTTCAACATCAGTACCTGACCTCACTAACACTCAATCAAATCCTCACAGCAATGTTCAACATCAGTACCTGGCCTCACTAACACTTAATCAAATCCTCACAGCAATGTTCAACATCAGTACCTGACCTCACTAACACTCAATCAAATCCTCACAGCAATGTTCAGCATCAGTACCTGACCTCACTAACACTCAATCAAATCCTCACAGCAATGTTCAGCATCAGTACCTGACCCTACTAACACTCAATCAAATCCTCACAGCAATGTTCAACATCAGTACCTGACCGCACTAACACTTAATCAAATCCTCACAGCAATGTTTCAACATCAGTACCTGACCTCACTAACACTCAATCAAATCCTCACAGCAATGTTCAACATCAGTACCTGACCTCACTAACACTCAATCAAATCCTCACAGCAATGTTCAACATCAGTACCTGACCTCACTAACACTTAATCAAATCCTCACAGCAATGTTTCAACATCAGTACCTGACCGCACTAACACTTAATCAAATCCTCACAGCAATGTTCAACATCAGTACCTGACCTCACTAACACTCAATCAAATCCTCACAGCAATGTTCAACATCAGTACCTGACCTTACTAACACTCAATCAAATCCTCACAGCAATGTTCAGCATCAGTACCTGACCTTACTAACACTCAATCAAATCCTCACAGCAATGTTCAACATCAGTACCTGACCGCACTAACACTCAATCAAATCCTCACAGCAATGTTTCAACATCAGTACCTGACCGCACTAACACTTAATCAAATCCTCACAGCAATGTTCAGCATCAGTACCTGACCTTACTAACACTCAATCAAATCCTCACAGCAATGTTCAACATCAGTACCTGACCTCACTAACACTCAATCACATCCTCACAGCAATGTTCAACATCAGTACCTGACCTCACTAACACTTAATCAAATCCTCACAGCAATGTTTCGACATCAGTACCTGACCGCACTAACACTTAATCAAATCCTCACAGCAATGTTCAACATCAGTACCTGACCGCACTAACACTTAATCAAATCCTCACAGCAATGTTCAACATCAGTACCTGACCTCACTAACACTCAATCAAATCCTCACAGCAATGTTCAACATCAGTACCTGACCTCACTAACACTCAATCAAATCCTCACAGCAATGTTCAACATCAGTACCTGACCTCACTAACACTTAATCAAATCCTCACAGCAATGTTTCAACATCAGTACCTGACCGCACTAACACTTAATCAAATCCTCACAGCAATGTTCAACATCAGTACCTGACCTCACTAACACTCAATCAAATCCTCACAGCAATGTTCAGCATCAGTACCTGACCTCACTAACACTCAATCACATCCTTATAGCAATGTTCAACATCAGTACCTGACCTCACTAACACTCAATCAAATCCTCACAGCAATGTTCAGCATCAGTACCTGACCTTACTAACACTCAATCAAATCCTCACAGCAATGTTCAACATCAGTACCTGACCGCACTAACACTTAATCAAATCCTCACAGCAATGTTCAGCATCAGTACCTGACCTTACTAACACTCAATCAAATCCTCACAGCAATGTTCAACATCAGTACCTGACCGCACTAACACTTAATCAAATCCTCACAGCAATGTTCAACATCAGTACCTGACCTCACTAACACTCAATCAAATCCTCACAGCAATGTTTAACATCAGTACCTGACCTCACTAACACTCAATCAAATCCTCACAGCAATGTTCAACATCAGTACCTGACCTCACTAACACTCAATCAAATCCTCACAGCAATGTTCAACATCAGTACCTGGCCTCACTAACACTTAATCAAATCCTCACAGCAATGTTTAACATCAGTACCTTACTAACACTCAATGAGTGAGTGAGTGATTGAGTGAGGAAAAGAGTAAGAAATTCATGTAAAAAAGAGGGAGGGAGTGCAAAGAGGGAAGGAACGAGGAAGTGAGCGAGGGAAGAAGGCAGTTAGGGTGAGTGGGAAATGGGTGAGGGAGTAGGTAAAGGAGAACGGCGGTGAGAGAATGAGGGGTGAGAGAGGGAGTGAATCAAGCAAAGCATGAATGAGAGAGTAAGGGGAAAGGGCAGTAAAAGAATGAGAAGGTGAGTGAGTGACTGAGGGAGAGAGTGATAGTATGTGGAAAGGATGGAGTAAGGGGTTGAGAGAGTGGGTGAGTAAAGGAGTGTGGGAGAGAGTGAGAAAATGAAGGCTTGTATAAACAAGAGACTGAGGGACTGAACGAGAGTAAGAGAGTGAAAATATGCAGAAAGGAGTGATCAATTGAGGGTGTGGGGGAAGGGAGGGAATGAAAGGAGGGGAGCAAGCGAGTGATGAAATTGAGGGAGCAAGAGACTGAGGGAGTGAGTTAGTGTATAAGTGAGTGAAAATATGCAGAAAGGAGTGATTGAGTGGGGAGAGAGAGAATGAGGGAGTGAGAGATTTAGTCAGTGAGGGAATGAGTGAGAGAGAAAGAGAGTGAAAATATGCAGAAAGGAGTGATCGAGTAAGGGGGTAAGTGAGTGAGGGGTGTAAGTAAGGGAGGGAGTCAATGAGGGAGTGAGAGATTGAGTCGGTGAGGGAAAGAAGGGAATGGGCAGACGAGTGAGGAAGTGAGAAAGTAAGAAAGTGGAAATATGCAGAAACGAGTGATGGAGTGAGGGAGTGAGTGAGGGGTGTAAGTGAGGGAGGGAGTCCGTCAGGGAAAGAAGGGAGGGGCAAAAGAGTGAGGGAGTGAGAGAGTAAGAGAGTGAAAATATGGAGTAAGGGGTTGAGAGAGTGGGTGAGTAAAGGAGTGTGGGAGAGAGTGAGAAAATGAAGGCTTGTATAAACAAGAGACTGAGGGACTGAACGAGAGTAAGAGAGTGAAAATATGCAGAAAGGAGTGATCAATTGAGGGAGTGGGGGGAGTAAGGGAATGAAAGGACGGGAGCAAGCGAGTGATGGAATGGAGGGAGCAAGAGACTTAGGGAGTGAGCAAGAGAGTAAATGAGTGAAAATATGCAGAAAGGAGTATTTGAGTGGGGGAGAGAGAGAACGAGGGAGTGAGAGATTGAGTCAGCGAGGGAATGAAGGGAGGGGGCAAGAGAGTGAAGGAATGAGTTAGAGAAAGAGAGAGAAAATATGCAGAAAGGAGTGATCGAGTTAGGGAGCAAGTGAGTGAGTGGTTTAAGTGAGGGAAGGAGGGAGGGAGTCAGTAAGGGAATGAAGGGAGGGGAGCAAGCGACTGAGGTGGGGAGGGTGAGTGAGGGAGTGAGAGATTGAGTCAGTGAGGGAAAGAAAGGGGGGGCAAAAGAGTGAGGGAGTGAGAGAGTAAGAGAGTAAAAAAATATGCAGAAACGAGTGATGGAGTGAGGGAGTAAGTGAGAGAGGGAGGCAGTCAGTGAGGGGAGCCAGAGACTGAGGGGGTGGGGGATGAGTGAAGGAGTGAGAGATTGAGTCAGTAAAGGAAAAGAAGGGAGGGGCAAAAGAGTGAGAGAGTGAGAGTGTAAGAGAGTGAAAATATGCCGAAAGGAGTGATTGAGTGGGGGAGAGAGAGAACGAGGGAGTGAGAGATTGAGTCCCTCATTGAGGGAATGAAGAAAGGGGAGCAAAAGAGTGAGGGATCGAGTGAGAGAGAAAGAGAGTGAAAATATGCAGAAAGCAGTGATCGAGTGAGGGAGCAAGTGAGTGAGGCACCCCTCAGTGAGGGAGGGAGGGAGTCAGTGAGGGAAAGAAGGTAGGGGGCAAAAGAGTGAGAGAGTGAGAGAGTAAGAGAGTAAGAGAGTGAAAATATGCAGAAAGCAGTGATCGAACGAGGGAGCAAGTGAGTGAAGGGTGTAAGTGAGGGAGTGAGGCAAAGAAGGTAGAGGGCAAAAGAGTGAGAGAGTAAGAGAGTGAAAATATGCAGAAATTAGTGATCGAGTGAGGGAGAGAGAAAACGAGGGAAAGGAGTGATCGAGTGAGGGAGAGAAAAAACGAGGGAATGAGAGATTGAGTCAGTGAGGGAATGAAGGGAGGGGAGCGGGAGACTGAGCGAGTGAGGAGGGGAGTGAGAGAGTGCTGGGAGGAGTGACTTATTCGCATCTCACTCCGTATCCGCTCTCAATCCATTAAACGGCCGGCTGTTTTAACTGAGCGTCTAAGTTTATCCATTATCTCTGTACTTGCTTAGCCTTCCTCCCCGCTGACGTCACACCGCCACAGCGCCGGCATCGTGACGGACGCGATGTCCGACCAATGAGCGCCTACAACTTCGTTTTCAAACGCGAGCTGCCGACCAATGAGCGCCGGCCGGAGCGTAACGTGCGCGCCGTGTCCCCGCCCCCAGCCTCCTCCCGCCCTCTTCTTTTTTTAAAGTTCCGTAGTGAAGGAAAAGCGACGGCGCGGCCGGAGAGGCAGGGCGACAAAAGTCCTCAGACCGATCCAAATCACTATCCGAGTCGAGCGCGGACGTGTGCGAGAGTGAAGCGAGAGTGACGCGAGTGTATTTTTCTATTCTGCAAGCCGTTTTTCGGTCGAATACTTCATACGGGTAGCTAACAGCTCGCTAGCCGAACGTTAGCAGCGAGCTAACGGACAACCAAACGACAAAGGAAACAAGCCAGCACAGCTCAGAGTTTAATAACCACGTATTTTCTTTTTTTCTAACAACGTACCCGCTTTGGGTTGGGGCCTTATTTTTTTATTTAGAGCATTAAAGGGTGTTCGAGGCGATTAAAAAGCCCGACCTGCTTGAATACGCGACAAAAAATATATATATAAAAAAAACTTAAAATGGCGGAGCCGGACAAATTAAACATCGACTCCATAATACAGCGCCTTCTGGAAGGTGAGCATTTGTGCCTTTTTATGCCTTTTTATGTGATATAATCAATGAAAATGCAATCGTTTTAGAGCCCGTGTCAATCCAGTTGTGTTCGGACTGTGTAAAAATCGGCTTTAAGGCCTTAATGTGTTTAAAAAAACATCAGGTTGTGTAGCCAGGTTAGCTCGCCGGCTAACTAGCCTAGCTTGTCTCGCCGGTGATCATCCCAGTATCTTTTTAATGTATTAGTTTAATATGTTAAGACTATCTTTGCCAGATATCTTGTGTCAATGTTTCTACTGTGTTGCACTTTTGCTTTAACCCTATTTTCCGTTCAGCCTATTCAGTTATATGTGTGGAAATCAAGCTTTGGCTTTATATATTATGTAAAAAAAAAAAAAAAAATCAACATCTACGTTTAGATATTTGTGCTGTTTTCGCATTTTTCACCTATAGCTCATAAAGCCCTTAACCTATGACGTGCCAGAGCATGTAAAAATTGGTAAAAAAAAATAATACTGCTTTAAATGTCTACTGTTTTCACCATGTCTCTTGCTGAATTACTCACTATCACACTCTTATTTTGCTTTACTGCTGTGCAGGCTATCTTGGCTTTTCCTTCAGGTCCCCTGCTTTAAAGCCTAGCTTAACTGAAGTGTGTAGTTAAGCTTTGCTTTTGTTATTTTCATCACTTCAGCTTATTACCACAACCTTCATGGTGCTAAACTGAATGCAGTAAGATCAGGGAGACACTAACCAGGCAGAATTGGGGGGGCAGGTTTTATGCTGTAGGTTATAGGGGCTGCACATGGTCTGGTCTCCATTACTGAACTGCACCCGCGATTAGAGAAGATGGTGATGAGCCTCGTAATGAACATAGCGAATGCATTCATGGTAAGAGAAAGAGGTGGAGAAGTGAATGCCGTGGATTCATATCCTAGGGATATAATGACTCACTAATGAATTCACAATTTCGTTCAGTGGTCATGTCCTGATTTGGTACTTTTTCAGTGGTAGAATGTTTAACATGATGAAAGTGTAACGTTTGAGACTGTGACTTTTGTCTGATTCTTTTGGACTGGCATCAAAACAACATAAAGCAAGAGATGGACTTGAGGACGTCAATCAAACCAGCTAGGCAACATAATGAGCTGTGCGTGTGTAACAGTCCAACATGATATCTTGCAGCGCAGTAAGCTTTATAGATGGGCAGTATGGGGGGAGGAAAATACAATACACAGACATTTTCATGATGCATAATACAGAAAATGATGACACAGAATATTAAGATCTATGAATAAAATTGCACTGGTTTAAATCAAACAGTCTTTGACAGGTACACCACATTGGGGCCTATATTTGAATATGTCCAATACCATCTAAATATAATGTTTATATCAAACAAATATAAAAAATGGACCAAATCCTTTACATAGAATGCGCTTACTTGGTGACCTAAGCAAGGAACAGTGCACTAAATATCTAATTTAACTTCTAATATATCATTCAGCCCTTCCAGCTTTAGCTAGAACGTGACAGCAGCTTTTTAGGCCTTCAAGTAGAGTAATTTTGTGCATTGGTCAGGTTTATTTTATAATAAATAGATGGTTCCCATTTGGTTTAGGTGTGATATTTTAATAGTATCGGACATGTACGCTGTATTTAGGCATGCAAGTCGTAATAGTCTTGACTTTCCTTTAAGTACATAGGAAATATTGTTCATCACAACAACAATACATCCTCACATTTCCCTCTTTCATCTACTACATGGATGGAATAAACTGTTATGGCGCACTTGTGCATTGGTAGAATTTGCCATCCATTTTTTAATTTCGGAGTCAATCATTTTCTGAAATAAGTCATTAGGTACACACGTATAACATGTTCCATACTTAACGAACCTGGCTGCCAAAAACTGGAAAATTGAAATAAATGGTAAATAAAAGGCAAATATCTTTATTTATGCAAATGCACATGAAAGGTGTAACACAATGTGTTACTGAGTGATAAGAACCTGCATGTTGTGATGAGAGTGCAAAGCTGGGACTTGAATCATGTAGTGTTTTATGATGTTGCAAAGCATCACTTGTTTGCATCATCGTTGCCCCTTTTTTTGCACAGAGATCTGTACTGCACTGTTCTTTCCTGTGTGCGTCATGCTGCGAACTGGATTGTTTGCTTAGCTGTGTCTTGTGACAGATCAGCCTAATACGAGAAAAAGCCAAAAGCAATGTACAGCGACAGCTGTGTAAGGAGTTAGAGTTCTCACCTTTTTTCCAATGCAGGGCTGATATGTGGTGTTAATGTTAAGCGGTGATGCTGTTCTTTTAGGTGCCAGTGACAGATTCACTAAATATCAAAATGAAATTTGATATATTACTAAGTCGTGATGAGTCTAGATTGATTTTATACCTCCGTTGGCTCCAGTTTTCTGTTTCTACCCACTTAGATTGTAGTGATACTTAGTGCTAGACCTTCATACTGATGGTAGATCTAGAGGAGTACTAGTTTTGCTCAACATGATATAGTTATTGTCCGCAATACAGTATTTATATAACTAAGTTCATATTTTTATACTCCTGTACTCAAAATAGTGGTCACCCCTGCCTGACCCATTTGTTTTCCTTCCTTTCATTGTCGTTACCTCACCTGTTTTAACACGGCGGCGTCCTAGTGAGCTAAGGAAGGTCTGTTAGAACAGGAGAAACACAATAAGGTGTAATGAGTGCCTGACAGTTTTGTTTTGGATGCCGTTGCTTGGCAGCTCAGGAATCAAGGCATAAATCTTCTCAGGCTGATGATGCTTGGGGTGGGGGGGTGGTATGGCCAAAAATGATCATGATATATGATGTGCGTCATAAGATTTTGTTTTTCCATGTAGGAACAGATGGAATATAATCTATAATAACACTGTAATAGCTACGGTCATTGGGTTCATACTCTAGAGTTCACCTAACCCAGCCTAATTATGCTCGCTGTGTAATTAAACATATAGTTGCTTAGTGTTCTTTAAAGACAGATGATTGAGCACGTTGTGACATATCTAAAAAATTTATCATCGCTAATAAGGCTGATCTAATATGGTTACAATTCCATATAGTCGTTGGGTTAAGTACCTTCTCCAGAGCAGCTTACAGGTCAAAGAATGTCAGAGAATTTCTAACCTTGTCTTATGCTTTCTATATAAAGTACAACTGGGGCCGTCATTAATTTTTAGCTGACAATTGTTATTTAAATGATTAACAATTTTTTGGTCCATTGCAACTATTGAAGTACAAGCCAGAAATTATCTTGCTGGCTGTGTGTGATTAATAGCTAATACTGGTTGCACAGTCAGAATGATGCACTACATTGTTATAGCTACACAGTTAACACACTAACATTACTCAGCATAATGTGATTAGGTGATGCGACAGTCCTAAGTATATGTGTGAGTAACTTGGGGCTGAGAAACATTTAATTAGTAAAATACTGCAGTTAAAGTAGCAGTCTGACCTGAAGGTGGGTGAAATAGCAAAAAATCAATATTGTACCTCTTTAGGAAGGTTTTTTAATGGTATATTTATTTAGGAATATTTGTACATACTGTGTTGCACTAAATCCAGTTTTCCAGGACTAGTCAGTGTTGGGATCTTTTATACACAATACTTTCACTGTACAGAGAAAAAACATCCATATTTGTTGATTTTATGGTGAATGTAAATGCTCCGGAATTACATGAAATAAAACTCTTTTACATGAACAAGCGTTAGAAGTTACTTTTTTCTCTTCCTCGTTAAAGTTACTGTATTGGTGATGCATGTTTTTTCTTTAGGCAGCAACAAAATGTTATGAGAAGTGTATTGTATACAATCGTAATACATCATTTATAATGTCATATTGCTGAAATGCTTATATAAATGGACCTTATACAGCTTACAGCTGACACTATAACAATAATAGTAGTAGTAAAAATAATACATTTTAAAGATTTTTAAAAACAGAAAGCAAGTAAATTGATCGTTTAAAAAATATATAAAATAAAAATTTATAGCTTGTGTAAGTGTGTTTTATTTGTAAAAGGCCTTTAAATAGACCTCAGTTAATTAAATGCTGATTTTAAAAGCACATAAATACTTCAGTCCTTGCTCTGTTTCTTATTGTAAGCTAAGATTGGCAGCTGCTAAAAGTAAATCTTAATTTATTGTTTTTCGGGTGGCCTAGATTGGTTGCTTTGCTGTGATGGATCCAGTGAGCAGGTTTGGCCCAAGAACAGCCAAGTTGTTATTCTTCATATCCTTCTTTCCTCAGTTATATGGATCCAACAGCCTCAACTCTAAGTGCAGCTTCAGGCTGCTTCCTGTGTTATGACTTCATCACAATTAATTTATTTTTTTATTACTTTTATTACATTTTATGAGTCGTTTCATGTGTTATCGTGTTTTAAACGTGTCCAAGCAATGGAGTGAAAGAGCGTGCAGACTAATTGAGGAGGAGGGAGAAAGCAAGCAAGCAGGTAATTAAACCTGTTGGGTGTTGCGTAACAGGACCGTCTGCTATGAAGCGACTGTCTCTTCTGAGCAGCTTCCGCCGTTAGTGGAGCGAGCAGTGAGGTCACGGCAGCTGAGGTCTGGTGTTTAGAGCTGTTCTCGGGTCAGCGACTGCGCCGTTAACCCATGACAAACCCCAGCCTACCGAGTAGAGCTCTAATAATAGACACATTTTTCTGGTTTTAAGCTGTATTGTTGTTTTGGTTCTCCCCCAAGAATTTGTTTGTTACTGTAGTCATTGCACTGTTAGTTGTGTTGTGGTTAGGGATGCTCGATGATATCAGAGTCTTATTGGTATGAATGATATTAATATTATTGATTAAGAATATTGTTAAGAGTATTATTATCCTAAAAGTTCTGGACATCTCCCTCTCCAACTAAAATCTTGGTGACTCTGCAGAATTAGCAGATTCTTCCACAATAGCCTATCAGGACTAAATTTCAGTGTGTCTTGTATGGAATTGGGCGGCTAACCAGTCCAATAACGAATGATGATGATAATCACACAATAACAGCATGTGTAATTAACATAATGGGGAAAACCAGATAGAGTCTATAAGAAGGTAAAAAACTCTATATATTTGTGAAGCAGCCAGTCACATGAGCATCACATGAACTGTATTACTGTGCTACAGAAATCTAGAAATTGCTCTTCATACTTGCACATAAAAGCACACATAACTTTTATTTTTTATTCTTTAACTATAAAAATATTTTTATCTACTTCAACTTATATTGTTATACTTTGTATATTTTGTATATATATATTTTATTTCTTTTATTTGTTATCTTATCTATTGGTGAATGGAGGAGCAGCAAAGTAAGAATTTCATTGTACAGTGTAACTGTCTGTTCTGCTGTACATATGACAATAAAACTCTTGAATCTTGAATCTTAAAGAAAGAGCCACCTCTGATTAAAGGCAAGCCTGATGTAGGGCAGTCCTGATTATTTCAGGAGAAAATTATTTATTTGTAATTAGACTGGCAAGCATTGGATATTGTTTACCCTCAGCTTTTTACTGCTGCTGTTTGTGCTGATGCAGTAAATACGCTAAATCTTGTATGTTCATGGATGTGAAGATGTAATCAGTGTGGTGGTTTGTAGAGTTCTTTGGTTTTGTGTGCTCTCGCCTTAAACTCACGTAAGTGTGTTTTCACCATCATCTTTATTGTTCCCAGTGTTCGTTCAGTGAGAGTCACTGGCCAGTAAACACCACTAGATGAGTTTTAACTAGTGCCGATACTGGCACTTACAGTCCGGTATCGACCGATACCATGAAGCTTATTGACTAAATGGCTGCACGTGTTTCTGCATTGTGTCAATTTTTATTTTTTCATAGCTCTGAAACTTTTTAATGTGCAGTTACCAGTAAATGGTGTTCTTTCAATGTTATATCTTATTCAGGATAAGACATAAAAAAATACAACAAATAAGAAGTGGAACACTATAAATATCAGGATTTATAGCCATATATTGAGCATTTAAGTCAGAGTTTGGTATCAGGACTTGGTATCAGCAGATACCTGAAAAGCTGGTATCGGTGCATCCCTAGATATAACAAATATTAATCATGTATTATATATTTGGACTGGTCTGAAATCCCTCTACCAACACTGACTGACTTGAAATCTGCAGACTAGAGCGGACCAGCACAACCAGACCTTAAAATATCTGTACCAGGAAAAAATATAGCAATAAATATCCCAATTTTGCATATTGTGAAATAGAACAGGTCAGATATGTTGTGGTACTACAGTTTGAGATTGATATACTGTGCTTTGGTATGCAGTATATTAAATCTGCCATGAATAAATCTATAAATATTGGCCTGCAGTTAGATTTAAGACAGTAAATGGTTTTCTTAAATGACATCAATACCTTGATTCAGCAAACCTCAGCACTTGGTAAAATAACATTTGGCTGGCTTGCATATTGCAGCCCTTTCTGATATCACCCAGACAAGTATATCTCATTTTTTATTATTATTGGTTTTTTTTTCATTATTATATTTTGAGATGCATTGTATATCTTGTATTTACAGAGGCAGTACTCCAGTACCTTCACAATGATTAATATAATATATATGTACAGCCCTACTGTGGAGGACTTGCTACGCTTATGTTGGTGTTTTTCTTATTTCACCTTCGTGTTCTCGCTGTATACGTTCCGGTCTCAGTCCAGACGCTCTTGCTGTTGCTCTTAGTGGGCCGTGAGGGAAACTCTCCGATCTGAAAGGGAGTTGATGTAAGCTGGTGGTGGTGTGAGTCAGATTCTGGCATCAGCTCAGCAAACTGCTTAAGCCCATGTGGTGGATGAGTGTCAGAAGTTTTTAGTGAGCGGCGCTTTTATCTTGTCCGTGTTTTGATTGAAAGCTCTTAGTAGCCTTCGTTATTCTTAGAGGGGCCTTTTGTTACGCAATCCAAATATTAAATGCTTTGCCGGCTGAAGCGCCAGGCTGGGTTTGGTTTGTGTTGGTTTCTGTCTTTTTGCTTAGTTGGACAAAACTACTCATGGAAAGTAAATGCTTCCTGTCTTCTGTTATCGCTGTATCATAGTTGTGCTTTCAGCCTGTTTTTAAATTATACTTAGTGTATTAAACACTAAACTGCACTGATCACTGATACAGACTGACTGCAGGTATTATTTTTAGAGATCGACTGCTATGGGTTTTTCTATTGCCGATGTTTAGAGGTCAGGGTCAGCCTTTTTTTTTTTTTTTTTTTTTCCCCTTTCCCTGATTTTTAGAGCTGATATCTAGAAGTTTTCTGCTTTTTTGCTGCTAAAATGTCACACTAGCATTAAGTGGATGCACAACATTTCTGAAATTAACATAATTTACTGAATACTGACGTAACAAGGAAAAAACAATATTATCTGCCCCTCAAAAAGTACAGTATGTCCACACTACTGCTCAAAGAATGTAACATACATCTTTTCATGCCCAAAACTAACAAGTTATTAAGAAGTGCATTAAATACTTACAGCCGACATGTTAACTGCAGTTACAGAGAGAGCCTCACTTCACGCTCGGGTTTTTATCGTATTGTAGTTAATTTGCGTGACGGAGAAATAAAAACAGCACACATGACGAGAGAGAGAGAGAGGAAAAAAAACAGTGCACATAAAATACAAGAGAGAAAAAAAAACAGTGAGAGAGGAAAACAGCGCATGCAGAGAGAGAGAGACGCTAATATGCTGTAATGGTTGTTAACAGAACAGAGCCGCTGTGTTTTCTTTAGTTCTGTTAGTCTCGAGTGCTGGAAGCGGAGTAATATCTGGGAAGCTCTGGCTGCTCCGGAGAGACTCTCTGTGTAACAGTAACGTGTTAATTGTGTATTATACTAGAGCAGTTAGCTTTAGCCCCGGAGCTAATGAGTAAAACATCCGCTTTGGTTCACGTCTACGGCGGAACTAGAAACACGTAACTGCCTCATTAAAAATGTTGTTCCCTATAAATTATTTATTTTCACTTACTGGCTGAACAGTTCCAGAAGTTTTGGTGTGGGGTCCTTTACATGCGGCAGCAGCACATTTCAATGCACCAATAACAGGGCTGCTCGCGGACGTACCTGACTGTGAAGCGCTGATATCGGCTAATGCCAAAGTATAAAAATAAGACAAATATCGGCCCGATATATCGATTGATCTCTAATTATTTTGGTACGTTTGTTGTTTTTAGAACATCAAAGCATTGATGGTACATTTTTGTCACTTGTTCTCAAGTTACTTCTGCTGCTTTGTTTTAGCTTGCTATATTATTCGTCACTGTCCAAAGAAAATCTAGGATCTCTAAAATGGCTTCTTTACTGGAGAGGCCAAAAACCATCTGCACTTTCAATGCAAGAACCAGATTTTGTTCCCTGGCTATTTTGGAGCATTTCTGTTGGTCTGCATACATACTTGCATACATACTTACATACATATACACACATTATGTAAATGTGTTGTCCTGTTTTCTTCCAGTTGTAGAGCGGTGTTATAAATGGGTTTTGTTCCACGCTGTCACAATAAACTAGTTTAAAAAGGAGGAACCAGAAGAAAATAGAACTGATGCTCCCGTCCGAAGCAGTTAAGGAGGCAGTGTATGGATTGTATGCAAGGCAGTACTCGGCTGAGGTTCACTATATTTACCGATTTCAGATGATTTATCAGCCTTGTCTTGTCTCGGTGGTATATTAACCTCTTATCCCAAATTGTGCTCTGAGCATCTTTATCTTCCGCTACTTTAAAGTGCTGCTGCACATAGGCTTTCTTTCAGAGGCGTCTGTGCTCTTTTAACTCCAGCGGCTTTGCGGAAAGAGTTGTGGTGTGATGCGCTCTCCGACGAGTTCGAATTTATAATGTAAACTAAACCATCTATAATTTATATCTTATTAACATTTCCGTATTTAAACAACAGCTGTTCCTTCTGAAAGACTTGGCGGGTAAAGTTAGTTTCAGGCTACAGTTCTCGTGACTTGAAGGTGTAGGATGTCATACGTAGAAGGTAACTTTGCTTACTCCAATGCAGTTTTACACCCATTTACACTCTGATTTGGTCTTAGAATTAAACAGTTTAATTGCTGAATTTCTTGTCTGATTGGCTGGTTTAAAGCAAGACACTCTGATCACTCAGAAACAACATGTTGAAATGGACAAACCTCTGTGTAAATAAGCTCTGCCCTTATACTGTTTAGTTAGCTATACTAGTTACTTGGAGCTGCTTGTATCTAACGTTACCTATACTAGCTACTCGCTTTCATCTGGACATCAAACACAAAGTAGATTAAAGGTGTTTCTGTGAAACTTTCAGTTGAAGATGATCTGCTTCAACCAGCACACAGTGATCCACTCACACAGCATGGCTGCTACTTCCAGTCACTGTTGGAGGTTGTGGTGCTAATAAAGGTGGAGCTGCTCGTCTCTTCAGTGTTGAACGCTGAGCTGAAGCTGCTCCATGGTGTCCGAGTGTTGGAGAAACTGTCCGGAGTGAAACGTACAGACTGCAGAGTTAAAGTTGTTCAGGATTCTGTTAAAGATGCTGGAAGTTCAGCAGCTGGTTTTGGGAATTCTCCGTTCCACCTGTGCTGTGGTTCCATTCTGGCGTCTGTACGAGCTGCAGTGTTTAAGGTGGAACATTAGATGAAGAATGTGGAGAAGAGGAACTTCAGGCTGGTTTAAAGATGAACGTCGAGCTCTGACAGTTGGGTTGTTTGTTGGGAAGGAATGAAAAGTGGCGACGTTCCCTTCACAGCCTGGAACGCTGGATTTCTCCACCACCGTTCTGGTTGCTGGTTGGTGTTGTGGTTGTGTGTAAATGTTGGGGGTGTAAATATTAACCTGTCTGTTACGTAACAGTGTAGTATTTGGAGCTCAGCCTGTTTTATCCTCCCTCTTTTGTAAAAGCAGGATTTATGTTTGAAGAACAGAGTTTGAGGTTCAGGATATGTACATTTCTGTGTTCTGAACTCTCAGTATTACACTGTTATGATGTAGATATAGTTTTATATGCTGTGGCACTTTTAAAAAGCTGATGGTTTCTTATACTAAATAGATAAGTGAACACCAATGTACCGAGTAAGCACTCAAGTGTTCAGCCTGTGCCTGAAAAGACTGTTTAGTTTTTGAAGGCCAGTAAATAGTGCATATCTGAGAAGGTGCGTAGGGTGAGTTATGACTGTTATGCAGAAAACTTGCACGCTGACTTTGAGAACACCTTCTGGTGGCAGTATTGTTTGTATATAGTCAATGTTTATCTTGAGGCCGTGAGAAGGTTGTCTGCCAAGCAGGGCAGAATATAAACAAGACTGATGATGGCAGTATTTATATACCGTTATGCAATTCCGCTGACCCTTTTTTTCCTCCCCAATAAGCCTGCAGCTTCCACTGATGACTCTGACAAGATACACATGCGCTTATTGTTTTGTATTTACTCGTCTCATTCACTTTCTTTTGTTTAAATGAATTAAGATTGGATATTTTTGAGAGCCTTAAATTTGAAAATTCTGGGCATAGTTTGTTGTTGGTTTAAGCTCTTGTTTTGGCTTTTCAAGCAAACCAGTAATCAATAGATTACTCAATTGCTTTTCTCTTTAATAGGCCGCCCCAATTTTATTTAAAAGAATTTTAATAATTGCAAATAACTTTCATGCCTTTGGCTCTCATGAGTGAATTTGATAGGTGAAGTTTTATGTTTGTGCTGCAGGAGAAATGCTAACTATGCAGGAAACTGGGCTAAAAGAGGATTTCTGCCCTCTGCTCTTTACCCTGTGTGCTCAAGGCTGCTGATCCACTTGAAGAGTGGAAAAAAGTGTGCTAGGGATTAGCTGACACCAACATGGTTGGTCAGTGCTTGTGCACAGGCAGCCATCCGCTCGGCATCAGTGTTTAGTCTGTGCTGTTTCTGAGTGACTGAATGTTCTAATTCAACTGTGTTGAGTTGTACAGGTCCAGTCTGCTTGTGTGCGCACTCGTGTGCTCGAATGTGCGTCATTCTCTTGTGTTTCTAGTGTTCCAAACAATGAATTCAAGTGACTCATGTTGCGTTTCCTGTATTTAGTCTCAAAATGTGTGGGAGACATTAATGCAAATGAGCTCTCCAGTCTGCTGTCAATCCTTCTGACATGCATCACCATGGTTCGCTCCTTATCTCTCCACACTACCCCTTGATCCTTCAGTCGCTTAAGGGATGCAATGCTGCCGGCTATAATCACCGAGAGTTACTCATCTGAATGAAACACAGCTCCATTCACTGTCGTCTTTTAGTGCTGGGCTGTGTGTCAATACTGGTATCACTGGTGATACTGATTTGAACATTTGCAGTATTGATTGATTGAGACCTTCTTTTAATATATGTATATAAACACAAGTCCTGTTACACAAAACAGAATGCAGTTATATGCAAATCATTTAAACCTTGTATTTAATTGAAAATAGTACAAAGGAATTAAATCAAATGTGGAAATTTTGTTTTGATGTATATGCACTCATTTTAAATTTTAGGCCAGGCAAAAATGCTGTGACTGAGTACTAAATAATTTATGTTCTGTAATGCTATAAAAAACACCTAACTTGGAGATTATTACCTACACTGCAGTCTGAGAAATCTGCATGCAAGAACCAGAGCTAGTATTGGATGGTGAAGGTCTGCAGACCCACTGGGCTAAGAAGCATTTCCCAACACAGTTTGCCACTGCTACACACCGCTGCCTTCTCTGGGCCTGAACCCATTTATAACTGACTGAGAGTCACGTATTCATGGGCGCCATGTCTTTCCTGCTAAGGAGGAGAGGAACCATTCGGCTTATCAGTGCACTGTTCCAAGGCCAGCATCTGCATAGTGTTTGGTGGGGAGTTAATGTTGGTGCACATGGCATGGGTGACCTGCACATCTGTGAAGGCAACATTAATGCTGAGTGATGAATATTGTGAATGTTCTCAGCATCATCCAGCACTAGCCGTCTGTAATGTTTACTGAACCAAACACATTGGCTGACTTTCTAATAAGTAGCCTGTTCTCCTCCTAAATTTGTTACCAGTCAAAGTCATACCATGTGAGCAAGTCCATGTAAAGGTAGCATTAACACTGTTTTTAAGCTGCCCTCTAGGTTCTCCTGTATTTGTGGCCATCATTGGATTTGCTTTAACACCTCACTGTGAGGGCAGGACAGTACACATGGGCGAACATGTGACGCCTGATGGCATACGAAACCAATTAAGACCTGGGTCACGACTTGCGACACTCGTTTAAGTGGTATTAGGCCACTTGCCAACGCTTCACCTTCCAGAAGATTCCATTGTATCAAACTTGTTTAGGTGTGGAAAACACAAAATCCTGTGCAGAAATGCTTGTGCAAAGGTTTTGCTCTGTAAAACTAAACAAAGACCCCCAAATTAATAATAAATGTGCATGAACAACACTCTTGCGCTAATAAAGCAGCCCACTCAAGCACTGATTAATAAACATGCAGTAGTACCAAACTAAAACAGTCCAGTGTGGCTTATATTTAATAAGACCCTACATTAAGAAGCATGTTGCCACCTCACTAATCTTATCTTATATCATTACATGGTGTTTAGCTACTTTAGTTATTTGTATATGATTATTGTATATTTTATTTATTTGGTGTTTAAATGCTGTAATGTTGACCACCACAGTTTTATATTTAAGCATTTAGTTTTATACTCTACTAATTTAAGTTCACACTTCTTGCACTCAAACAGCAGAAAGTCTAGCTTAAATATTCAAAATAATAATAAATATTGTGGGCAGAGCTAGCTAGAATTCTTTGTGCTTTTGGGTTTGAGGAATGTGAATCACCAAAGGTAATACTACCATGCGGTGTTATTGCTATACTGGCAACATGATACATTATCATTGAATTTTTTTTTTCAATATCCTGAGTGTTTCAGTAACATATCGCCTCCAGAGAAAAACAAGCTTTACAGGAGAGAAGAAAACTGTCTTTACTTTTAATGTGAGTCAATGGAACCAGAATCTTTTCCAAGTTATTTCAGAGCAGTTCTGCTGGTACATCACATGTAGAGAGCAGCTGCTGTGTTAAAATGCAGAAAAATGAAAAATCCACAAGAATGGAGATGTTTTTCTTTGCACACCGGTGATGATGTAATAAAATTATTTGTTGTGCAAAATATGTTCCCAAAGGAAATCTGCTAATGGAGTAATTTCCGCTGTGTTGAAACCAGTTGGTTTTATTATCCCAGTACCAAACGTTTCATTTGTGTTTGTATTTATGTAATAAATGGTGTCCGATACAGCACTCAGACTCTATTTATTTATTTTTTCCCCTCTCCATTTTATATTTTGATGCTGAAAGTGAGTGTGGATGCTTTTGTTTGTGTTTACATTCACTACGTTTTTTTTTTTTAAAGAGCCGTGTTAAACAGAGAGTGCCTTGTAATGAGCTGTCCGGGAGCACTGCTGTCTGCACTTCTCTTAATCATGAGATCACGAGTTCAAATCCTGTGCAGCGTTGTGCTTAAAAAAAGCAGCTAGTTCTCAACAGCATTCAGTTATATCTGCTGATATCAGCCAAGGGATATATTGTTTGGGGCCTATTTTGAATATTTGACCCCTAAATTGCCCCTTTATGTATTTTCTGCCCTATATGCTGTTAATTTTTATTATTAATTTGAGCATAGCATGTGCTGTGGCTGCCTCCCAACGTGCTGTGAAATTCACTGAGCGTCCCTAACCTTTCACCTTGCTGGTTTTCCTCGTCGGCATGTTTGTTTACTAACTGCCCTCAGATCATCGCTGTGTGTCCGTCCAACCCCTGCGTTTAGTCTAAAGCTCAGGGTTGCTTATTGGCCCCAGGGCTAATTTTAGAGTAAGCGCTGTCAGGGCTTTAGCCGGCCTTAATCTGGGTTTAAAGTGACGAGCGGCACCACCCTATTTATACTCACTTTTCACTGGCTGAGCCGAAGGGCTTCCGGTCATTAGCCAGGCCCTGAACTCGCTTTTTTAGCTGCACAAACATGCTGCTTCAACAGGACCTGCGGTATACAAGCTCCGCCCAGCGTACGCTGACTCTCTCTGGACTGTGTTTCTGCCCCACATTCACTTCTGTAGCGCCCCTATTCGTAATTCCTCATTAAATAGGGAATAGAAATGTGATACCATTGTAATCTGTCTATAAATAACCTAAAATAGGAAGTCCTCGTGTCCACACTGTTAGCTGGAGATATTGATGAAGTTGACCGTGTTAGGGAAGGAAGGAGTGGTTCTCTTATAACCCAAGCTGGATTTTTATCACTTTTTTTAATGATCATTAACGGCCAGCAAGGCTTTAATGCAAATGTTTTGTTTTGAAAATTCTCAGTTCTCAATTCAGCCCTCAGCAAGTCATTTTTCTCACTTCCAGCTCACAGCATGCCTGAGTTGTGGTCATCTCATCATCTGCTGCCTTGTATTTTCTCGCTCTAGTTTCATGCAGCACGCATTTCAGGGCCATTCTGATAACTGGGACTGGATGATGCACCAATAATTCACCATTATCTTGAGAAACTGCATCACAATAAGCTTTTGTTGGCATCTCTTGGTCATCATCTGTGCCTGAAGAACGCTGACCAGCTGTGCACTTCATTAAAAGAGATTTGGAAGTAGGGCTGAAAAATTTGTGGACAATGTAATAGGAATTTTAGTGTTTTAGATACTATAGCAGTCCAATGTTGCTTATGTTTATTAAAAGCTGTAGAACAACGATTGCATTGCTATGATGGCTCTACTAATCCAGATTTTCATGGACTCAGCTGGACTCAGCTCAGAGGCCTCATTTTCTGTGCATATTTGAACACGTCATATAAACTTGGGCCCCTCTAAACGGTCCCACAAATGAGCCGAACCTCTTCAGGTGGTCTCAGTGTGGTTTATTTGTACTTCGGTTTGTAGTCCTGTTGAATTATGCATCGTGAAGAACCAAGTGGCTCCAGTCTACTTTGTAATTTGCTTTATGGAGCTTGAGGCTTACTGTACGTACAGAGACCCAGTCTTACAGCATTCAAGTGGGTAAAAACAACAGACCACCAAATACATGAAAATCATGTATCCTTAAATTGTCAACTTTACAGGAGAGGTTCATGTTCTTTACTTTTAATGGAAGTGAATGAAAATAGATTTTATTCCAAAGTGTTTAAATCCTGTGGAAAAACAACAATCAGCAAAATGGAGATATTTTTCTTTGGACAGTGAAGATACTACTCAGGAAAAAGCCTCCCTGTGATCTAAATAAAACAGTGCTGACACATTAAAGTAAAAACATTCCTCTGAATTAGATATGCACACAATGTAGAACACACACAATTTTCAAACCCATTATTTTCTTAAGGTTGTGCATGGCATACGTGTTTTTGCTACGAAACAGAGGCTCTCAAACTTGTGAGGCTCTCACTTCAGCCAAGTCTCGGCTCAGCTGATAAGAGTGCAGTAGGTAGTTCCTTTGTTTGTTAGTTCCTCTTCCTACCCCAAAGGTTAGTTTTATCTTCAAGCGCCGCCCATTTTCATGACCAGCCGGCGAGAGCTGCACACACCACGAGAGTTGTGAAGGGTGTTTGAGTTGTAGTCTGAGCAACAACTGGTCTGAGATCTCCGGTATGCTAAAAAGGACTCTAATTATGAACAGCTAAACTTTTAATACAGCTAAATATCTTTACAATGAAGGCTTGTTCTGCTGATTAGTTGGTTCGTCACGCATGGGGTTTGTTTGTGACGTTATTGATTAAAACGTATGTGTGAGTTGTTTCAGGAAGCCGGTTCGTTCACATTTCAATCACTTTAAGAAATTGCAGGCTCCCAATGTGAACATAACCCAACTCAAGTAGTTCAACTCATGAACTGATTTTCGGTCACTCTGTGAGCCAAATGAGGTGTGATGGAGCAAGAAAACCACAAGCTGGACTGACTGAGAGCCACTACATGAAATGTGATGTACAGGGAAAGCACAGTACTGCAATCTCCAGCATCCTCAGCAGCAAACTGCACAAGTCTTGTACTTGAACGATAAACGTTCACATTTTCTTAGTGACGTTGGACCATAATGACGTGCATAACTGTATTCTTGATGAAAGGTGATGTTAAAGATTTGAGGAAGTCACTGGCTTTCTCAGGTAGAAGGAAATATTTGTGGGTGTGTTTTTGGTTTCTCAGTTCTTATCAGGAATTATGTTGTGGTTGGGTCATATGTTCTATAGGAGCGTGGGCCGTGTGGTGCTGCTGCTTCACCTGCAGCTGTTGAACCATCTGGTTGTGTTTTTTACCTGTGAAACCTGTATACGGGGAGGTGTAGGTTGGTGGAATCGAGTCTCTTGATTGTACACAAACATGCGCTATTCCAAATTCTCCTAAGCTGGGCCTTGCGTAACAACCAGGATCTGTGACTCACTGGAATACATTCAGAGTGTCTTTTCTTGCCTGGAGGCATCCATGTGAAATTTATATTTAAAGCAGAGAGTTTGACTGTTGTGATTCATTCCGTGACGCTGTACTTCAGGTCCTTCTTAGCCGGTTTTGGCCGCGCGGAGGGGAGTGCATATTTTAGTGGAGGATGAGTAGAATAGGAAACCGGCAGAGTTAACCTGTAGCTGACCCGCGCACGCTCAATCTCGCGCCGGAGATCAAGCTTCTCTGCCGCCGTCGCTTCTCGTTTCAAATGTAATAAATTGGCTCCAATTCAGCACTATATTGAGAGGCAGTAATGTTCTCCGCTCCAGACGGACCGAGGGCTCTTTTGTTGCGCTGCTCTCGGCCAAGCACTTCGTTCTTTTGAGTTTTGGGGAAGCCGGTCCTGCCGTAGATCTGTGCTGCTGTTGCAGCGCTGGTCTTCCTCCCTCCTCTCCGGGTTTCCCGGACCCCCTGGGGCACATCGGTTGTTAATGTCCATCTTCTGAAGCAAGTGGAGGGCTGAGAGCAGGATCGCTTGACCTATTTAATTCCCCAGCCCTGTTTGTTTGTATTGTATCATGAATAATTGATTGCACAAAAAGCTTGATTGCACATGATCTGGAACACAGGGGAGCAGTGAGCGCTCGGCTAATGCGTTCCTTGCACACGACCTTGCTTATCCAGCTCCAGCCCACTTGAGCAAGATGAAAACTTTAAAGCTGTAGTTTGGGGGGGGACTAATTTACATATTTTCCCTCCTGGCCAATCTGCTACACTTTGTCGAGGCATGTTTGCTGCTACAAGAGCTACGAGGTAATGTAGTGAATAAGTAATGGAAGCTTTTAACCCACCAATTAGCTTCAAACTGCATGACTAAATGATCACGTTCTGACTTTGGTATCCGTGGTTGTAGAGAACAGTATACTATACGGTGTCAGCTCAAGATTGTTTAGTAGCTGATGCTGCATGTTTAACTGTTTGCTTCATTGGCCTTGTAGCTGCAGTGTGAAAACAAAGAAGCGACCTGTATATTGGACTATCATCTACGTTTGGGGCCATCACTGGGATTTCCAATAGTCTGTTATAATCAAATATAGCTGAATTGCATTTTGCCCATAGCCGATGATGCTGTGACCGATAAATAGTTAATTATTGGTCATATCCTGTCTTTTCAAGAGGACCCTTTATCAGTTTTTTTTTTTTTGTCTGGTTTTGTCTTATATCAAATATTTCAAAATAAGCAGACAATAGTGAATATAATTTTCCTCTTCTTTTTTTGACTGACCACCTAATTAATTTTTTACTAAAAGGTGCTCTTTTATGTACTATTACTATTATGCTATTAGGCTTTCTTTAATGTGTATAAGCTTGTATACTGTAGGGGTGTAGGAAAATATTGATATATGGAATATCAGGATATGTTTAGTGATACTGTATCTATTCTCAAAAACACAACACAGATTCCTGGCAGACAGTGAATCATTGTGTGTTGTGTTTAAACCTCTGACCGCTAGATGGCAGAGTTGTAATCCATTTTCAGCTCCAACATTAACAAGCAGCACAAGGGTGCAATGCTGTTGTAAGCATTGACAAACCTGTTCATATAGTGGTGTGTTTTAATAGTAGGATTTGAAAAATCGCAATGTATCACTTTGCTTGCAATATCACAATAGATCGTGATATATTGAATCGTGACTACTATGTCACGATATGTATTGTATTGCCAGGTTTTTGCCAATACACAGCCCTAGGCTACTATTAGTGCAGACACTCTTGTGCACGTCATGAACCAAAAACAAGAAAATGATCAAACCAGCAGCACAAGGAGGCTCACTGAAATAGATGCCCCATTGTTTTAGATAATGGAGATAATGTGCTGATTAATTAGCAGTTGTCACTATATGAAGCTATACAGGCTGAACTGGTAAGCCAGTACATAGAAATGCAGCTACGCAGCCAAGAGCTCAACATTTTAAGCATGTCCTCTGTGGACTGAAATATGGGAGCTATGCAGGCTGAACTGGTTTGTTTTAAAACAGAAGTCCAACCCAGGCACAGGAATCAAATATCAAACATCTCTATGTAGGAAACTGCTGAAAAATATTTACCAGAAACTTGAACCCCACAGAATTGGGTTTCGCTTCATTCCAGTGTTTTAGTATTAATATTATTTAAGACTTGAGTTTCTGCTGTTTTGAGTTTAAAAAATCTTGACAATTGAGAATGCAGTCATTTTTAACAGTTTACAGTTGACAACTGGCAATCATATGTCACTTCCTACCTAGACTTGTTGGGAGTATTTTGCTGATTCCCAGCGTTTCCAACACGGTTATCTGACCAGCACTGACCAGCAAGCTGATTTGCTGAACGTATTGATATGCTTGAGTACTGCAATATTATGTGTTGTGATACTGTATTGATTCTCAAACGCAGCTTATACACAAACATTGGTGCAGAGTGTGGATCATTTTGTGTTGTATGTCCTGACCGCAATCAGTCCTGAGCCTTGAGACTCCAGTCCCAACGTAAACAAGTAGCATGAGGGCACATTAGCCTTACCAGACCAGCTGACTGGTAAATGTTTTCATACAGCAGCTTCGGCCGCGCCTCTATAAGGAGGCCTTTAAAATACAGTTGAATGTGACGTAGTCCGCCAGCTCATTTAAAGCTTAAATGACAAATAATTACAGTTTGGTATCATAGAAGCTTTGTAATATTTTGTTTATCTGGGGCTTTAAATTAGCTTTGAGCTTCGTCGCTGGAGAAGATGGTATAAAATAACAAACGAGCAGAGCTTTAAACAGTCTGTGGTGTTTTTGTTAAGAGGGCTGGTTTCCTGTGGTCTCAGTGTTGCAGCAGCTGGTCTGTTCACAAACATGTAGCTGACAGCACAAGTGTGTATTCAGATGGGTCTCTGTAACTAAAGGGGGCTTTTGCGCTGGTAGACTGCTCCACATATTAGAACCTCAATGTCTTACTTTAAAGAACGAATCTTTCTGTGTTTGAATCTTTAGAGCTGTGTTAACACAAGAAATTCTGGGATTAACAGTTCTATTTGTCCATATCTGCATATTCATAATGCAGAATTAGTGGGGAAATACTCCAAATTTAGCATTACAGGGAAATAAAATGTGTTTCTGTTGTCAATTATGAATGTTTTGCAACAGAATTTGCATTTCTTACATCAAGGTTATCCAAAGAAAGACACATTTTAATTTTTGGTGATTTGTACATGACAGCTGCCTTTCATGATGACTGGACCAATAGATATTGCTCCAAAATCACCTTTAATAAAACCTCTTTACTTTTTAATGTGTTTTGGACGTAAAGATTAGGGATGGTCCATACTGTAAAAATTATTATTTTGGAGATATATATTTTATTTTCAAGAGTCATGAAGTTTGTTTCGTCAAATGAGTGCGGAGTGGATTTAAATCGAATTGGGAAAGGATTTGAATATACATCTTAATGGATAAACAATAATGAGTTGACAGTTTGCCAGATGGTAATGAATATATTAATAAAAAGCATTAAAAACAGGCTCTTTGTTTATCTTTTTATGACATATTGTTTTGGTTATGAAGTGGTGATAAACTGCTGACCCGGAGTGATGACTCCCAGTTTGGTGCTCTTAATGCACCAACTTCAGCAGGCAGTTAGCTAATGGGTTAAACCAGGTGTGCCTAAGTAGGGCAATCATTAAACTGTGCTGAACCTCCAGTTTATCACCCTTGCTTTAAAGGCTTATTTATTTATTTTTAATCTTTGGAAGCCAACTCTGCATAATTTTATCATCAATTCAGTTGATGTGTAGTTTTGCTGAGTATTGTTTACTTTAGTTTGTTTAGCACTAAGAAGTGCTTTACAGTAAATAAAATATGAAACTGCATAAAGAAACAAATAATAAAGAGCCTAATAAAACACAAGCTCACTCCCGGTGATCAACACTTGGCGGGTATTAAAGTAGATGTAGACGCAGAGAGTCAGATGTTGGGAAGCACAGCCTGCTTTATTAGTGGGCCTCAGTGATCTGGTACTTTTCTGAAATCAGTTCTAAATGTCACTGGTGACCAGTGATGAACTGCCAGCACTGGACTGGTGCGTCTAAAAGCCGGGCAGCTTCATCCTGAACCATCTGAAGTCTCGCCAAAGCTTCTTAACGAAGATGTGTATACAGGACATTTTGCAGTAGTCCAAACGAGACGAGTCAAGAACAACTATCGAAGTCCTGAAAAGCTTATTATGTACTGAAAATTGTAAATGAGGATCAAAGACACACTGATTTTGAGGAAATCAGTGTGTAAAAGTAACATTAAAAGTTTATGCTTTTCCTCAAAATCAGTGTCTTTGATCCTCATTTACAATTTTAAACACTAAACTAAACACTAAGCTAACAAGTTTAGTGTTTCGTTTTATTTTTGTCAAGTTGGTTATTGGATTTCTTTGATTGCCAGTAGTTACGACCATAGTCTTTTTGTTTAACTGATTATTTTTCCCTTTGTTTATCCCTTCAACCAACAGTGTTCCTTCATCCCTTCATTCCTTTATCATCACCAGCACTGTTCCTTCATCCCTTCATTCCTTTATCATCACCAACACTGTTCCTTCATCCCTTCATTCCTTTATCATCACCAACACTGTTCCTTCAACCCTTCATTCCTTTATCATCACCAACACTGTTCCTTCATCCCTTCATTCTTTTATCATCACCAACACTGTTCCTTCAACCCTTTGTTCCTTTATCACCAACACTGTCCCTTCATTCCTTTATCATCACCAACACTGTTCCTTCGTCCCTTCATTCCTTTATCATCACCAACACTGTCCCTTCGTCCCTTCATTCCTTTATCATCACCAACACTGTTCCTTCATCCCTTCATTCTTTTATCATCACCAACACTGTTCCTTCAACCCTTTGTTCCTTTATCACCAACACTGTCCCTTCATTCCTTTATCATCACCAACACTGTTCCTTCGTCCCTTCATTCCTTTATCATCACCAACACTGTCCCTTCGTCCCTTCATTCCTTTATCATCACCAACACTATGACCGTAATTGTCTTTTTGTGTAACTCTTCATTATTTGTAGCGACTGAAGCCTTTCCATTTGTAATGTACTTTGAGTGTTGCTGCCTGATATTTGTTTGTTTATTTATTCTCTCTCTTTCTCTTTCTCCAGTTAAGGGCTCCCGGCCAGGCAAGAACGTTCAGCTGACAGAGAACGAGATCCGCGGCCTCTGTCTCAAGTCTCGGGAAATCTTCCTCAGCCAGCCGATCCTGCTGGAGCTCGAGGCGCCGCTGAAGATTTGCGGTGAGTGCGCTCGGAGACTGAGTGCTTTTTGACAGCGCTGGTTTTTATCAGCCTTGCATCAGCTGCCATCTGAGCAAATGGTGCAGAACAGCTGCAACCTTCTCTGGCAGGGAAGAATAAACAGACGCTGCTTTTACAGCAGGTCCTGTCCGCTATCTGGACACTAATAAACCAGGCATAGCGTGGACACTTCAGCCTGCACTGTCTGTTGCTTTAGTAACGTCACCTGCATATGATAAACGTTTATAAACTTGAGAGAGGCGAAGCGTCAGGTCAAAGTTGAGCTCTCAAACGGAAAAACACACCTGTTTTGGTGTTCTTCGCATACATTAAAATTCATATATGTTTTATATATATATATATATCATGTCACATATTTGCTGTCCAAAGAAAAACATATGTCTTTTTATTCACATTATTTAAACACGACAGCTGCCGTTTATATTGTATCAAGTATTTCATGATGACCAATAGAAATGCTCCAAAATATGATGAGAGCTTTGTCTCCGTAAACAGCATTAGGCTGCACCCACAGTCTTCTTGCTGTAAATAAAGTTAAATAAGTTAATATAAATGGCAGCATCCCTGAACTAAGGTTTGGTTTGATTAATATAAGGTCACTCAAAGACTCTCATTGTAATTGAAACAATAACTTATCATGGAATTGGTGTGCTATGTCCCACAGAAACATGGATTAAACCTGGTGATTATCTTGCATTTAATATAGCCACCCCTGTAGGTTATAAGTATGTACACAGCCCTAGACTGTCTGGTAAAGGAGGTGGTATATGTGTTGTTTAATTAAAAATTAATTAGATATTAATCAGAAATAGGGCTGGGGCAATGTGTCTATGAAATCGATGTAATCAATTATGAAATTATGTCGATTAGCCTAAGGTGCATCAATGGCCACGCCCACTGAAAGTATGGATTTATCTGTGTTCATCTAAAGTTGTGGGAGTGTTTCACACAAACACAGATTTTAAAGCTATTTACACGTGTAAAGGCTGATTTATACTCCGTCTGCGTGAGATTAAAGTGATATAGCGTCACTGCCCTCACACTTCTCTGCGTCAGCTCCGTTCACATAGTTGTTGAGCCACACGTCCAGTAGAGGGCAGTTCGGAGTAAATGAAACATGGCGACAGTGGAGAAGCTCGTAGTTCTTTATTTAGTTTAAAAACGAAGAGAAACCACTGTTTGTCTTGGCGCCGAGGAGAAGGTATTTCTCATGACATTCTATCACAAATAGAAGCATACTCTAATTATTCATAGGCCTCCAGGACCTTATCCAGAATTCTTAGAAGAATTCAGATCTAGCATTGAGAAAGTAATAGTTGCAGGAGATTTTGACATTCGTTTTGAGATCCATCTGTCTTGGACTCTTTAGGTCTGACTCAAAATGTAATAGGGCCTACATATTACTGTGATCACCCTCTAGTTCTAGTTTTAGATCTGCTGTTGATATTATTTGTTCCTCAACAGACTTCGGTAATTTCAGATCATTACCTAATGTCATGAACTGAGTCTTAGTGAAAACGTATATACGTCACCCTGTTACTGCATGACATGGTCTATAACGCTGAACACAGCCCCTAATGTCCTCAGTTCAGTCCTCATTAACCCCAGTGTGGTTAAAGATCATTCTCTGCTCCTAAAGTAACTATCTGTCTGTCTCCACCTCTGCAGGTGACGTCCATGGTCAGTACTATGACCTGCTGCGGCTCTTTGAGTATGGAGGCTTCCCGCCCGAGAGCAACTACCTGTTTCTGGGAGATTATGTGGACAGAGGGAAGCAGTCTCTGGAGACCATCTGCCTCCTGCTGGCCTACAAGGTCAAATACCCTGAAAACTTCTTCCTGCTCCGCGGCAACCACGAATGCGCCTCCATCAACCGCATCTACGGCTTCTACGATGAGTGTAAGCACTTAACCTGCTCGGCAGACTCGCACGCCCTTAGCTCCACTTTATACATACAATTACAGACTACAGCCATCTGCATTATTAATCGAGTCCACTCCGCCGCACTTTCTGACCACAGGATCATTCTTGAGCGGATGTTATTGGGGTGGTGGGTGATTCTCAACACAGGTCGGTGTTACTGATAGGTTGGGAGTGAACCTCCACCCAAAAACGTCCATCCAAGAGTGAAACTGGGGTCAGAAACTGACCACTGATATCACAGGTTGTGCATCATCTGAATGATTATTACTGTATACATGCGTAGGGGTGCTTTGGGGTACTAACGACTGTTTAAACACACAATCCACCACACCCTCATAGCTGAGATGTATATTTATTTACACTTAGAGCTAACTTTAATGCACTATTTCTGTTTTAATAAAACTATTTTGCTAAAAAAAATAATAATAAAACACTGGAGTGACACTGAAACCAAATGCATGCTTGATGAAAAGAAGGATTTGAATATTTCTCATCTTTCAGATGAGATATAGTCATATTTTCAGGTGAAGTGACTTGTTTAAAGAAAAAAGCAGTGATGCATTACATTTACGTGAGATCTTGTTCTGAGAGTTTATTTTTCTTTCATTTAAATGTGGGATACATCCTCATTGTTTCAACTAGGGGTGGGCAATATGGCCCTACAATAATATCACGATATTTCATGGTATATTTGTGATATCGATACTCTCAGTGATATGACAAAACATTGAATTAAAAAAATATATTTTAAGAATACACTACTGCAACAAAATGAAAATTACATTTTATTATTGCATACGATATGATATGGCACACCCCTAACTGAGATATTAAACAATACAAGATTTTTTTTATCAGATTGTAACAGAAGTCAATGATCCAGAATGTCACGATACTAAATAATGCACTCCATATATCCAGGACTGAAGTAAAGTGAATGATACTGGAGATAAAATCTGTCTCTAGTAGGTATATAATGGGAAATGAGAAGTGTAAATTTTTCTTTTGCTAAAAAAAGTCAAAAGTAGTACCCTAATAATTAATTGATAATTAGGGATGGGTGATATAGCGCGATATTTCAGGGTATAATATCGTTCACGATATTCAAAAATGTTGGTGATACGATATGGCACAGCCCTAGTTTTAACTTGGGACCCAAACCTGATGCGTGTAAAATTACTTCAAGGATCGAAGCTCTAGTCCTTTATGTAATAAATTCACAATACGGTATAATAAGCTTTTCTAACCACATCGTGGATTTCGCCAGTACGTATTTAATAACAACTGCACATCAAACCCGTTCACTTCGTTTTAGTGCAACGAATGTGAAATACTGAACATTGTAATCACAGTTTTTATTGTATTTTATTTAATGCTGCCCTGTTGAGTCTTTTTTTCTTGGTTCTAACTGATGTGATTTTTCTTAAAGTATAAATATTGAGTCATGTCATGTATCATGACAGTTTTAATTATCTAAGTATGTCACTAAAAAACATGAAGTCAGTAGTCAGACAAATCTTAATCTGTAAATACACCCACATCCGCATCCAGGTCTTCATTAAAATAATGCGGCCTTGTTTATGAGGTTTACACTATCGGCACTGTCCAAAGAAAACATTTATCAACATTTTTGTCTAATTTTAATATTCATTTGATAATCACACTGATTTTGTGAAAAATTTATGAATGGACCAGTAGGAAAGCATGGGGATCCCACTATTGGTTCATGGGGGTCCACTGTACATCCAATTACTGCAGCCATAAACAGCTTTCTGTCGTTGTGCATTACCGTAAGTGCGTCTTCTAGTGTTGTTGTCCACCGTCTACATCACATGCATAACACCTACGTCAGTTTCTAAACAGTGGGCGGAGCTAAACGGTCTTTTAAGCTGTATTCCTTAAACAATTAAATGTTTCCTGACTTTTAATAATCACAAGTTAGGATCTCAAACTCCACTGTAGTAATGTGTTTGATATATTTTTTTATATTAGCTGGTGCTTAGCCTTTAATAGAGAGTGTATGTGGCAGATTGTATAAATTAGATTTTTTTTTTTTTGCCAAACCCTTCCTTTAAAAAATGCTAGTGGAATTACTGTGATGACACAGATTTGCCGCACTGCTGGAAACACTGCCCTGTATGACTCCAGACTGAATGTAACGAGGAGGACGTTGTGAAACGTGTTGGGTTTATCAGGATAACACAGCCTTGTTGTAACACTGAGATGTGTTTGTGTCTCTTTAGGTAAGAGACGATATAACATTAAGCTGTGGAAGACCTTCACAGACTGCTTCAACTGCTTACCTGTGGCTGCCATCGTAGACGAGAAGATCTTCTGTTGCCATGGAGGTGAGTGCAGACAGCGTGTCTCTGTCTCTCCGAGCTTATTTTAATATCTGTCTCGTCTCGGTGACAAAGTGAACTTTATTAGTGTGCGTGTGTGCTCATATTGCGCTGTGTTTAATTTGTCTCTGAACATGATTGTGCTAGACTGATGTTCTCCGGTGATTGGGTTCATCTGCGGATGTACTAAGAAATGGGCCTCATGTGTATGTGCGTTTCATTATTAGCTTATGCCTTTGTGGATCACCGTTACGCTGATGGGTATTTGGGTGGACTGGGCCGTAAACTCAATATGCTGGAGTTCTTTATAGTGGCTGTCCACAAAACCACTTCTGCCCAGTGCCACCTGATTCAACTCTCATTATCTGGTCCGGTCGATAATTGAATCAGATATGTCAGAGCTGATGAAACACTGACCTGCACAGTACTGGGTTTTTAATAGAGCTGGCATGGTACCAGTCTCTGACATCTATACAAACACAAGATGATCTAGAAACTAAAATCCACCTTTTTTTTTTTTTTTTTTTCTTTCCGCCTAATTCATTTCAGTTGCTCCATCATTGAGAGTGGGTTGATGTTGGGTTATTGCAGAGAAACCCACCGACTCCCAACAGTGCTGGTGATTTATAAACCAGGGGTCGAGAGGCCTACAGCACAGATATAGCCTTTTAGTTTACTATCCAAAATGATCTCAGTTTATATGTAGTAGTAGTATTAATAATAATAATAATGATGACTACGTCTGTAAGCTATTGGGAGCCACTCGGCCTGCACATACCTCTCTGCCTTTAAATGCAATATAAAATATGTTTCACACTCAAACCCTTCTGTTGATGCCTTCGGTGTGTTCATAAGTTTCATGTAATATCTTTTAGAGGTGGACGTCTGGTTCCATTCACCAGCACTGTAAACAATTCTGCGCCTTCAGCTTCTCCAGAATGAAGCATTTCATATTAGACTAGAAAAGAGCAAACAAAGGATGGTTTTGCAGTTTGAGGGGAGGAACAATGGATGAATAAACGACAAATAGGAGTGCGGGAGGGTGTGTCTGTGGATTAGAGGTTGAGGATCTGCCCTGAGTGAGTACGTGCAGATTGGAGGCTGTAGGTTTAAATGAAACCATAATGTTTCACGTGGCACCAAAAATGAGTGGGACTGTAGGGTAGGAACATCCAATCAAAAAGCTGTATACAAGCCCGGATCACAGTCAGACCTGACGATCTGGAGTTGAAACGGCGCAAAACTGTGGGAGGAGTAATACTGCAGTGAGTTATTCTGGCAGAAGAATAAGAATAATATGTAAATCTGATAATGTATAGATTAAGAATATATAAATCTGACAATGTAGCAACAATATGATGAATGACTTTATATTTTAACTTTATATTTTTAATTAGGCTAAAACTTAAGAAATGGAGTTCTCCTATAAAGTAATTAGGCTAATTGAAGGAAATAAGGTCCCTTTATCCTTTTAAAGCAGTATTCCAGCTTGATTGCAGTGTCTGTATATTTTGAGTGAACAGGACTTCTATTTTTTTAAGTGCCTGTCCATTTTGGAGACTGTCCATTACAGCCGACTGTACACTGTGTAAGTGATGGATAGAGAGGAGGTTGAAACTAGAGATCGACTGTTATATCGGGCTGATTTTATTTATTTATTTATTTATTTATTTATTTATTTATTTATAATATATCGGCATTGGGCAATGTCAGTGTTTGGCAGCGCCTATAAAAAGTCAGGCACATCCGCGGGCAGCCCCGTGTTATTGGTGCGGTGAAATGTGCTGAAGTGAGGCACTCTCTGTAACTGCAGTAAACATGTCGGCTGTGTGGAAGTATTTTTTTAAGCACTTCTGTGTTATTGGTATAAAAAGATGTGTCACAGGCTTTCAGCAGTAAAATAGTCATACTGTTTTTTTTGGGGGGGGGCGCAGAATTTTTTTATATATATATTTTTTTTTTGTTAAGTCAGTGTTTAATATATGAAGTTCAGAAATGTGCATCCATTTCTTGTTATTATTAGTGTTTTAGCAGCAAATAAAGCAGAAAATTTCTAGACATCGGCCCCAAAAATCAGCCATAAAAACCGGCTGACCCTGACCTCTAAACATCAGCTATAAAAAAACAAAAAAAAAAACAAAACAAAAACCCCACATGGGTCGATTTCTAGTTGAAACATGCTGGAGTTTGATTTCTGTAAGGTTTACTCCGTCCTGATGCAGTGACACTATGAAGCTGTCCTTTCACCAGGACTAGTTCTTCACTAATAAGTGTTTCTAATTCTGTAACACTAGTGTCTGGTGTGTGTTTCTGACAGGCCTCTCTCCAGACCTGCAGTCTATGGAGCAGGTGCGGCGCGTGATGCGGCCCACGGACGTGCCGGATCAGGGTCTGCTGTGCGACCTGCTGTGGGCCGACCCAGATAAAGACGTGCTGGGCTGGGGCGAGAACGACCGCGGAGTCTCCTTCACCTTCGGTGCTGACGTGGTGGCCAAATTCCTTCACAAGCACGACATGGACCTCATATGCAGGGCACATCAGGTACACTGGCACTTTACCTGTACCTTTTGTTTTTATAGATCAGTAAATGCATCTGCCTGTATATATTTGTAGAGTTTCAGCTAAAACAAAATCTGTAAAGGCCAGAGGCATCTGCACGATACTGTCCTCTGCCTCTCTGTTATAAAGACTTTACACGGCTCTGCCTCGGCCGTGACCAAAGTGTGTGCCGCTGAGGTTTTTCTAGGCCTGAGAATTCTTTCGAGCCGCTTTGATGGTCCTCCACAAAGCGCTCTGCATCTGAAAGCGCAAGCCGCAGTGTGACAGGCTTTCCACTCCACTGTTCTCTCGACGCCTGTGATGAAAGCTCTTCCTGTCCCGCAGGTGGTTGAAGACGGTTATGAGTTTTTCGCTAAGAGGCAGCTGGTCACCCTGTTCTCTGCTCCTAACTACTGCGGAGAGTTCGACAACGCTGGAGCCATGATGAGTGTGGACGAAACACTCATGTGCTCCTTCCAGGTAAAGACATAAATTAAGACTAGCACTGCTAAATATATTACTGCAGTACAGGATATCACTGAATTAAAGAGAATTTCTTTATCATTAGAACAGATAAATAAGTACCATATGTGCATTTATTTATTTATACTTAAAATATATGTAATTAAAAAAAAAAAAAAAAAAAGAAAATATATATATATATATATATATATATATATATATATATATATATATATATATATATTACACATAGATAGATAGATAGATAGATACATACAGTACAATGTGTGTATGTGTCTGTATATGTGTATACATATGAATTGGGTGTAAATAGCAATGCAAAATTTCGTGTTTAACATAAATCATGTGATCAGAAGAAGTATAAACAGATTCGTTAGCCTAAACTAATTATGTGGATTAGATTGTGAATGATGATGCTGACGAATCAGAAATGCTCCAAATAGAACTACACTACAACAAAAAGCAGCAGCAGCAGTACTACAGAACTGATTCACGCTGTGAGGGATGCAGTTCTTCCTTTAGGGCGGAGAATATTGATCTGACAGGCTGATCATGATGTTATTAGATGTTTAAGCAGTGTTCATCCAGCCAGATGTATTATTAACAACTTAAGAGACATTAAAGAGATTCGTTCTGGCAGATTCTCAAGCTTGTGGTTTCAGTATCAGACATTAAGTGGTTTCGAGCCACCCCTAAATTATAAGTACCTGTCCACCATGAATAGGCCGAAACCTTTTTACAGCCATCATAAAGCAGTGTTATAAGCAGAGGTGCTAGAGGTCCGGTTCCTATCAGTACCACTGTGAAGCCACATTTCTACAGACCAGTGTATTTCATATTAAATCATTCAGAATGACTGTTTACATCTTAGCAATGATTTTTTTTGAAAATCGGTAGGATTTCCCTTCAACCAAGCACAGTTTACAACAAGCAATTATGTGGGTGTTTTTGTAAAGCCAAGGGATTCGTGTAATCCAGCAGTTAGGGAATTATTTTGGGTGACAGGACTAAGATATCTAAGTAAATAAATATAATATGTATGTTTTGATTTTTAGGAAGTAGATGGACACAATGCATCAGAGAAATTCACGAGTTTTATTGTTATATGCACAGCAGAAACACAGTTACACTGTACAATGAAATTCTTACTTTGCTGTTCCTCCATTTACCAATTGATAAAGATCATAAAAATACATATATGCAAAATATGTAAAGTATAAGTTGAAGTAAATAAAATTAAAGTATTTTTTTCCTTTTTTATAATAAAAATAAATAAAAATAAGTTACATGTGCTTTTATGTGCAAGTATGAAGACTAGCAGCCATAAAGTGCAAGTTGCAAGTAACAAATGTAAACAATAGTGTTTTTATGTGCAGTTAAAATATATATTTATTCAGTGTTTATAAACGTAAAAGAAGACACGGGAGGAAAAAGAAACACAGGCCTGAGCTCATGATGCACTAACTATGCGTATATGATATATGTTGTATAAAGACTTTCTATAATTGGTATCAGAAATGGGTATATGAGACAGTAGTTGAAGTTCTGATGATACCAAGCAGTCAGAGAAGAATATTGTCGCAATTCTGTTGCCTGTCCTCGTTATTAAAGTGATGCGGATCCACCTTTATTGAGTCTCTCTGTATTAGTGCAAGGCAGATCGCAATACGTAGCAGTCGCAGTAATAGGATGTCGTCTAGGGCTGAAATGATTCCTTGAGGTACTCGAGTAACTCGATCACAAATCATTAAAGCAAATTCTTTGCCTCGAAGATTTGTTTAACCCGTACAAACATATACAGCTGTTTCACACGGATGACTTTTACTGTTGCACAGCGCGCTGTTGCCAGGTGACACGAAAAAGACGTGATTTGATGGCGTGGATTGCAAAATAGAGAAAGAGAGAGAGAATAAAGAGAGGCAAACAGAAGAGACGGGTCAGAGAAAACCATACACAGTATCCAAAGTCTACTGTAAACTGAACTAGCCGAGGAGCCGTCAGTGAGCGCCAACCTGAAGAAAGACGTGGCTGAAGTTAGCTTCTTATGTAAATTTCACTGTTCCAGCTTAAATGATGCAGCAGTTACCACTAGCCAAGCACGACCTCAATCAGTGTGATGGCGAGTTGAGATGAAGGCTAGTAAAGCGTGTATGTTATGGTAACACACTCGCAATAATACACCCCTCACACCCCCTTTTCCCTCACAGTGATGTATAAAATACACAGTAAACTAAATATCAGGTGGTGTTTGTAGCAATTTGGAGCCTAAAATGCACCAAATCCAGTACAGAGAGAATATTCAGTGTAGTTTGTTTACAGTAAGTGGCTCAGCAAGTGTAGGACAAGCTTCTGCATAGTAATTGAGTGTACAGTCTTGTGAACTTATAGTATGATATAGGTCTAGTAATACATTTCAATAATAGTAATTATTAAAATGTTTTCTTTAAAACTGTACTATATGCAATTTAAGCTATAAAGTGTTAAGAAACCTGTCTTTTTATCTTATATATTTACTATTGCTCTTAATAAAAAAAATATATATTATCCGATTACTCGATTAATAGATGGAATAATTGATAGAATACCAAAATAATCGGTAGCTGCAGCCCTAATGTCGTCCATGTTGTGAAGCTCTAAACAGGATCTCATTTCTCTTTCTCCACCCTTCTCATCTCTCATTCCACATTTTCCCTTTATCAACAGTGTAATGTATGCCTGTTATACATAATAGGCCTGACCTATTTTCCTGCGCATATGCGCTGCTCTGTCGACTGTAGGTGTATGTATGTGTGCGCAGTGCATTCTCTCTCTCTCTCTCTCTCTCTCTCTCTCTCTCTCTCTCTCTCTCTCTCTCTCTCTCTCTTTCTCTCTTTCTCCCTCTCTCTCTCTCTCTCATTCTCCCTTTTTCTCTCTCTCTCTCTCCCTCTTTCTCTCTCTCTCTCTCCCTCTTTCTCTCTCTCTCTCTCTCTCTCTCTCCCTCTCTCTCTCTCTCTCCCTCTCCCTCTCCCTCTCCCTCTCCCTCTCCCTCCCTCTCTCTCTCTCTCTCTCTCTCTCTCTCTCTCTCTCTCTCTCTCTCTCTCTGTGTGGGTGTGTGTCTATATATGGTAGCTCTAAAGAAAAGCAGCCTCGCTCACCCTCCCCTCTGTTCTCTCTCCCACCGCTAGATCCTCAAGCCCGCCGATAAGAAGCTCTATTCGTACGGAGGAGGAGGCGGAATGGGCTCAGGGCGTCCGGTCACTCCGCCGCGCAATTCAGCCAAGGGTGGAAAAGCCAAGAAATAGCACCCGCCGGACCACCCCATTAGCCCCACCCCTTTTTTATTTTATTTTTTTAAAGGAACACTCCAGCGGGTTTTTCCACGTCATCTCCGTCAGCGACGCGGCCTGTCGCTATGAGCAATTAAAGAAAACTCAAAGGAGCACCTCTTTCACGTCAGCAGGCTTTGCGTTCTCGTCTGTGGTATCTGACCGCGTGCAGAAGACGGAGATGAGTGGCGGGAAAAAAGCGCTGGAGTGTTCCTTTAACCCCCTCCCCCTCCCCCGTCCCTCCATCCCTACCCCACTCTCTACCTCCCTGCTTCTTTCCCCTCTGTCACCAAATGGCAACAAAGCAAAACAGTACCCAGGGTTTAAAGTCCTTTCTCTCTCTCTCTCTCTCTTTTTATTTTTCTTTCTTCGTTCTTTTCTCCTCAGTGCAGTGCGAGTGGCGTGTGCGTGTTATTAATGTGAACGGACCGTCTGTGAGGTTTATGCTGTTATACTGTTCTTTTTTTTTTTTATTATTATTTTTTTTCCTTCCACCCATCCGGTCCTCCTACCCACCGGCCAGTCTCTCTGTCAGAAGAGCCAAGCTGACAGCCCGAAGAGAGAGATGGGTACAGGGGGCCCCCCCGCCCCCAGAGAGAAGGCCGTCGGCCCCTCTTCTTTCCAGGCCCTGGCCTCGTGCTGTTGTTTTTAATGCTGAACACGCAGCTGCACATCCTCTTTTTTAGGTAGTCTTGATTGTGAACTGTAAACAAGCGCGACGCAACACGCACCCGTTCGCTGGGAGCATCGCTGGCACGTGCAGCCGGTGGGTGGATGTGCAGTTTGAAGGTGTGAAGAGGGAAAGAGCTCGCCACAGGTGCATCGTTTTTTTTGTTTTTTTTTGTTTTGTTTTGTTTTTTTCTTCATGTAGAGAAGCAGTGATTTGAGAAACAATCATGTTGAATCTGTTTTGTTTTCCTCTTTTTATTTTGTAGATGGATCACAGAAAAAAAAGCTTTGAAACTTTCTTGCTTGTTTTATTTTGTTTTTTTAGTCTCTTTTTTTGAAAGTCAATTTATCAATAAAGAGAACTGTTTATTTAAACACCCTGCTTCATGTGTGCCCCTCCTACAACCACCCCCTCCTACTCGCCCCTCCTTTTCCTCCGACTGCTCCTCCCTCTGTTATTGCAGAGCCAGAGTGTTGTTCTGTACGAAGAGGCTGAACATATCTTGGATGATGTTACTGGTTTGAACTGGAATCACACGCGCTCTCTTTTCTCAACCTTGAGCCTCTGAACTCAGCTCGTACCTGCTTCCCACCCTTCCGTCCCCTGCCCCCCACCTTGCCCTCCCATACTGGCATGTTCATACTAACCCCTGTGAGCCCAGCCAAGCTCTGAGTTTGCATCCTCCTTCAAACCTGGACCCTGTTTCTCCCCGCCCCCCTCTTCCTCCTCTCCGCGACTGTCCTTTCCTCCCACCGCCGCTTCTCTTCCGAACCGTTTGTCGTGCGTGCCGACTTGCCAGGCCGGATTTAAAGTTTGACTGGGATTATAGCCGAGTTACTGCTGTAATTATTTAAGGATTTGGGAATCCTTTGGCCGGCCTCTCCGACTCCTGTCGCTGATTCCGCCAGATGGCGCATTTCACCCCGGCCGACTTCAATTCTCCACCGTCTCTCCGTTACATCATCCGCCCAAGGACCACAACTGACTGAGCACCCAATCCTGCGCCAACACTGCCCCCTGCTGGCCACTGGGACGTGCTGCCGGAGTGCACTTTTTAAATACCTCCTCCTGGTGTACGAATCCAATACCCCACCGTGTGCGCAGCTCACAGCAGGGTTGTGTATTTATTAGAGCTTCGAAGCGAGGCTCGGTAATAATGATCAAGCCTAACGGAGGACCACTCTGGATGTTAGCTTGTGATATGTGAGTGAATAAGTTATGGGATTGATATAGAAGCCCGTTCCCGCCACAAAATTCAGTTTTTTGTTGGTTTCTATCATTACATGACTTAATATCTCAATTTTTTTTAAATCGCAACAGAGTAATTCATTATTTAGAGAAACTCACTCGTCATTTTAAGATTTCATTATTTTCATAATAAAAATTATTGTTTAATGTGGCTGGAAAGGGCTTCCATAGACTGAAGTGTATGTGCATCTATGTATATGTGCATTACACACACTTCAGCCTGTGTCTCAGATTGGTTTGATGTGAAATTCTCTATTCTGGAGAAACATGCCCCGGTGCTGATGAGAACCAGATGTTTGGAGAGTTGGAAGCTCCCTCGTGGAAGTTACTACCCCCCCCCCCCCCCCCCAACCACTCCTTCAGAGAGGCAATACATGCATAGATATTGATTTCAGTGTGAAGTACTGTAGCGTAGACGCCCTGTGGAGTTCAGGGAGGGAGTAAAACAAGCTTTTTTTTAATAATTATGTCATCAGTGCTGGCAGGTCGGGTGGCCTTTAGTGCTGGGGTCGCTGCAGGGCTCAGTAAACCACATGAACTCAGCATCAGCGTAGAGGTTTTTACTCCGCTTGGAGACACGCCAGCTGCCCTTTCCGTCACAGGCCAACAGAAACGGCCAAAAATGACTTCTGATGTCTGGTTCCATTAAAAACCATCTACGGTTAACGTTCCAGACAGGTGGGGTTTTGGTGCACCGGCGGTGATTTGGCGACTGGGCTGCTTTTATTTAATGGTAGTATCTGAAGGACGTCCCAATCAAGAGGCAATAGTCTGTAGAGTTCTTCTCGGGTTCATTCCTCATCTCTCACTTGCTGGGGTCACATGCCAGGACGAGGACAGGGTTGGGGTGGGGGTGTGTTAGCGGAAGGGAATTCCTTTGAACTTGTTGGGGGTGGGCTTAATGTGGACCTGCTCGTTTTTTAAATGCGGTTCTGTGACCTAAACGTTTGGGGCCGGATAATTAAGTGTTACTCCAGTCAGCCGGTTTGGGCTGTCACGTATGAGGCCCTCTGTCCATCAGTCTTCTCCTCCTTCCCTGTGAGTGCGCATTTCTTACTATTACTTTAATTACAGCATCACTACTAGGATTATTATTATTATTATTATTATTATTATTATTATTATTATCAGTTTTATTTCTGATCTGTTGTTTTTGCCTGATGGACAGCAGTGAGGTGATTTAGATAATGTATGTATTATATTCTGTTATCTTCAGCAACCAATCAGGGATGTTTTTTTCCTCCATGCACTGATGCTGGGTGAACTATAATCATTTTAACTGTAAGACTTTGAGAAGTAAGCCAGTTGTTTTAAGTGGGGGGGGGGGATTAAAAAGCAAGAAATATACTGTTTTTTTTATGTATTTTATTTTTTTTCTTTCCGAACTATCACAGATATTCGTCTTTCTGTTACCAGGTAGAAAATAAAGATAGTGTATTTGTATTTGCTGTTTGGGTTTTTTATTTTTTACTTAAGTCATATTAAGTCAAGTTCCTACTATGGTGTACAAATCAACCAATTTTATTTCGACTCGGAGATACACTAAGCATTTACAGTAAATAGGGTTTGAAAAAAAGGAAACACAGCTAAAACATTTTTTAAAAATAAAGTAAAACGGAGAAAAAAACTAATTTAAGTATCTTAAGTAATAACAAAACTGAAAGCAGCTAATAAACATTAAAAAGAAAGAAAAGAAAAAATAATACAATAAATTTAAGATGTAATGTAAAAAGTAAAACAGGTAGTAAAAAAAGTTACATTAAATAAAAACAGAGGGAACATGGCTAATAAACATTAAAAGTATAAATTACAAAAAAATGTAATCTATTAAAAACAAAACTGAATGCACCTTAAACATTAAAATAAAATAATACAAATAAGTAAATAAAAGAATAATAAGAAAAATTAAAGAAAATAAATTTAAGATGAAGTAAAACGGGTAGTAAAAATAAATTGAGTTACGTTAGTTAAAAACAACAGAGGGAACATGGCTAATGTTAGAAAATAATAATACAAATAAACAAGTGTATAATGTAAGATGAAGTAAAACACAAACTTCATTATCTTTATTATAACAAAAAAACAGAAATATGTAAATAAAAGAAAATAAGTAGTAAAAAAGACATTTAAGATTAAGTAAAACAGGTACTAAAAAACAAATTGAGTTATCTTAAGTAAAAACAAAGCTGAAGGCAACTAATAAACATAAACAAACTAAAATAAAAATAAGGTTTAATAAAACTGTACGGTACAGGTTGTATGAAGTCTGTAATGAAGTCCAGCTCACTGGTGCTGCTGGAGCTAAGATCAGATTTTCCCAGTTCAGTAAACTCTCCGTACCTGCAGCTGATCCAGCCAGTAGAGCGTCTGATAATTACTATTGAATATATTCAGAGGAGTGATGTGTTTGGGTATTTGGTCAGAGAGTATATTTATAAATACAGTGTAAAGCTTTTTAAATATATAATATAAACCAGCAAAATAAATAATTAATTATTAGAAACAGAAACTGCGTGTACTGATGAGCTGCTGTTGGTGTAGCTGTATTAAACAGTCACTCTCTCGTCCACTGAGTGAGGAACAGTGAGCTGAACATCTTTAACTCTGATAGATCACTCAGACTTTCCAGCATGATGTCACTTTTAAGAGTAGAAGGTTTTTAGATTGAACACATTTACCAAACCATATGACATCATCACAGCAGACACTGGTTCCTTGTGTCTATAATAAACAGAACATGGCTGTGTGGTTGGTGTGGTGGTTCAGTAGTACTGGGTACCAGTCAGGCTTCTCTTCATATCAGTGAGCTGGACAGAATGGAGGTCCAGTGAAACACATGCTGAATGAGAAGCTCCTCATTTCAATAACAGCTGTCACTGAAACAGGAACACAGCCTGAAGCTCATTCACCCCGTTTTTCATCCTGATGCCCCAGTTTTGCTGAATTCAGCTCATGTTATAATTATAAGTCATTTATTTATTTATTTATTTATTTATTTAGAGGCTGTCTGGACAACAAGTATCTCCAGAATAAAAACTGTATTTACTTTCTATGTAAGTCAATGGAACCAGAATTTTGTCCAAGCTATTTTGGAGCGTTTGTATCGGTCCATTCAAAATGTTCATACAGTGTAAACCGCGGCTGTGTTTAAATGATGTATTACAAAGAATGGAGATATAAACATGTATGTTTTCCTTTGGACACACCTATATATGTACACATATGTATATACACACATAAATGTGTACATATATATATATATATAGGATCACTTTAGAATTTCATTTCATGCAATTTTCATGCAATTCACAAACAATATTGTCCATTTCACAATTAATAAGACAGCAATGTGTATGTATGTATATATATATATAATCTCAATTTTATTGCTGTCCAATGAAAACCGTGTATCTCCATTTTTGTTGTTTTGTTGTTTTCTGCATTGTTTGAACACGACAGCTGCCATTTCCATTGTGTGAAAATTTTATGATGAATGGACCAATAGAAACGCTCCAAAATAGCTTGGATAATTCTGGTTCCATTGACTTCCATAGAGAGTAAATACAATATTACTAAGTAAATAAAAAAATACTATTACTAAGTAAAAAAAACCCTTATCTTTCACCACAAGTTAATATAAGTCATATTCTGAGTGATTCTGCAGCATTTCTATTGGTCCATCCATCCAACTGTCAGG